>WNWU01013149.1:746721-768822 GCA_012654045.1 Ptyas mucosa
TTAATAACTGGTTGACCCTCCTTTGGCAGCAATAACCTCAACCAAAAGTTTCCTGTAGTTGCAGATCAAACCTGCACAACAATCTGGAGTAATTTTGGACCACTCCTCTTCACAAAACTGTTTCAGTGTAGCAATATTCTTGGGATGTCTGGTGTGAATCACTCTCTTAAGGTCATGCCACAGCATTTCAATCGGGTTGAGGTCAGGACTCTGACTGGCCACTCCAGAAGGCGTATTCTGTGCTGTTGAAGCCATTTTTTGGTTGAATTACTTGTATGCTTTGGCTCATTGTCCTGTTGCATCACCCATCCTCTGCGGAGCTTCAGTTGGCGGACAGATGGTCATACGTTTTCCTGCAAAATGTCTTGATAAACTCTGGAATTCATTTTCCCATCAATGACAACAATCCGTCCAGGCCCTGAGGCAGTAAAGCAGCCCCAAACCATGATGCTCCCTCTGCCATGTTTTACAGTGGGGATGAGGTATTGATGTCAGTGTGCTGTGCCTTTTTTTCTCCACACATAGTGTTGTGTGTTCTTCCCAAACAACTCAATTTTGGTTTCATCTGTCCACAGTATATTTTGCCAGTATATTTTGCCAGGTGCTCTTTTGCAAACTTCAAACGTGCTGCAATATTTTTTTTGGACAGCAATGGCTTCCTCCGTGGTGTCCTCCCATTACTCCATTCTTCTTTAATGTTTTCCTTATTGTAGATGTGTCAACAAAAATGTTAGCATGTGCCAGAGATTTCTGTAGATCTTTAGCTGACATTCTAGGATTCTTCTTTACCTCATGAAGCATTCTGCTCTGTGCTCTTGGAATCATTTTTACAGGACGACCACGCCTAGGGAGAGTAGCAACAGTGCTAAACTTTCTCCATTTGTAGACAGTCTGTCTTATCGTGGACACATGAACATCAAGGCTTTTGGAGATACTTTTGTAACCCTTTCCAGCTTCATGCAAGTCAACAATTCTTGATCGTAGGTCTTCTGAGAGCTCTTTTCTGCGAGGCATGGTTCACATCAGACAGTGCTTCTTGAAACCAGTAAACCCAAAACAGGTGTGTGTTTTTAAAGGGCAGGACAGCTGTCAGCAACACATCCAATATCATCACACTGATTGGAGTCACGGTTGGCTCACTCCTGGCTCCAATTAGCTCTTGGAGAAGTCATTAGGCTAGGGGCTCACATACTTTTTCCTCCCTGCACTGTGAATGTTTACATGTTATGTTCAATTAAACCATGGCAACATCTAACGTTTGTGTAGTATTATTTTAAGCAGACTGTGTTTTTCTATTGTTGTGACTTAGATGAAGTTCAGAGCACATTTTATGACCAATTCATGCAAAACTCCACATAATCCCAAAGGGTTCACATACTTTTTCTTGCAACTGTATGTGCTCACTTACCATTTCCATGACCTGGTTCCGAATGACTGACAGTCTAGTAGTGGGCTGTGACCTAAGGACCCCTGATATAGAGTGAAAAGGTTGCCAGCCAGAGATTTGGTCCTTATGCGACCAAGTCTTTTAAGCAGACAGCTCCTTGAAAGCTAAAGGCCTGCCTGCCAGAGGGATTCCCCTCTCCCCCAATGGGCTCAAGTATCTCTGAAAGGCAGATCTTTCATTCTGTCCACTTTATGACCCAGGAACTCGCTTACAACTGCAACCAGGCATGCCAGGATTATGGTTTTGAGAAAAGTACTTATATGACATCTCATTAAATAACTACTTCACTCAGTAACCTTTTCCTATCTCAATTGTTATCATAAATCAAGGACTATCTGTATTTGATTATATATTTGTTTTTCAACTCTTTTTCAACTCTTAAAGCAAAAATAACCTGGGAACGACTTCCGGCTCCAGATGGCAGCAGACGTTGTTTGGGTTCTTTGCCCCAGCGTCTGAATCCCCCCCCCGCTTGGAGGCCCCTCGGGGCCGGGTGCCCTGGTTTGGGGGTACCCGCCGTTAAGGGCGGCTCACCAGGGGTCCCCTGCCTCAATTCCAGGGGCTGGGCGGCCAATGCTGGCGCGCCCGAGGCTCCAGCGAGTGTGGGCAGCACGCAGCGGCCATTCCAAGGCCGTTACGTGCCTATGTGCCTGTAGGACCCGGTGTATATCGAAATTAAGGCAGCAGGTAAAGAGGCGATCAGAAGAGGAAGAGATGCAGGCCGGAGAATAATTAGAAAAGGAGAGACTTTGACTGGCGAAGCAACGAGGCGTCCTGTGGGTGAGAGGGGGGGGCTGAAGTTTCTCCCCCCCCTTGCAGCTGGGAAGGGCGCCGTAGTTGAGAAGAAAGAGCGAGAAAAAATAAGGAGACCTCTTACTTTACTGATTTTTTGTGGAGAATGGTGGAGGCAGAATTTGGGAAGGGAGGCTGGAGCCCTCTGTCCTTCTGGAGTAACATGGCTGGAGCTTGATTTCCTGCTTCTTTGTATATAATTGATGACATCACCCACCGCTGGTTTCCTGTTTGACCTACTCTACAAGCCGGACTCGTTGCTCCTGTGAGCGCCCTCTGGTGGATCGCGAGGAAATAGAGCTGATTTTTAAGAGAACCTTCTCCTTCTGGATGCTTGTGCCTACCTGAGGACCTCTCATTCTTTATTACTGTAAGATGGCTAAAGGACAAAGACCAGCCGCAGCTGACATTGAAAACATTTTGCAGAAATTGGCAAAATTGGATGAGAAACTTGATAAGCTTGATATCTTGCAAAAAGGGCAATTGGAAATAAAATCTGAAATGGTAGTTATGAAAAAAGATTTAAGTGCTGTTCAACAGGTGGTTGAGGACAACAAGAAAAAGGTGGGAGGTTTGGAGGGGGAGGTGCGGGCAATCCAGAAGAGGGAAGAAATGAGAGGAAATGTAATTTTAACTTCGCAGCTGGATAGAATGTCTTATTTTCTCAGGTTTCAAAATGTGGAAGAAGTGGACCAGGAAGATCTGCGAGAAGTGATGGTTAAATTGTTGGGCGAATTTATTGAAAGAGGTTTGGATTTTATGAGATGGGACATGGATCTAGTTTATAGAGTAAATTCACAATATGCAATTTTACACAGTGTCCCAAGAGAGGTCCACATTAAATTTGTGAGAAGGGAAACGAGAGATGAAATACTGAGAACTCAAAGATCGGGGGCGCTGATATACAGGGGCAAGGAGGTCACCATTTTGAAGCAGATCCCTAGACAGGTACGAGAATTAAGAAGAAATTATTATTTTTTATCAAGTAAATTGTACCTTAAGGGAATAGGCTTCAGGTGGTTGATGCCGGAAGGTTTGATGATTTTCTGGGAGGGCAGTAGGAAGAAAATTAATAGTGTGATGGAGGCTCAGGCCTATCTGGAGCAACATAAGACCCTCCTAGAGGGTGAAGATACAGGAACCGAGGAAGGGGAGGTACTAGATGATCAAGGAGCAGGGGCGGGCAAGGCCGTGGTGGTCCAGGAGGAAGGGGGTGCTAAGGCCAGAACCTTGAGATCTAGAACCAAGAAATGATGAAGTGAGAGGAATATATTATTTTGTGCCTTTTATGATATCTCTTATTTTTGTAAACTTTAATATTACTCTGGATATTGAATTGATATTTTTATATAAATCCGGTTGCTAAATTTGTAATTTTAACAAGGGAAGATCTGCTGTATGTGAAAAAAAGTAATTATATATTATCTTTGTAAAAGGATAATGAAAATTCTACATATTGTAAGCGATAATATTGTTTATTTTTTAACCAATAAAAACTTTTATAACATAAAAAAAAAAAGCAAAAATAACCTCTTTACAAGCCAGAAGATGACTCAGTAGAATTCAATATGAAAATAAAAATGTGAGGTCTCAGTTCTTAATATTACAATCATAAATGCAACATTACCCAATAGGCTTAGTGAGACCATTGCAAAGGTGGGCTAAAAGAAGAACCAAATAGAACCTTGACACCATTAACAACCTTAAGAAACAAGAAACTCAGATACAGGGGGCATATAAGACAGACTAGAAAATAAATATGTTTGGAAAGGTTCTGAGAAATAGAAAATGGGGAACTGGAAGGACAGAATCAACAAGATTACTGGAATATCCTTGGATAACCTATGAGGTTTTACTGGGGACAGTGCAAACATTTGATAAACCTTTATTTATGCAGGCCCAGCAAAACCAAACTTAATGGCTCCTAACTGGCCTGATTTAATATATGACTGACATCACATTTAAATTAGGAGTCCTTGATACTCTCTGAACATGGTTGTTTTCTTGCAGATGTTCATTGTCCAAAGAAGAATATAAAATGAGAGGAAACCCCACTCCCTACTAGCACTGATAATGTTATAGATGCCATAGACCTGTGATGGTGAACCTATGGCATACGTGCCAGAAGTGGCACACAAAGCTATCTCTCCAGGCATGCCAACCATCACCCATTGCTCTTCTGGGTTCCGGTGCACACATGTCCACCGACCAGTTGTCTTCTCATGCGCAGGAGCCCCAGAAAAGCAGCTCTCTGGGTCACATGTGTGCGCCGGGAAGCTGAGCTTCCAGTTTCTGATGCGTGCATGTGCGCTGGCCAGCTGGTCTTCACGCGCACATACGTGCCAGAAACAGGAAGATCAGGTGACAGTGCACATCCAGGCCAGTGAACTGCTGTTCCAGTTTCCAGTGCTCCCGCACATGTATGCCGGAGAGCTGCTCTTCCGGTTTCCAGTGATCCTCCCCCGCTTGCATTCTCCCATTTCGGCACTCGGTGCCAAAAATGTTCACCAACATTGTCATAGAACTTCCCTGTCAGTGTTAGTGGGAGTGGTCTTGGTGGTTCTTTGGTTGGGCTGTTTACTGTTTGTTTGGCAATTCCTTGATTGGGTATTGTTTGCTGCTTGATTGTTGGTCTAATGTTAATATTGATGTTAATCTCTGCTCATCTGTTGATTGCTGGTCAGGAGGTGTTCTGATCTTTTTTCCCTCTGGTCTCCCCCCCCCACCCACTTTTTGGCTTGTTGAATGTCTTTTTTGAGTAATGTATAGATGCTGTTTATGTCTATGTTCCTGGCTGACTTGTCAAGGTGCCTTTTAGGAATTCTCTAGTGTTTTGGGACTTGACTTGGTTTAGAATGGTCATAGCTTCCCAATAGTACTATAATAGTATAGTATTGTTAAGTCTGGCCATGTGTTGTAAAATTAAGGAGCTTTCATCATGTCTTCTGGTTACTTCTTGGTGTTCATGGATGTGCTCTGTTAGTGTTCTGCCTCTTTGTACTATGTAGTGGCTGTTGCAATCCTTACATTGTATGTTGTAAATGACTCCTGTTTTTTCTTCAGAGGCTGCTGGGTCGATTGATTTACTTAAGCTTTAGGCTTTAGTTGATTTGTATACTATGCTGATGCCATGTGGTTGTAATAGTCTGTTGGTAGCAACAGTATATTGTCGTCAGAAACGCCCTTCCACTCAGGCTGTAAAGTACCCTTAACAAGATCACTGTAAATTTGGTGGTTCAACAAGTGGTCATAAGTCAGCAATAGCTGTGTTCTATATATAAATCTATTACTATATCTTCTCCATTATTATAAATTTGTGATGTACAGCCTTAGTTAAAAAAATATTGAGGAAAAGGTAAAAGATAAAACTTACGAAAAAAATGTAAAAAATACTTACCAGTTCCTACGTAGGTTCTGAAACATCCTAATAGTCTTTCACCAAGGGCACCTAGAAGTTCTAATCCAAGTAATGATACCTATGGAAACATATTTAAAGAATTAAAAAGATACTGTGGTAATCACCCAACCATTTAAGGCAAATATATAGATTTGAGAATGAAAATCTGTTGTATTAAATTTCATTCAGCTAGTCTTGTACAGGTAGTCCTTGACTTACAGCCACAATTGAGCCCAAAATTGCTAAGCAAGATGGTTAATAAATGAGTTTTGCTCCATTTTATTACCTTTCTTGCCACATTTGATAAGTGAATCACTGCAGTTGTTAAGCTAGTAACACAGTTAAGTGACTCTGGCTTCCCCATTGACTTTGCTTATCAGGTTACAAATGGTGATCACATGACCCCAGGACACTGCAATCGTAATAAATATGAGTCCGTTGCCAAGAGCTCCAATTTTAATCATATAACTGTGGGAATGCTGCAACGGTCATCAGTCATTTTTTTCAGTGCCGTTATAACTTTGAACAGTCACTAAACAAATGGTTGTAAGTCGAGGACTACTACTACTATATGCTTTAAAAACAAGCGTTATCAATTTAATTTGGAAAGAAGGCACCACTTTGAATCTAGTTTGATACAGAGAAATTAATTAAATTATAACTACATGCTGGAATTGATTTGAATCAAAGTCAATTCAGTACAGCTTCATTAATCATTTTTAAAACTTTCCAGTTGCAACAAGTTTTGATATTGTTCAGGTTTTAAAAAATACTTTTATCAATTAATGTACTTTGTATTTTACATTATAACATTATGCTTGATTTGGATTTGGCAAATATTGTACACCCACTCCCTTCATTAGATTATTGTCCTTAATCTATTACCATTGCCCAGGGGACATGCAGTTGGGGTTGCTTTTGTGTCCCTGTTAAGCTGCCCATTGAAATGATACCCATCTATCTACTCGCAGTTGTGCACTTTCAAATTGCTGGGTTGGCAGGATCAAGTGACAGGAGTTTACCCAGCATCCTAACCATGTGAGTCATTGCGCTAGTATCATATTTTTCAGTGTATAAGACGCACCGGAATATAAGACGCACCTTAATTTGGGGGGAGGAAAACAAGTAAAAAAGTATTCTACCTCTGCCTACCAGGATTTAGGAACGGTCTGGGGGGAATCTGCCTGGCAGCTTCAGGGAACAAGGCGGGTGCCATGATTTGTGGCTGGTCACCCCTAAGGCAGCTTAGGGCAGGCAATGGCCACAATGACTTCACTCCCCTGCAATGTGAGGAGCTGCCACCTAAGCCCTCTACGCCCAGGAGCCGAGCGAGCTGAACGAGAGCTCTTAAAACCCCTTCTTTCCAGCCACCGCTCCCTGGATTCCCCAACCGCAATAATCAGAGCCGGTTTCAGGCGGTGGGCGGCCAGTTCCCCTGCACATTCCCAACGGGAAGAAAAGCACTTTCAGGCGGCAGCGCTGCAAACCGCTCCCCAAATTCAAAATGGTTCCCAGTTCCCCGCTGCACATTGCAGGGAAACTGGCCGCTCGCCGCCTGAAACGCAGCTCTGATTATTGAATTGGGGAATCCAGGCAGCGGTGGCTGGAAAGAAGGGGCATTTTTCTTTAGGAGCTCCTGTTCAGCTCGCTCGGCTCCTGGGCGCAGAGAGGCGGCAGCTCCTCACATTGCAGGGGAACTGGCCGCCCACCGCCTGAAATGCAGCTCTGATTATTGAATTGGGGAATCCAGGGAGCAGTGGCTGGAAAGAAGGGGCGTTTTTCTTTAGGAGCTCTCATTCGGCTCGCTCGGCTCCTGGGCGCAGAGGGCTTAGGCGGCAGCTCCTCACATTGCAGGGGAGTGAAGTCATTGTGGCCACTGGCTGCCCTAAGCTGCCTGCTGGGTGACCAGAGGGGTGACCAGCTGCAAATTGTGGCACCCGCCTTGTTCCCTGAAGCTGCCGGGCAGATTCCCCTCCGACCATCCCGAAGAGGGTTTTCCTTAGGCTGTGCCCCAACCTAGATCCCTGCCGCCTGGAACTGGCTGAAAATGGATGAAGGGTGGGGGCCGACGGGTGGGCTACATTCGGCGTATAAGACGCACCCAGATTTTCACCCCCTTTTAGGAGGTAAAAAGGAGTGTCTTATACACCGAAAAATACGGTAATTTAAAACTGTTAAAATCAATAACAGCTCCTATCAAACTTATATGTAGGACAAAGAGTGGCAGAACCTGGGGAAGAGTTAAAACACAGATTAGCCTAGTATCTCTAAATAGCCACAAGCAAATTTAACTAACATTTAGCACCTGCTAAGAGATAGATAAGGGTCAACAGTATTAAGCAGAACATCGGACTTAGTTTGCTTGTGGCTATATAGAGATTCTAGACTGATCCCGCCCACCCACAGGTTATGACACTCCTCCATTATGTTATATACCAATTAGTCTTTAGAGCTGCATGATTATTTATTTCAAATTAAGGTATATAATCTTATACATATTTATCCATGAATATAAGTCATAGTTTTAAGTATTCACAATGAATCTGAAACTGAAATGGTATTCTGCCAGGATAAGTCATTATGTTTTAATGTAGACATCCCCAACCTTTCTAGCTTCATGGACGGGGGGGGGGGCGGGGAAGTGGTGGTGGGGGGCAGCAGTAGCAGGAGTGAGGGGGGAAAATGGTTTCATGCATGCAACTTAGAACCTGCACATGCAGAAATGAAGCTCCATGAGCTAACTCACTCCTATCATGGCCCGGGTCACAACAGATACCGGTCCATAATTTGGGGACCCCTGCTGTAATGAATTCATTTTAATAAATTCATTACCTATTGTATAAAGAAATTCTATAAAGCACTTCCTAACTTTATGATAAAATGTATATTTAAAGCCTGACAGAAATAAAAAATATATCATTACAACATTTAACATTTAAAACAAGGTCATTTTAAAAGATGTCTGATTTTTTTGTAAAGCAAACATTTTATGTATTTAAAAAAAACTCAAATTATTTGATAATGAAACACCATCAATTTCAAATAACTGTACTTTCACAATATTCACCAACAGTCTATATCTCTATTCTAGCCAATACATTAAAGTTTGGTCACATAACTATCTGCTCACTCACTTTTTTTAACTGTTTATTATTAAGTTTGCATATATTAGTGAAACTTCATTGTTATGAAACAATTGGGGGCAGAAGTGCTTGTTATTGCTCATGTCAATTAAATAGGGGAGTATACCATCCATAATAATGTCACTAAACAAATGACACGAATCATGTTAATTGCATCTCTTTGTTATTTACATAATAGTATGTTATATTATGTAAATACAATAAGAATTTCATTATTGTAATTAAAATTTGCTGCATTGCTGTCTTCTAGATTAAGGTTTCACAATTTGACTTTCAAAAAGTCAATTAACAGTAATAAGATACAGAACTGGGAAATAGTTATTTCAAATAAATAAAGTATTTTAAATATTAAAATAGATAGAGAATGTCTTTTTCATTAATGTATTTACAACACGCACTAAGTTACCATTACATTTATTTGCAAGATGTTTAATAATGTTCAAAATTTGAATCAATTATTCACTATGTGATCTATGTGATGTACATATAACTTAATCTCTGGAGTATTCTTTGAATCAATAGAAACCTGAATTGTACGGCAATACTGCCACCAAATGATGAAAATGTAAACAAAAAAGACAGCACTCAATACTACTGAACTACATATTCTATTACTAGTAATACAATAATATCCTGGAGCTTTCTATGATAATCTCAGAGGTTTTTTTTAAATGTGTCTAAATCAATACTTCTATTCTGGCAACCAAGAAAAATCTGCTTAGAAAATCTTAAGTATGAGTCATTTTGAATTTTCTACAACACAAAATAGAATAGTCTACAATCTAATATTATTTAAACTATTTTTGTTGCTATTTATGTTTTAACGGGAATATATTAAAGCTATTAAAGTGACTTCTTTAACGAATGAAAAATCCTTATTAAATAAATATCTGACTCCTCTGGAAACACTATATCCCCAAATAACTACATTGATTGTGAAAATATAATTTTTAGACTAATGTACTTTGTTTCTGGTTTAATGGATTGGAAATTCTACCAAGTTCAAGTAGGATCTTAAATAAAATATATGCAAGGATTACAGTTCTAACATGACAACATGCAGTTTTTATAGTCAGTCCATAAAGAAAAAAATATATATATTTTAAATTTATATTTATATGCCGCCCTTCTCCGGAGACTCAGGGTGGCTTACAATGCATTAAGCAATAGCCTTCATACTTTTGTATATTTTATACAAAGTCAGCTTATTGCCCGCACAAACCGGGTCCTCATTTTACCCATCTTAGAAAGGATGGAAGGCAGAGTCGACCTTGAGCCTGGTGAAAATTGAACTCGCAGTAATTGCAGGCAGCTGGATGTTAAATGCTGCCTTAATAGAGGCATTAGCCTTCTACGCCACTCAGGCGTATTATATTCAAAATGAATGTAATACAAGTAGTCCTCAACTTATTACTTAGTGGCCATCTGAAGTTATTACAGATCTACCTGGGACTACTTATCACCTGGATTTGAAGTTCTGATAGTTGAGGTCCTTCACAGTCATGTGATCAAAACTTCAGGTACTTCATAAATGGGCTACAATTACAGCTATTTGCAGCTTCCCATTGTCAGTATGACTTGTAAACCAAGCCAAAGTATTTGAGTTTCATCTTCAGGATCTTGCCTTCTAAAGAGCAGTCTGGTTCAATAGACCAAGTATAAATATAACAATGGGTGAAGCAATCCTAATATATAAGTGGGTTATTATTTTCCTTGAGAATACAAGTAGTTCTCAATGTATGACTGTACAGTATTGCAGCCTGTCCAATAAGCCATGATAATCCTAAAATGACTGGTTATATACTTGTTCTGATTTTATGACCTTTTTTGCAGCAATCATTAAGAGAACCAATAGTATGCAGTTTTACAAAAAAAATGGAAGTAAGTTGGTTTACAAGTTGGCTGGATGGAGTCACTGAAGCAGTCAGTGTGAGCTTAAATGGACTATGGGGTAGAGGAACGTTGTTCATGGGGTTGTGATGGGTCGGACACAACTTTGCTACTAACAACAATTGAATATACACATTTGAGTGTTAGAGAGTTAAACAAAACTGAATTTTTACAAAGTAAAAGGATAAAATGAACACGACAAAAATCTAATTTTTGAAAAATTCACTTCACTGACAGAGTTTAGTGAAAGAGCAACACAATATCTAACAAGAATCAGAGTTACATCTATATCAGGTACAATTATTACCTTATAATTACTAGAGTTAACCCATCTTGTTAATTCATCGATTACTTTATCAAGGCGCTGCTGATCCTGTTCAAGATCAGTAGAAATGCTGGGATCATTCAAATATTCCAGAAATTCCTGGCCAACTTGCAACCTGCGGCCCACATCTTTCTGTTGTACTTGTTCACAGAAATAATCCATTTTGCCATGCTCCATTGTATATTCGACCCAAACTTTGCTGCTCTTGAGAATTCTGTGTAAAGGGCTCACAATTTTTCAATAAATTGTAATAAAACCGATTAAGAAAGTTTTCTGCACATCAGTAAGGGGGTGGAGGAATGTCGTTTTCCTTCCTTCACCAAAAATAACTGACTATAAACTAACACGTCTTTGGGGAACAAAACATTGTCATCATGAGCCGCCGAAGCATACGAATTCCGAACGAAGTACCCAGGGATTGCAATGCAAGCTCTGGGGAAAGAAAATACTCTACAGCTAGAGAAAGTTTACTTGGAGGAGTAACCGAGGATGACAATGTCTTATCGGGTCTCGCCTTTGCAGAATCCCTTCACGAGGCTCGACAGCAGGAACACTGAGACACGGCAGATAGAAGGCTAGGAGCGCCCCTCAGGACCGGACAAATAACGCCACAGATAGAGACTGTGCCTCTCCTCGACTTCAGGCGCCGCTGGCCACCTCATCAGTTCTCACCGCAGTGAGCAATAGCGGCCGTTCCTCCTGGCCAGAGGAAATAGTAATCGGGTAGAGCCGCTGTTTCGGGGCTGGGGCGAAGGCGGAACTTTCATACCGGGCGAGGCAAGAAGGCTGACTCGAAGAACAACAAGAACGAAATAAGAAATGTTTTGCTGGCTCTCCTCCACCCCCGTCCTGTGGAAGTTGCGACCAGTTCCAGCCACCGTTAGCCAGCCAGAAGCGCCGCTCACTCCACCGAAACCCGACTTTATCTTCTCTTTTCGGCGCGCGCGTGGCTACAGTCACTCCCTTCGCTCAGCGTCCAAAGAGCTCCTAGCGTTCTCCCTGCGCTTGCGCAAAATTGTGGCCTGTTCCCTTTTCTAAATCATCCTTTCGTTCTCACGCCTGGTCTAGATCTGTGCCTGAGCATGCGCTCCCACATTGAAAGACCAGCTTTGCGACGGATCTCCTGCAAGGGCTTCCCCTGAACGAGTTGCGTGCGCATGCGCCCTCGCTTTTATGCTCTTTTTCTTTCGGAACCTGGCGCTCTATTATTGGCATCTCGGCACTTAGAGAAGGCGACATCAATTTAGTAGCCTAAGGTTGTGCCGGTATTTTTCTTTGTAAAGATGAAGTAAGAATAGCACAATAATGCATTAAAAGGATAGAGCTATGAAATTATAATTTTAGCCTTTCTTGAAAAAATATTTAAATGATTTCCTACGTCAGAAAAAAAGTTTTCCTCCCGGTAGGGCAGTACACTGAAGCACTCATTGTTGGTTTATTTTAATGCTCAGTTTGTAGCAGTGACTACTTTGGTGGAGGGAGGAAATACGGAGAAAGAAAAAGAGTTGAGGACCTTATGTGCAGTATGGTTTTAACCAAGTACAAGTCATAGTTTTTTCTCAACTTCGAAATGTATTACATAGGATTCAGAACTTTTTTTTTAAATTTGATTTATAGGCTGCCCTTCTAGACTCAGGGCGGCTTACAATGTGTTAAGCAATAGCCTTCATACTTTTGTATATTTATACAACGTCAGCTTACTGCCCCCATAATCTGGGTCCTCATTTTACCTACCTAATTTATGCACTATTCAATATTAAACAAGACAGTATAAATTTACTTTATCCCTTTCGGTGTCCATACTCTGAAAAGATATCTGGCAATTTTCAGCATCAAAATATTCATAAGAAAAAATACAACTGATGAATACTAATGAAGACATGGAGGGAGCCCAACATATTCCCTCAGTATTGAACGTATATAGGGCAAAGGTGATAGCTGCCATTACATACAGCGCCCCACTTTACGTTCAAACAAATATTTCCCTCCTCGAGTCAGTTCAAAGCCAGGTCTTACGTCGGCTAATGGGAGTCCCTCCCTGTGTGAGTAATGCTGCAATCCGCTTGGAACTGGGCACACCATCTCTCACTACTGTTCTGTGGAAGCGTGCTATTGGCTACTGGCTGACCCTGTGGATCAGATTTCCAGACTACTATTTAGGCCAGTGCTTATGGCGGGACGACTTCCACAGTTCTTGGGCCCGCAACATTCACACCAAACTTATGAAGATAGGTATTTCCCCTTATGCTTGGCCCAGATGCAGCCAAATCGCTGATATTTCAGCGATTGGATGATATTGAAAGACAACAGAATCTGGCACTTGGTGCGGGAGTATGTTCTCCGTTTTCTCTCAGTATTACTTCCCGAATGCACCTCCCCCCCAAATATCTCTCTACGCTATCCTTTGTTAAATACAGGTTGGCCTTTCTAAAGGCACATTTTAATGTGATTCCTCGAATGGCCTAGATAGCAGGTGCTCGGGGTGTGTGAAATCCACCCACTGTTCATGTGACAGCCGATCTCAGGAATCATAGGCTCACATCGTATTTACATGCCCCCATTATCGGGAGGTAAGGTCAGATCTTATTTGCCCATTTGCCAAAGATTTCCTAAATTATCTGAAAATCTTAGTCTTCACCTTCTACTCCAAGATACTGATTCTAATTACACTAAATTACACTAATTTTTTTTGCTGCAGTCTTGGGATGTAAGAGCCAGGGGAAGGGATGGGCTGGTCCCATTGACTGAGGTCACCTTTATTGATCGTCAGTGGTTGAGTTAGCTGGTGGTTGTATAAAGTGCCGATGCATGGATTTTATGTAAATTGCAATATAGTATTTTTTTACCTATGTACAATTTTAATTGACTGTAGTCCATATAGATTGGAGCAAGAAATTTGAAACACATGAACTATGAGTTTGATGGAGTGATTTCCACCACTGATCTTGTTGCCGTTTTTCACTTCAGTCTGATCGTGTGCCAGCTATGTGTCTTGGATGTTTTGGTTTTTGGTCTATGACCGCAATTAAGTAAAGTAAGTAAGTAATGAAGACATTGATGGAAGAAATGTCCATCCGGGTTCATTTCCAAGTGGGGAGAAAGACACTGGAAACAGGGAGACTGCCTGAAAAGATGGTTTAATGGTGGATAAGACCACATGGTTTTGAGGCAAAAAGGCACATGGGTGAGAGAGAGACTTATACCTTCTGTTGAGATTTGAATTTGAGCTTATATTCTGATTGGTTGCCAGACTCCCATGGGGCCATACAGGGGTAACTCTATAGGTTGTCTTTTGAGTCCCAGGCTTGGTAGAGCCTTGCTGGGTGATGCAGTCATGTGGTGAGTTTTGTTGCTAGATGGGTAGAGGGCTAATCCTATCTTTGTGGGATCTTGGGTGAGGGTATTTGTTTCTGAATAGACCTAGCTATCTATCTCTTAAGTGCTGACATCTGCTGTGGGCTATTGAAAGTGTGGGGGCTATTAAGAGTGAGTCTGCTTCCTGCCTAAAAAACATGTTTCTCCATTTCTCATCCAAGGAGGTATAATAATCTGCTTTTTTAATATTTCCTATAATATTTCATTTTTCTAGGAGAGGGGTGGGTGCTAACTTCCTACAACATCAGGCCATCCCTTGGCATCAGCCCAAGCAATAGTCCTTAGGCAAAAAACTCATTAACAGCTAACTAAATACAAGCAGAGCAGGCATCATTCAAATCTCCAGGGTCAAATGGCAGATTTGGAGAAATCCTCAACATCTATACTTGAAAAGGAGACCAGATGTTAAACTTATATCACACTTTTCATTCAATAGTTCAGGTGGCATATATATCATTCCCTTTTCCCATTTCCCCCAAAGAATTTATAAGGTAGGTTTGGATGAAAAAGTGATTGCTCAATGAGCTTCCATGGCTGAAGGTGGCCCAGAACCTGGGCCTTCCCCAATCTACTTCAAAATTTGATCTTCCATTTTTGATTCCTGGCAATTGTCTAGTGAGGGGCAAATAACATGGGGTTTTTTATTTGTTAATTAACATAGTTATTTTGTATTTTAATTTGATTTATTTTCTCTCTTTTAAAATGATGTTCAGATTTATTAGCTTTTAACATTCCTAAACTGATAAACAAACTAGAGACTACCTCCAGATAAAAAAAGTTGGTTAGTACAATTTAGGGTCTTGCTTATCTCTTTCGTGAACTCTAAACAGGGTCATTCCATGTCAAGTGGTCTGATTTCAGAAAAGTGCCTTCCTTGACCATTTGGTGTGAACATGCACACACATCCCCAATGAACATTGGTAAAGTGTTACGTGTGCCAATGCAATACTTGTGGAGATATAGTCATTTGTGTGACCCCATACCACAGCCTTCTACAGTATGACTCTGAGGTTTCAGCAACTTTGAGACATAATATCTCCGGCAATATTTTGTTGAGAGAAACAAAACTTGGCCAACTAGAAGTATAAAGTCCTAAAAATAGGGACAAAGTTGAGGACGTTGCTATGGCAGCATCATGTATTATATTATTGTTTTGTCTTGTTTGTATTATATAGACATCATTACTACTATTATATTGCATTGGTCCATGGTAACATTGTCACTACCAGTTCAGGCACTTGACCCACCCCAAGAAACCCACCTGTGGCTGGTATTGCATGGCTATCAGGTGTGCCCCCTATAGCAATGGGGTTGCTGGGTCAAGTGCCTGAACTTTATTATGATGTTGGATGGATCAGAGGATATGCAGTCATGTGTATATAGCGAGTACAGGTAGGGGCTGAGCACACAGCCCTGAGGGGAGCCTGTGCTTCAGGGTGGAAGATGTAAAGGAACCAACCCTTACATGGTTGGCGATCATGTTGGTGATCCTATTTTTATCAGCAGCAGCACGAAAAAGTGCTGCTGAGTTTTGTCCCTTAGATTTTAAAGCCATGATCTTCTTCTTTTGCCTGGATCTCAATCTTTACCTTCAATCTTTCTTTGAAGGATTAAGTGAAGTATGCCATATTTTTCCGGGCTATTGACTTTGAAGGCTATTTTTTTCTCTCTCTTCAAATGTCCTCTACCTTGCTGTACATTTAGAGCTAGCAGATTTCTGGATATGTATACCACCTATGGAGGGCATTCCTTTTTACTGAGAGTTCTTTAACTCTTCTTTTTTGGATGCATCTTACTTCTTAGTCTCTAGAACGATACAGGATGATCTACACTGCTTGAATATATCGCAGGTCCCTCCACACAATGGTCGTTTTTGTTGGAAATATGACATACTTCTAAAGTCTCTGCTGCATTGAAACACCACAATACCTCCAAAAGATGGTTAATTTTGGATATTTGGGCCTGCTGTTTATACTGTGTTATGTTATGCATGGTATTTGCCCGGTTTGAGGCTCTTCAATTGGCATAGCCCTCCTCCTCATTTCTGCATTACTTGTAATCTATGCCCATATTAGTGTCAATGCCATTAATTTACTACCTACTGGTGTCTTCCCTATGTCTCTAATTGCTATTTGGCCTCACATGGCCCTAGCTTTTTATCAGCAAACATACAAGGTATATGTGCATTCACTACTTCTGATTGTTATGACTATTGTTGTGCACAGGGTTGGTTATTTTATGTGTTTTAACTTAGGCTATATTTTATAATATATGTGTTGTTGCCTATTTTTCTTCTTCGTTTTTTAAAGACATTTACTCCTTCCTGGGTATCTGTCTCGACATAATTGACACCATTTTTTGGTGTTTGTTATTGTGATTGATATATTAGGGATTTTGCTTTTTTTCTTTTTCCTCAGGGTGCCTGCCCAGTACAATGTGATTTTTGTGCACTGGTTTCTACCAGGCTTTTATTCCTTTTTGTCCTGAATGGACTCTTCTGCGCATTTGGTCCCTGATCCTGTTGGTCAAAACTTCCTTCTTTTTGGTGATGCTTAAACGGCATCTTTTATTTGCCCTTTAGCATTAAAGGGGGGATTATGAGAGGCAAATAACATGGCTTTTGTTATTTGTTAACTAACATAGCCTTATGTTTTAATTTGATTTATTTTCTCCCTTTTAAAATGATGTTCAGATTTATTAGCTTTTAACATTCCTA
This sequence comes from Ptyas mucosa, assembly GCA_012654045.1. Lineage (NCBI taxonomy): Eukaryota > Metazoa > Chordata > Lepidosauria > Squamata > Colubridae > Ptyas > Ptyas mucosa. The sequence continues at coordinate 763,807 of WNWU01013149.1, forward strand.
AACTGATAAACAAGCTGGAGATTACCTCCAGATAAGAAAAGTTTGTTAGCACAACTTGGGGTCCGTCTTATCTCTTTTGTGAACTCTAAACAACCTTTTTCCTTACAATTATGCCCCTTTTGATATCAGACCTCATTTTAATGAACATGTGTGCTATTATGGGATACAAATATGTAATGTTTGACTACATGTAAATGATTACCTATGCAAAGAGGATGTTACTTTTATTCTGTCCAACTTTCCCCTTGCATTTTCTTTATGTTAATTATAAAAAGGAAGGAAACATGGGGCTCAAGGTTCTCTCTCCCTTTTTTCATAGAGAGACCCACTTTATCAGGGGACCCTAATAAACTGTTTTTAAATGATCTTCCGACTCAGTTGCTTATTGGAAAGGTAAACTGAGGCAGAAGAAGATTTTCTTCTGATTTCTGACACTTCATAAGAAACTAGACTAAAATTATTTTTTCATAAAATTTGAGAAAGCAATTAAGTTTTCTCTTAATAAAAGAAAGTACTAGTAAATTAGTTTTGTGTCTTTTCTGCTATCTAATATCGTAATTCATAATTTGCAATTATGCTCTAATAGCCATACTGCCTAATATATGGTTGTCTTCACTTGGAATCTGTAGTTTGTCCACTTCCAGCAATTTACATAGGAGAAGAGCAGGCAGGCTGGGGAGCTGAGTTAAAGCGCATGATCAGCTTAGATTCATTGCATTCTCACAAACAGTCCCAGTCCAACCCTTCTTGAATTCTGTTGTCCCTTATCTGGTGGTTAGCTAGTATTGAAGCTTAGTTGTCTAGATTCTTGAGCAATAAATCTTTTTAAATACAACTTAATGTATGATCTTTATGAATTTAATGTTGTATATTTTTCCATTTCTTCGATGTATAAGGTCATCTTCAATCTTAATGTTAAGTTGTGTAGAATTTAACATGATCTGATGATCTGGCCACTTGTCTTTTGTGTGTATACAGATATTTGTTTGAATATAGATATAGCTTTGCATAATTATGTATGATTCTTTTCATTTAACACTTATTCTGCCAAGTTATCATTAGCTTCTTAATAATTTTTATTCTAGTGGAAACAGTTCCAAGAAGGCTCCACACCAATTTGCACCACTCACGTGACCCTGATGACACAGATAAACCTCTAGGTGATCTTAATGACCTGCTAAAAGAATGCAAATGTCCAGTTGTCTGCAAGGAGTATAAATCCCTCCATTCCCCACCATCCAGTCAGAGCTGAAGAAGCTTCTTGGATGAGAAGCAAAATGTGTTCAAAGAGAAACCAAAAAGTCCAGTTGCCTCTTGAAAAAAGCTCCTTTGGGACAACCATGACCTGGATGACTGAGAATCTCCATAGACATTTTAGTGGAAAATACAGTCATGGCCGTAAATGTTGGAACCCCTGAAATTTTTCCAGAAAATGAAGTATTTCTCACAGAAAAGTATTGCAGTAACACATGTTTTGCTATACATATGTTTATTCCCTTTGTGTGTATTGGAACAAAACCAAAAAAGGGAGGAAAAAAAGCAAATTGGACATAATGTCACACAAAACTCCGAAAATGGGCCGGACAAAATCATTGGCACCCTTTACTTAATATTTGGTTGCACACTCTTTGGAATAAATAACTGACATCAGTCACTTCTGATAACCATCAATAAGCTTCTTACACCTCTCACCCAGAATTTTGGACCGCTCTTCCTTTGCAAACTGCTCCAGGTCTCTCTTATTGGAAGGGCGCCTCTTCCCAACAGCAATTTTAAGATCTCTCCACAGGTGTTCAATGGGATTGAGATCTGGACTCATTGCTGGCCACTTCAGAACTCTCCAGTGCTTTGTTGCCATCCACTTCTGGGTGCTTTTTGATGTATGTTTGGGGTCATTGTCCTGCTGGAAGACCCAAGATCTCCGACGCAAACCCAGCTTTCTGACACTGGGCTCTACAGTGCGACCCAAAATCCGTTAGTAATCCTCAGATTTCATGATGCCTTGCACACATTCAAGGCACCCAGTGTCAGAGGCAGCAAAACAACCCCAAAACATCAGTGAACCTCCACCATATTTCACTGTAGGTACTATGTTCTTTTCTTTGTAGGGCTCATTCCGTTTGCGGTAAACAGTAGAATGATGTGCTTTACCAAAAAGCTCTATCTTGGTCTCATCTGTCCACAAGACATTTGCCCAGAAGGATTTTGGCTTACTCAAGTATATGTTGGCAAACTGTAGTCTTGCTTTTTTATGTCTCTGTGTCAGCAGTGGGGTCCTCCTGGGTCTCCTGCCATAGCGTTTCATTTCATTTAAATGTCGACGGATAGTTCGCGCTGACACTGATGCTCCCTGAGCCTGCAGGACATCTTGAATTGCTTTGGAACTTGTTTGGGGCTGCTTATCCACCATCCGGACTATCCTGCGTTGGCACCTTTCATCAATTTTTCTCTTCCGTCCACGCCCAGGGAGATTAGCTACAGTGCCATGGGTTGCAAACGTCTTGATAATGTTGCGCACTGTGGACAAAGGCAAATCTAGATCTCTGGAGATGGACTTGTAACCTTGAGATTGGTGATATTTTTCCACAATTTTGGTTCTCAAGTCCTCAGACAGTTCTCTTCTTTCTGTTGTCCATGCTTAGTGTGGCACACACAGACACACAATGCAGGCTAAGTGAACTTCTCTCCTTTTTATCTGCTTTCAGGTGTGAGTTTTATATTGCCCACACCTGTTACTTACCCCAGGTGAGTTTAAAGGAGCATCACATTCTTGAAACAATCTTATTTATCCACAATTTTGAAAGGGTGCCAATGATTTTGTCCAGCCCATTTTTGGAGTTTTGTGTGACATTATGTCCAATTTGCTTTTTTTCCTCCCTTTTTTGGTTTTGTCCCAATACACACAAAGGGAATAAACATGTGTATAGCAAAACATGTGTTACTGCAATACTTTTCTGTGAGAAATACTTCATTTTCTGGAAAAATTTCAGGGGTGCCAACATTTACGGCCATGACTGTATGGGAAATAACAGTTCTCCTGGAAGTATTTTTTAAAGACTAGTTTGTCAAGCAATGTTAATTTTTTTTTTAATTTGTTCTTATTTTACTGACATTTAGACATTATCAAGAATATATAGATATTTAAATTAGGAGAATAGTGTTATAGTACTTAAATGTTTATAATCAGAATCTGAGGAAATTCTACTGATTAATAGATTCTCTGATAAAGACCAGTATTTCAACAGTGAAGCACTAAATTTAAGTAAAATGACTTCAACGTGTATTTCTAACCTGAAATTCATACTAAACCTGTTTGTTGTACACACACCCAAACTATGCTAGAACATTAACTATTACGACTGCAAGTAGCATCATGTTCTAAAATATTCAGTAAACGAGGAAAACAAATGGGTATTGCAATTCAGTAGAGTTTATCCTTAACTCCTTAAAAGAATGTACCAGTTCAGGAAAAGTTTCACGAACAGAAAGGGGTTAAAGCAGTGTTTATTAAAGTATGGTACGAGTCACTCTTAGGTCATAGCTTGTTTTTGACAAATAAGCCATTTTATGCTGAAAGCCAGCTGTGTGTGACCAAGTGAATTGATAAAAAAACAAACTAAGTTATTAACAAAATATCAAAAGGAAGAAAACCTTATTTATAAATAGATTATTTTCTGTTTTGAAAATAAATCAGAGAGGCAGTAAACCTTTTTAAAAAAACAAGGAAAAGCATTTAGTTTTAGTTTACTATTATCTTATAAATATAAATCTAAATTGTTCACGGTGGCTGCCTGGAGGTCCCACACCAGTCCTGACCCAATGCTGACCTAGGAGCTAGGCGCAGAACCAAGGGATGTGCAGCAGCTGAAAGCAAAATGTGTGGGTCAGAGCGAGGCCCACTCCCTCATGCGAGGAGACCCAGCTTTATAAGCAAAGCATCCTCAACAATGGAATGGGAGACTATCAGGAGAGGCTAGTAGTAGGGGGCAAAGGGATGACAAGAGAGGAGCAGGGCTGCTGGTGGCCAAATGTTAAGATCTATTTCCCTCAGATCCTCCCTCCTCATTCCAACCTCCTTCCCTCTTTCCTTCCATCCTTCCTGTCTGCTTCCCTCCTTCTCATTCCCATCTTCCTTCCTTCTTCTCTCCTTCCCATTCTCATCTTCCTCCCTCCTTCTTATTCCCATCTTCCTTCCTTTCTTCCCCCTCCCATTCCCATCTCCTGGCTTGCTTTCTTCCCTGCCTCCCTCCTTCCCTTTCCTCCTTTCTCCTATGACTCCCTCCTCATTCCCATCTTCCTCCCTCCTTCTCATCTCCTTCCTTCCCTCCCTCCCTCCTTCTCATTCCCATGTTCTCCCTCCCTTTCCTGCTTCCTTCCTTCTCATTTCCATCTTCCTCTCTTCTTCCCTCCCACTCCCATCTCCTTCCTTCCTTCTTTCCGTGCCTCCCTCCTTCTCCTTCTCATTTCCTTCCCTCCCTCCCTCCCTCTGCGCCCAGGAAGGGATGATGTGAAGGGTGAGGGCAACAGGGTTGGTGGCTAGGGAGGCCCCTAGGACCTATGATGGGAGACCCCCAAGAGAGGCCGAGGGGGAGGTGAGAGGGTGACAGCATTGCCGGTGGCTGTGGCTTTCCCACACAGGGGTGGGGGCCATTCTGGTGGAAAGGAAGCGCTTGTGGGTTGCAGGGCCAGCAGGCGAAGCTGGGCCAGAGAGCAGGCCATGGAGGTGGTGGATTGCCTTCTGAAGAGGATATAAACTTTGATAGAAAACAAAGATGAAGGCATTGTGAAGTAGAAAAGCTTTCTCTATTGATGCGCTGATGGTTTGGAACACTTTACCCCCAGAATGAAGAGGTATGTATTTTATATTTGAATAAACCACCTGAATTCTGATGATGGTAGGGATAGGCAAATGCTGTTAACAAAACAGAAAATTGTAGCCAAATTGTTACCAGTCTCAACTTTATTTTTTAAGACATGTTTTATTTTGAAGTTGTTTTGTTGCTTATTGTAATTATC
>WNWU01013149.1:768832-868440 GCA_012654045.1 Ptyas mucosa
ACTCATTTCAGCACAGTCCAACATTTTCATAATAATTTCTTCATCAGTAATTATCTTCTCTCCTTTCCAGTTTTTGGCAAATACAATTAAGTATTGTAATTCTTTATTAAATGTCTCTGGTAAAATCCCTAATAAAAATATCTCTGGTTTAAAGTCACTATGTCTCTTTGTCATTTTTTCTAACCACGTATGTATCTTAGTCTAAAATCTCCTTGCTACCACGCATGTCCACCACATATGGTAATACGATCCTGGAGTTTGATGACACTTCCAACATTTCTCCAATTTATTCTTGAACATTCTGGCTATCCACGTCGGGGGTAAATGTCACCTGTAAAACATCTTATACAAATTCTCTTTATATGCTGTCAACATAGTCATTTTATAATTATGTGACCACAATTTTTGCCATTTCTCTAAATCAAAGTTTTCCCCCCATGCTATCATTGATTCTTTTCTTCTTCCAATTTTACTTCAAGTAAATATCCATGTAACTTTTTAATTACATGGTCATCAGAACCCATTAAAATCTTGTCTAAACCAATCAAAACACTATAAATACCTTCTTGTTTGAAGTCTTCTCAATATCTGGAAAATATTTGCATGTATGAAAACCAATCCATCTTAATTCCCTGGTCTTCTAAATTTTGCTTTAATTTAAGTTCACCCTTTTCATCCAATAATTCGCTATATCTAACAATCTGTTCCCCTCTAAATACCACTGGATAAGAAAAAGCTTCAATTGTAGATACCCAGACTGGAATCTTCAAATAATGGTATTTTTTGATCTTCTCCCATGTCAAAAACAGAGCTTCACACCTCTGATGTCTTCTGAAATACCCCTGAATTTTAGCTCCTTTATACCATAAGAAAGCGTGCCATCCCATCAGCAAATCATGTCCCTCCAAATTTAATAATCTAGTGTTTTTCAGTGTTACCCATTCTTTAATCCACATTAAATAAACCGCTTGGTAGTATAATTCAAAATTCGGTAGTCCAAAACCACCTCTCATCTTAGCATCTTGTAACAGTTTGAGCTTTATCCTTGCCTTCTTTCCCTGCCAAACATATTTCAAGACCATTTTATTTAAATCTGCAAAGAATTCCTTATCCAGCTTTACAGGAATTGTCTGAAAAAGATACAAGATTCTAGGTAAAATATTCATCTTAATAGCTGCAATTATACCAATCAAAGATAAATGCAAGTTTCCCCATTTCACCAAATCCTGTCCTATCTGTTGCTTAAGCTTATTGTAATTATTTTCTTTCAGAAAACTACATCTTGCTGTTAGTTGAATCCCCAAGTATTTTACCTTATTTGTGACTTTGAAATCTCCCTCAGTTCTTCTTTTTGTTTTTTTAACATATTTTTGGTCATTATCTTCGTCTTTTCTTTATTTTCAAACCAGCAACCTCCCCAAATTCACCTATTTTTTCTGTCAATTTGTTTATTGATGTTAATGGTTCTTCAATAATAAAAATCAGGTCATCAGTAAAAGCTTGTAATTTATATTCTTCCTTTCTAATTTTCATTCCTTTTATCTCTTTTTCTTCTCTAACATTTCTATTCAACACTTCCAACGTCAATATAAATAGCAATGGGGATAAAGGACATCCTTGTTGAGTACCTTTTTCTATTTCAATAACATCAGTCAATTCTCTATTAATCATTACCTTTGCCGTCTGTTTCATATATATAGCTTCAATTGCCTGAATAAATTTCCTTCCAAAGCCCATCTCTTCCATTTGTAACGTCATAAATCACCAATTCACATTGTCAAATGCTTTTTGTGCATCTAGGGATATCAAAGTCATTTGTTTTTCAGAATGCGCTTCATAATATTTTAGAGTATTCAAAATTATTCTTATATTGTCTCTAATTTGTCTTTTTGGAAGAAATCCGTTTTGATCTGAATGTATAAAGTTATTCAAGTATCTCTTAAGTCTTTCTGCCAGTATTGAGGCAAAAATTTTATAGTCCGAATTTAGCAGGGATATAGGCCTATATTTTTTAATTTGCTGTGGGTCTGTAACTTCTTTATGAATCAGTGTGATATCAGTCCATGATTGGGGTATTGTTTTATTTATCATTACTTCATTCATAACATCCAAAAGCGGAAGCCATAAAGATTCTTGTAATGTCTTATAGTATTCAGCAGGCAAACCATCTGGTCCTGGTGTCTTTCCATTTTTTTGTTTCTTAATTGCTTTTGTTAACTCCATCATTGTTATACGCTCATCTAGCATTTCTTCAATGTCCTTGGGGATCAAAGGTAATTTTGCATTCTGTAGATATTTTTTAACTTTCCCGTCTTCAACCAGCTCTCTTTTATAAAGTTGCCTATAATATTCTTGTATTATTTTCCCATGTCTTTATTTCCAAATTTACTTTGTCCTTGATCATCAATCAGTTGCATTATTTTTTTTGATTCCCTTTCTTTCTTCAATTTATATGCTAGCAACCTTCCTGGTTTATTCGCATTTTCAAAATAATTCTGTTTAGCACTTCTTATTTTTTGGGCTAGCTCTTCCTTCTCCAGTAAATCCAGTTTATGTTTCAACATGTCCATTTTCATTTTTACATCTTTCTTATGTGGATTTTTCTGGAGTTCCTTTTCAGATCTCTTATATTCATCCTTTAATATTGTAAAAGTTTGTCTTTTTTTCACATTCCTTTTTTTTATATAATCTATTATTATACCTCTAGCGTAGGCCTTCATTGTATCCCAACGGTTTTGTATCAATGTATCTTCCTTTTTATTCTCCTTATAAAAAAAACCCAGCTCTCTTTGCATTTTCTGTACAAATTCTTTTTCTTTTAAAATTGTATTATTCAAAGTCCATCTAGCTTTCCTTTTTTGCCCTTTCCAAGTTGCTATCACTGGATTATGATCAGTCCATAAATTAGTGTCTATTTCTACCTGCTCAATTTTCAGAATCAAATCCATTGTTGTCCATATCATATCTAACCTGGACCAAGATGAGTGCCTGTTTGAGTAAAAAGTGTATTGTCTATTCTTCCCATTTCTAACTCTCCATATATCTTTAAATTTTATTTCCTCTGTCATTTTTAGAAAAGAATTTGGCAGTGTTTTTCTTCCTGTTTTTGTTGTTTTATAATCCAGTTTTTCATCTATTATTCCATTAAAATCTCCCATCATACATATATTATCATAGTCCATTTCAATTATTTTCATATGTAAATTTTGATAGAAATCACTCTGATTGTTGTTTGGTGCATATATTGCAACTAGTAATATCTTCATATTATTATCAATTATCTCCATTATCAAAACTCTACCCTCTGAATCTGCATATATTTGTTCCGCTTTTATTGAATTTTTAATGTATAGAATGACGCCTCTCTTTTTGTTTTGCGATAACGATGTAATTTTTTTCCAAGTTTAATTTGTGCCAATAATTGTTCATGTTGCTTTTTAATATGAACTTCTTGCAAACTATATCAAATTTTAGCTTCTCTAATTTATGAAAGACCGTTCTTCTTTTCACAGCTGAATTAAGTCCATTTATATTTATTGAAATTAATTCCGTTGCATCCATATTCATATTTTATATGTAAGTTTTATTGCTCCAGTTGATCTTACTTCCCGTTGTTCTTTGAATTCCACAGTCCCGCCAACAGAGCCCTCCATTGGTTCAATCATTACCATTTCCTCTTCTGTAGGTTTTGTAGACATCAGTGCAGCTTGTATTTCTGTTTCCATTGGCGCTTCTTTTTTCTTTAAAAAAATTTCATAAAAGGCTCTCGCTTTATCAATTGTATCTAGCCTGAATCTTTGAAGCTGCCATGTTAAGATCAATCCTTCTGGTATCAACCATCTAAAATTAACACCTTTTGAATTAGTATCTTGGTCAGGTCTTGATCTTACTTCCCGTTGTTCTTTGCATTCCACAGTCCCGCCAACAGAGAGAGAGAGAGAGAGAGAGAAAAGGTGAATAATAAAAATATAGGAGTCCAAAATCAAAAATCCACAATAAGGAACAATATGGGCAGAGAAAAAGAAAAAAACAGAAAAGATAGAGAGAAAAAAAGGAGCTTCAGGCTCTTGAATGCCTAAATCCAATTCAATTCTTAAAAAATCTCAAAATAAAGATCTTTCACTTATATTTATCCAGAAAGTGTACAGAGAGTTCTCTCTCATACAAGCCTCAAAAAGAGAGAATAACAATGGCTGCCCAAAAGAGTGATGTTAATAGGGAGGAAAATTCCCCTCCACACTTTTCCAAGGCTCCTACTTCAAATCCACCAAGAACACCTGAATCAACAATGCAGATAGATACTGTCTCAGATGTTCTCTACACTTATGCTAAACAAGCTGAAGCTTAGAGCCACTTTGTTATTATTTTGGCTACAATGTATCTTTCATCTTTCTGCCTGGATACACATTGCAACTAAGTTTCTTCTCTTCTTTTCTTTTCCCCAGCAGATGGCAGCACTTTCACTCTCTTAGCTTTCCTACGTTAAAATCCAAATCTTCTTTATCGAAAATTATTTTTTTTAAAAAAAGGAAAAGTTAGGAAAAAAAACAGAGGAGAGAAAAAGAAAAAAAGGCTTCACCAGAGATCAGTCCCAATTCAGACAGAATTCTTTCTTTTTTTTAAAAAAAAAGCATAGTCCTAGAAATCAATGTCTTCCCCTCTCTTCTCATTCAATCCAGTCTCGGTCTTAAAAAGCAATTAGTTTAAAAGCCATTCCAATCAGCAATCGGGTTTCAAATAGTCTATTCAAAATAGATTCGCCGCTTAACTTCCTTTAATTAATCATCCACTCACTCATCTCTTAAGGTGAACTTGTCAGTCAAAGTAAAGCTCTCTCACCAAATCGGATAGCTGTCATTCCTTTCTCTTCCTCCGAAGCTGCCCCAGCCTTGGCAGCCGCAATGGCTGCTTTCCCACTGCCAGAAAAAGGGCTTTTCTGGATCAATCAGGGACTTTGCGATGTCCCTGAGATTGACAGAAGGTGCCCTCCACTACCACAGTCAAAACTAGACTGTGGGGTCCTAACTGGACCGTCTGGCAGTGGGGCTATCGGCAGTGATTCTGGAGCCCCAAAATCGCCCGTCTGTCTCGCCGCAACGTCAACTTCCAGTCTCTAGCCTTTATACTTTTGTATATTTATACAAAGTCAGCTTATTAGCCCCACAATCTGGGTCCTGATTTTACCTACCTTTACCTAACTGGAAGGCTGAGTCAACCTTGAGCCTGGTGAGATTTGAATTTGCAGTAATTGCAGTAATTGCAGGCAGCTGATGTTAATAATAGTGCTTTAGTCTGCTGCACCACCAGGGCTCATCTAGCTGACAATTTGTACACAGTATTTGATATACCATACCTTATGTTGCCAGGTTTATCATTTAACCTGACTGAAATGTTGTGCTCAATAAAAAATAAATTTAAATGTTTGAGATTTACCACTACATTGTTGTCTCCTTGAGCTACAATCTCATTTGCTGCAATTATTCAAAGTTTATTTATAATCATTCATTCAATTTGTATGGCCATCCATTCACTAAGAATGGATGCTTTACTAGGTAAAGGTAAAGGTTCCCCTCGTATATACCTACTAGTCGTTCCCAACTCTAGGGGGCAGTGCTCATCTCCATTTCAAAGCCAAAGAGCCAGCGCTGTTCGAAGACGTCTCTGTGGTCATGTGGCCAGCATGACTAAATGTCAAAGGCACACAGAAAGCTATTATCTTCCCACCAAAGTGGTCCCTATTTTTCTATTTGCATTTTTTACATGCTTTTGAACTGCTAGTTTGGCAGAAGATGGGACAAGTAACGGGAGCTCACCCCATTACGCGGCACTAGGGATTCAAACCGCTGAACTGCCTACCTTTTGCCTTAGCCACCGCATCCCGCCCAAGAATTCTAGGTAGCTAACATTAAATCATAAATGTTTGATTTATGATTTAATAAAAATAAATCATAAAAATAGACCAAACAAGTAGAAAAATATATAATATCTATAACATCAGGTAATTCATAACACTCCTAGATACTGATGGTGTATACAACATTTTGTCCCACAGTCTAAGGAAAATTAAAATGTAATCCTAGATTTTTTTCCCATTTGCCCCGAAGCATGATATGAATACATCGTGGTCACATTTTTTTTCTATTTGCATTTCCTTAATGGTACCTTTATCTTGCCCCATAATATAAAGAACCTTAAGTTATCATTAACTATACTGGTATAGTTTGTATACTGGTATGTTTTCTTCCTAAAGCTGAAAGAATTCAACAGCTGCACAAGATACAAAATCATGAATGGGATCGGAATAGGTTTATTAATATATATTCCCCTCCAGATCCTGTTCAGTTATACATTCACTCTTCTTCAATTTTTCTCATGTAGTGGAGCAAGATGAGCTGGTAGCATATTAGAATTGTGCAATAGCTATAAATAGCTCACTCAGCAGCACAGTAAGTACTTTGTGGCCTTTCCTAGCTAAGTGCAAAAGAGAATAATGAAAAGTAGAATAGTAGTAGACTACAAGTAGTCGAGTTACAACCATAATAGAAACTGACCATCATTGTCATAACTCATGACAGTCATAATTTGGGTCACCCATGTGAGAAGCCCACCTCCCGAAGAATGAAATATTTTGAGGAATATTAAAAAAGGCAGAATATTATATTTCCCTAAATGAGAAATGGAGAAATAAGTTTTTAGAGGCAGGAAGCAGCCCCCAAATCTTTCTTAATAGCCTACAGCAGATGCGGGTACTTGAAAGCTTATTGAAAGAAGCCAACTATATAGATGGCTCTATTCATAAGCAAAGCAAATACTGCAGGCAGAAATCCATATTTCAAAACTGTTTGTTGCAAAGGTTTGACAGCTAACAAAAGCAGAGTGATAGGATCAGAAGCAGCCCCACACACAAGATCCAATACAGGACAAAAGCCATTAGCCACAATAGGAATTGCCAAACACCCTTTCAGAACACAAGCCCCTTCATTGCACCCCCAGAGTAGTCCAACCTTCAAAGTCACAGAAACCTGGGAGCTCAGATAAACAATAAACCAGAGGTTGACCAGATTAGCTCAGACAAGCACCTAAGATTTGCACTTCCTCTTTTACCTATAGAGCCAGCTATGACCCCCATAGGAATCTGATAACAGCCAATAGAATATTAAAGGACACAGTTCTTGCACAGGAACAGGAAGCTCAAATACAAAGCCCAAAGAAGGTATAAAACCCACCCACTCTCAACTATTTTGTTAGCTGCCCAGAATCACATGTGGTTCTGCTTTATCAATAAACCATCTTTCCAACCTGCCTCCATGTTTCCAGTGTCTTTCTCCCAGCTTGAAACAGATGGATATATTTTCTTCCAACACCCACATGGCCAATCTGATTTTATGACCTTTGTCATCACGGTTAAGTGAACCAATGTTTGCTATGATTAAGGCTCTGCTGAAAAGTAGAAATGCCAGTTTTCAGCAAAACCATCATGGTCACATGATTGCAGGATGCTTGTGGCCACAAATGCGAATTCAGGCAACTGCCAGGACTCAACATTGATTGGCTCAATCAATCCATCAATAACAAGAACCTCAAGGTACCAACTATAATTGCACATTTTACCTGGTTATAATACAGAGAGTGACCATTTCATCGAATGTGTACATTGGAAAAAATAAGCATGCCACAGTTACAGTAAAAAAAAACTGTACAATCCTTTCTGTAGTCATTCCAAAGCCCCATCCATAAGATTTCTTCCCAGATTAACAGATGTAATATAGTAGTATTATTTTATTATTTTGCTCTTTTTAAGATAAGACAATATGCGGTTGCTTTTGTTGCATCGGAAACTTTCCTCGGATTTACAGATTATATGAAACAGGCCACCAACAGCGCTATTTGCAAGAGAAATCATCTTTCCTTAACCTGCTTCCTACACCTCCTTCCTACACCCTCCTATAAGTACCAGGAAGTTTCACAAAGTGAAACATTTCGAAATACTGGGCAAAGCCGGATAAATAAGTAAAAGGAGATTGGGTGGAGCTACGGTAAAATCCTTTGGAATAGGCGGAGCCAGGTCACTGCGACTGCGGGCGCGTGAGCATGACGTAGATGATCCGAGAATACCATAAAGACTCGGAACTTTTACGTAGAATCAGGAAGTGAGTTGAGGACAACGGTTAGGCAGTATCTGGTGCAGCGTCGAGTCGAGGTAGAAAATAAATAGTGGGGGGTGGGAACGAGAAGTGAACGAGAAAGGGACGAAGAAGATGGCGTCATTCATTACCGTGCAACTAAAGAAAACCTCGGAGGTAGACTTGGCAAAGCCTCTCTGCAAGTTCATCCAGCAGACCTACCCGGGTGGAGAATCTCAGGCCGAGCATTGCCGGGCCGCCGAAGAACTCAATAAGCTGCGCAAGAGTGCGGTCGGGCGCTCGCTCGACAAGCACGAGAGCTCGCTGGAGACCCTCCTGAGGTGAGGCGCGCGGATGACGGGAGGGGGGAGGGCGCGCTGGCGGGCCCGCAATGAGGCTGCGCGTGGGCCGCGCCCTTGCCTGCTAAGTTGCAAGCAAGTAAACCGAGCCAACCGTCGAGCAGAGGTAGGTGCAGTGGCTCCCGCCTGGCGGCGAAAAACTGACCATAACGCTACCAGTGGGTGGGTGAATGTAGAGGTGACGGCTTGGATGCTTTCTAAACAGCCCTTCTATCTGCCTTTAAAAAGAAAAATGACAACAACGAAAATTACATCGACTTTGTGTAGTTGAGTGTGGATTAGTAGACTGAGAGTTAATATAAAAGAGCCGACGCTTTACCTGCCGTCCTTGAGGAGCGTCTTCGCTGGACATCTTTGAATAAAAGAGACGAGCTCATTCCTGGTGCTTTGGCGATCCTTAGGGCAGTATAAGCAGATGCGGTGAAGAAGAACGGGAGTGATGCCCCCCGTTCTTCTGGGTTACGTTTTCTTCTTTCTGGATTTATTTTGTGACTAATACATGGGCACAGCCTTCTCCCTCCCACCCACCCACATACATATTGGGCATTCTGGGAACTAGTTCATTCTTGATTCTTCACAGTTGGATTATATGCATAAATTTGTTGAAGGATGTATGAGTTCGCCAAAAGACATAAAAATGAATAGAGAACCGGAGTGGCCCTCTTATACTACAGTATAGGGAAAACTGACCAGGAAGTTTATGCGATTGTAGATTTCTTTATGATATTTATGTATATGTGTTCTCCATATGTGCAAATTTCCTTTATCTTTAATGGTTCTGTGAAATTTTAGATCGTAGTTCTATTTATTAGCTTGTTTGAAAGCATTCACAAAAGATGTAGTTTATAGAATTACATGGTATATTTAATGAAGTAGAAATTAAATGTTTTTGAAATTGTTACTCCAATAAAATTTCTTGAATTGCCACTAATTTGGCAAGTATTAGTTTCCTGGATTATGATTTTACAAGGAGATCAAGTATAATGTTCCTGCAATTGTATATAGTATGTGTATATATAGTTACTTTTTTCATGTTCTTATCATATGCTAAATAATAATTACAGCAAGAATAGTATTCTAGAGACAGTTTGAAGATTATATTTAAATGATAAATGTTTCTAACTGAAAATCTAGGGTAGATTAATATAAACTAGAAAAAATAACATTTGATATTACTTAAATTTTCAAGTCTTTCTACTAAATGATTACCTTTATGAAATACATTGTTATACACAGATTATTTATATATAATGTATACAAATTATAGATAAAGTATGAATATTGGTCTCCAGCAGGCTACTCATCTAAAAGTCAAGCATCTTGTACAGCACACTGGGTGTTGTAAAAAATTCCATTAAAGAATATTTCTTACTAAAAATGAATGTGTGTAGTGTGCAGAAACCTAGACTGGTTCTTATTAAAATGGCCTGAGCTTTAATGTATTTTCTAATTAACTCAGTTTGTTTGATTATTGATTTATGTCACAAAATAGTGGGCATAGGTATTATCTGCATTTCTGTGCCACTCTGCCAAAATTATTGTGATTATGGATCAGTGACCTATGCTTAAATCAACATATGGTCTCATGAGCATGGGATTTGTAATCACAATAATTTTGAAAAGAATGGCATAGAAATGCAGATAATATATTTGCCCACTATTTTGTGTCCTAAATAAATCAGTTCAGTATAAAAATCAAGTCAGTAATTTAATGATGGCACAAACATTTTAGTTGTAACTACTGCATGTTCATTTAAAATACCATGAGTGCAGAAAATACTTCCAGGAAATTGGTTTTTTTAAAAAAATCTTCAGGGATAAACTATTCCAAAGTCAGGAATGCTTACTTATAGAATAGAATATCCCATAAGATAAAAAATTGATATGTGGTCTGTTTATATATTAACTGAAATAAAACTTAATAATTTTCCATTGCTAAGAAGTGGAAAGAGAAAGCCAATTTTGTCTAGTGTTTAAGCAAAAAGCTGAAAGCTGGGAGACTGTGAGTTCTGTCCCACCTTAGGCATGAAAGCCACCTGGATGCTTGGGTGACAAGCTGATTGGTCAATTCCTAATCCATTGGTCAATGGATTAACAGTTGATTGATCTGAAAAAAAGGGGACCCTGCATGTACAGAAAAATGCTAGGAAGACTCTACTTAAATATTTTCCAGTTTCAGCATTAAAATGGGTTATGTTTTCATTATTTCCTAATATAATCAACAGTGAATCTCTCGTGATGTTGTAGTGTTGGATCCCTAAAAGTGATACTCCCAATCAATTGGGAGAAGGGGGAAACTTTGATTCGATTTACTAGCATTGCCTGTGTCAACAGGTATTTTACAACCTATATCCTGGCGCCAAAGAACCCAAATATCCCCTTAACGTGGAGGAATGTTTATGACAGCCATGTGGGCTGTCTCACTTTAAAGGATAACGATGTGAATACATGTTTATTCGGGTTCTCAGGGCAGCTAGCAAGAAAACATCTTCACATTTGTGTATTGGCTAAAATCTGCATTCCGATTTAAGGGAGGGGTTTCTACTGCTTTAATCCTACTTGTCTTCCCTAAAGGTATTCAGACCTTGCTTTCATTTCCTTGCTGTCACTTCTGCTTAATAAAAAGGTTCCTTTTGAAATCCTACGTTTCAAGAGTTTTTACTTTCTTAAATTGGAAGGAGAGGCAATGCTTACAGAAAGCAAGGTCTGCAAAATGGTCAACCCAGAGAAGCAATCCTCGCTCTACTGAGGAGACCTTGCAAACCATGTCTGAACGAAGCAGGGAACTGGGAGAAGCGAAATGCTGGGGGGAAACATCAACTGCCACCCAGTCAGATGTCTGTTTCATACACCCCATCAGAGAGGATGAGGTAACCCTGGAGAATCCTGAAAAGCCCCGCTGATCAATTGGCATTGGGAAGAAAGATAGCTGGGATGAGAGAACCAGAGGAGTCATCCTCAGCAGTGGCAACCGAAAACCGGGGTGGAAACTGGAACTAGAAGCCCTTGCTGACCAGGGGAAACTAACCGAAGCACCACTGAGAGAGGATTGTCTGAAGAGGCATATAACCCAATTGGTGATGGAAACTTTGGAAAATCTCAACATCCGAGGGGAGTCAGGATGAC
This sequence comes from Ptyas mucosa, assembly GCA_012654045.1. NCBI lineage: Eukaryota > Metazoa > Chordata > Lepidosauria > Squamata > Colubridae > Ptyas > Ptyas mucosa. The sequence goes on from WNWU01013149.1 coordinate 780,441, forward strand.
AACCAAAGAGTGCTGAAAGGGTAACAGTTGCGGATAAGGCCAGGGGAGGCACCCCCCTTCTGGAGTCCGCCTATCGAGCAGATGGCGCAGCAGCAGCAGCAGAAGACCCACCCAGCATTTATTGAGAAAAACCTAGCAAGGGGTTTCATTGAGCCTGCCCCACCAAAAAGCGCAGCTCCAGTGTTATGTAGAGAAAAAAAAGATGGCTCAAAACATCTATGTGTTGATTTTAGAAACCTGAATACGATCAGTGTGGAGAACATATATCCCCTCCCCCTTATGAAAGATATGCTAACACACCTCGCTAAAGGGAAAAAAATTTCAAAGCTGAACTTAAGGGAGGCTTACTACCGTGTCAGAATTAAGGAGGGGGACGAGTGGAAAATGGCATTTAACACCCCCCTCGGGTGCTACCAATTCAAGGTGCTCCCTTTGGGTTACAAGGAGCCCCTGCAGTGTTTATGCAGTTAATAAATGAAGTGCTGCATCAGCATTTGTATAAGGGGATCTTGGACGACATTTTAATATATACCGGGACCAAAGTAGAACATGTAAAATTAGTCAGGGCTGTTTTAAACAAACTCCGCTCTGCCAAACTTTATGCTAAACTTTCTAAATGTGAATTCCACCAAGAGAAGATTGATTATTTGGGGTACTGCATTTCACACCAGGGCGTAGAAATAGACTCTCAAAAAGTGCAGTCTGTACTTGATTGGGAACTCCACACATGTGTAAACATTTACAAAGCTTCCTGGGTTTTGCAAACTTTTAGCCAGTTTATCCCTGCTTTCGCTCAGATTGCCTCCCCATTACCAAGCTCTTAAAAACGAAGGGGGAGGGCAATCGAAGCAGCCTTTGAACTGGACTATGGAATGCCAGGTGGCACTTGAAAAACTTAAAACGGTTGTTCTCAGCAGAACCAATTCTAAAACACTCGGACACAGAGAAACCATTTGTCATACAAACAGATGCCAGCGATGTGGCAATAGGAGTGGTCCTGCTTTAGAAAAATGAGCAAGACCTCATTTTGCTCAGCTACAACCATGCGCTTACACATCCAAAAAGTTGAATGAGACTGAACAAAGGTGGGCCATTTGGGAGAAAGAGGCTTATGCAGTTCGTTGGGCACTGTTAACCTGGAGGCATTTCCTAGAAGGAAGTAAGATCCCTTTTGAAGTTTGGACTGATCATAAAATTTAGAAGCCCTAAAGACCCCAAGGAAACACTCCCCAAAACAAGTACAATGAGCTCAGTAGTTTAAATGGTTGATTTTACCTCCCGGGGTTGGGGGGATGGAACTTTCTGGCAGATGTGCTATATAGAAAACCGCAATACTATAGTGCGAACTCAGACGTAATCAAATTCATAATGCAGAACAACTAGTCGCTAAAGTAATCACCAGATCCCAGGCAAAACAAGAAACGTTGACAGACAATGCCACCACCCAAACTTTTAAACAAGTATTGGCCACCGATGAATGGTTTTTGAACCACAAATTCAGCTGTCTGATGAAAGTAGACTTGGCTTGGGCGGGAGGGAAGTTGTATGTTTAACTATGTTATATTATAGTTGTATGTCCAACTATGCCTAATGGCAAGGTGCCACAACTCCAGATTAGCTGGACATTTTGGGTTTGTGAAAACTTTACACCTAATTAAAAGACAATTTTGGTGGCCATCACTAAAAAAAGGACATAGAAAGCTATGTAGCTAGTTGCCCCATTTGTGCAGCAGCAAAAAGACATTAGGGGAAAACCCCAAGTCTCTTGCAGAAAGTACCTGAGCCTTCAGTGCCATGGAGAGAGATTGCTATGGATTTCATTGTAGAATTGCCGAACAGTGAGGGAAATATTGTTATTTGGGTCGTGACAGACTTGTTTTCAAAACAGGCACATTTTATACCTTGCCAAAAGATCCCAACTGCTAAAAGTTTACCCAAATTATTCCTAATACTTCATTATTGACTTCATGGAGCTCCATAAAGGAGCATCTCTGACAGAGGGGTTCAATTCACCTTCAAATTTTGGAGGGTGATTTTTGGACTTACTTTTTGGACTTACTAGGTACTGACCAGGGGTTGAGCTCCCCTCATCACCTGTGTACTAATGGAAATTCTGAAAAATTGAACTCAGCACTAGAACACTATTTAAGATGTTTTATTAATTTTCTTTTTTTTAAAAAAAGTTTTATTGTAAACATAGTTAAAAAGACATACATAGACATACAACATATACAAGAATCATAGTTTCTTTTTCAGCTACTTAACAGTGATCCATTTCTTACTATATATTAATATTTACAGATATGATAATATTAACTATTTCAGCCTTTTTCTCCTATTATATTTCATTTCTACTAATATGTTAATTGATCTATCACATTTTTCTCTTTCCCTTCTTCATTCCTTTAATTTATTCCCTTATTTTTCAGCCATTCATACCAATTATTCCACACTTTATAGTATTTGGTTTCCTCTTTCCTCTGGATTTCTTTAGTTAGTTTATCCAGTTCTGCGCATTCCAAAATCTTTTTAATTATATCCTTATCTGGTGGTGATTCTTCTTCCTTCCAGTATTGCACATATATAATACGTGCTGCTGTCAAAATATATAGTATGAGATACTGTATTTCTTTAGTATAATTTTCTATTGACATCCCTAATAGAAACTATTCAGGTTTTCTCTCTATTGAATTCTGGATTTTTTCTTCGATCAATTTTTAATTTTCTTCCAAAAAATTTTCGCCACCGGGCATGTCCACCATTGGTGATAGAATGTTCCATAACTGATCTTACCCTTCCAGCATTTTGGAGAATTTCTGGGGAACATTTTCGCTATTCTCGCTGGTGGAAGATGCCATCTGTGAAACATTTTCATCTGGTTTTCCTTGTATGCAGTTGAGATAGTTAATTTCATATTTGTTTTCCACATCTTCTCTCACTTCTCCAACTCTATCAGATAATTAAAATTTTGGGCCCATTTGATCATTGTTTCTTTCACAGTTTCCTCTTCCATTTTATACCGTAATAGAAATTTGTGTATTTTACTAATTAGTTTTCATTCATTCTTCAACAAAATTTTATCAAGGTCAGTGTGTTCTACTCTAATTTGATCCGTTTTCTTCTTCTCAATATATTTTGATCTTATTTGTAGGTATGACCACCATTGTATTTCCCTACCTAAATCCTGTTCCAATTCATGTTTTGCTTTTAGAGTTCCCCCCTCATTAACAATATCCCTATGTCTAATAATTTTGGAACAATTTACTAAATTTGGGTGTGTTAATATTTCTTCTGGGGAGATCCAGGACGGTACTCCTATATAGTGATGTTTCTTAATTTTGTTCCAAATTGTTAAGAGTGAGTTCCTAATTACATGTCTTTTAAAATATCCATGAGTGCTCTATTCCCCCCCCCCATAGAAATGCGTGCCACCCTACATGAAGATCATGTCCCTCTAGTATTAAGAGTCTTTTATTTTCTAATTCTATCCACTCCTTTATCCAGACTAAGCCAGCTGCTTGGTAATAGGTTTCCCAGTCCGGGAAAGCTATTCCTCCTCTGTCTCTTGTGTCTTGTAATACTTTTAATCTAATTCTGGCTTTCTTCCCTTGCCAAATAAATGTTGTAGTCATTCTGCTTAATAAGTAAAAAAAAAAAAAATTACATTCTAATCAGTATAACCTGGAAGAGGAATAAAATTTTGGGCAAGATACTCATTTTTATTGCTGCCACTCTTCCTGTCCATGAAATTTGCCGCTTTGTCCAATTTTCCAAATCCTTCTCAATTTGCCAAATCAATTTATCATAATTTTCTTTTTTGATTGAGGAACTTCTTGCGGTTAGCCAAATTCCCAAATACTTTATTTTTTTGATAGTTTGTATATCCATAGTCTTTTCTAATTCTATCTCTTGTTCTTTTGTAAAATTGTTGGTTAATAGTTTTGATTTATTTTTATTTATTCTTAAACCTGCCACTGATCTAAATTCCTCTACTTTTTAAATCAATTTAGGGCCTGATTTTAGCGGGTCTTCAATTATAAAAACCATATCGTCTGCATAGGCTTGAATTTTATATTCCTCATTCTTAATTTTCAAACCTTTAATCTCTTGATCTTCTCTAATTCAATTTAAAAGTGGTTCCAGTGATAGGAAAAAGAGAAGTGGGGAAAGAGGGCAATCTTGTCTTACTCCCTTTGTTATCTCTAATCCCTCTGTTGTGTCTTGATTAAACAATAATTTTGCTATTTGTTTTGAATATATTTTTTCAACCATTTTTCCAAATTTTTGTCCAAATTCCATTTTCTTTATCAAATTTGTCATAAATTTCCAATTTAGATTGGTGAAAGCTTTTTGTGCATCAAGGAAAACCAGTGAAATTTGCTTCTCCGAGTGTATTTCATAATACTCTAATATGTCAACTATTGTACGTGTATTATTTTTGATTTGGCATCCTGGTAAAAATCCGCTTTGATCCAGATGAATATGCTTATTCAGAATCGTTTTTAGTCTTTTGGCAATTATTGACATAAATGTTTTATAATCAGAATTCAATAGAGAGATAGGCCTGTAGTTTTGTATTAGTTGTTGGTCCAAATCTTCTTTGTATATAAGTGTAATTAATGCCTGTGACCATGATTTCGGAATATTTGTCTCCTGCAATACATCATTAAATATTTCTAACATTAGCCCTCATATCTGATTTATTGTATTCTTATATAGTTCAATCAGTGATTTATTTATTGTATTCTTATATAGTTTATCAGGGCCTGGAGTCTTATTATTTTTTTGTCTTTTTATAGCCATCCCAAATTCAGTTTCAGAAATTGGTCTATTCAGTATTTCTTTTTGTTCATCTGTTAATTTACCAACATTTATTTCCTCCAGATATTTTTTAATTTCCGATTCTTCTATTTTTTCTTGTGTGTATAATTTAGAGAAGAAATTATAGATTATTCGTTTTTTATCTTTTCTGTATCAAATTGCCCCTTCTTCATCTTTCAGACATTGTATCATTCTTTTGTCCTTTTCTTTTTTCAGTTTGTAAGCTAACCACCTACTTATTTTATTTGCGTGCTCAAATTTTGCTTCGCTGTCTTTATTTTCCAGGCTAATTCTTCCTGTGTAATCAAATTTAATTTATGTCTAATTATCGTTCTTTCCTCTTTAATTTTCTTGTTTTGGGGCTCTTTATATAATTTTTCTTCTAATTTTTGGAATTCTTCCTGTAATTTATTTTGTTGTGTATTTTTCTCTCTCTTTTTCTTCACAATATATGCAATCGAGACCCCTCTGATGTAACCTTTTAGGGTATCCCAGAGATTTTGGGGCGAGGTATCTTTTTTATTTATGCTCAGAAAGATCTCAATTTCTTCTTCCATTCACAATTTATATTCTTTCTCCTTGCAAACATATTGATTTAGAGTCCACCTTTTATATATTTTTTTGTCCCTTCCAATGAATTATTATAGGGTTATGGTCTGCCCATTCGTTTATTCCAATATCTATTTTTTCAATTTCCAATTGCAGTTGTATTGACATCCAGGCCATGTCGATCCTGGACCAGGATTGATGTGGATGTGAATAATAAGTGTATTGCCTCTCTTCTTTATTGATTTCTCTCCAGGTATTTTTTAAACCTTGTGTCATATTGAAGAACTCTTTTGGTAATATTTCTTTCTTTTTTTTGGTTTTCTTCTCACTATGGTAGTCTTTTTTACTACCCACTATGGCATTATAGTCTCCTATTATGCAAATATTTTCTATCTCCTGTTCTGCTATTTTATTATGTAATTTTTTATAATATTCTTGCTGATTTGAATTTGGAGCATATATCACAACTAATAAAAATTGTTTGTATTCAGTATCTAATTTGACCATCAAAATTCTGCCTTCATCATCCGCATATTTTAGTTCTGATTTTATTCTTTCTTTTATGTATACTGCTATTCCCTTTTTTTGTTGTTGTTGTTGAGATAGAGACACATATAATTTCCCTAATTTCTTATTTTCTGGTAACTTTTGAAAGCCTTTTTTAATATGAATTTCTTGTAAACAAATAATATCTATGTCTAACTTCTTTAATTTTGAGAATGTTTGTGTGCTTTTGTTCTGTATATTTAAACCATTAATGTTTACAGAGAATAATGATATTGCTTCTTCCATCCCTTACTGTACTTGTTTTTTTGTATTTCTTGTCTTTCTCTTAACTCTTCCTCTTGCTCCTTCTCTTTCTTCTCTTTCTTTTTCTTGGGCTTTCTTTGATTCTTTCTCACTTTCTATTTCTTCTTGCTGTTCCTCTTGTTGGCTTTTACTTTCTGATTCGTCCTTACTTTCTTGTTCGTCTTCCAAATAATTTTTGTAAAACTCCTGTGCTTTTTCTACTGAGTCAATTTTGAATTTTTTACCTTATCTCGTAATAAGGATTCCTTCCGGCATAGTCCATCGGAACATCACTTTGTGTTGTATTAGTTCGGATGTCAGCTGATGATACTGTTTTCTTTGGTCTCGTATTCTCCGTGGGATTTGCTTTAATATAATAATCTCTTTCCCTTTATAAGATACTGTTTCCTCTCTGGATTTTTTATATATTTTGTCTCCCATTGTTTTTTTACTGAACCTAATGTATTTAACTTCCCATGGCATGTAACTTCCCATGCCAATTGATGTCTTCTAATATAGTTATTATGTACTCGGAATATTTCATCTATCAAATCTATTACCTCCTCTTTATCTTGTATTAATTCTGATATTATTTCACTCATCTTCCCTTCCAAATCTTCTTTCTCTTCAGCCACATTCTGAAAACGCAAAAAGAAAGAAGCTTTCTCCATTTCTAAAAATGTGATAGAATCAGCCAATTCTTTATTTGCTTGTCAAGCATCCTGTTCTGCCATTTCTATTTCAGATCCAATAAGTCTACTTTAGATTCTATTTTTTTGACTTTCTGCTCGTTCTCTACTACTATTTGCCATATATTCTCCATCTTCTCCTTCATACTCTTTAAATCTTCCTTTAATTCTCCTATTTCATTTTTAATTTCTTTGTGGAACCTTCTAGCTTCCTCTTGGTGATCTACCATCTTTTCTTGAGATTTCATTAAAGTTTCTTGAATCGATTGTAGCGTGGTCTGCATAGTACTCATCGTTGGTTCCATCTTATCTTTTTCCTTTCCCAGCATACATTCAATCGAATGCTGGGTTGAGGTGGAAGGCATCAAGGTTGGGGTTGATATAGTTTTCCCCCCAGTTTTTGTTATTGTTGTTGTTGACATTATTAAATTTCTTGTCAGGTTCCTCCACAATTTCATAAAAAGAAAAATTTAGAGATCACTCTAACCTATTACAATTCAATTTAACTAATCTTAAGACCTCTCACTTATAATTGTTATCTGTTTGTTATTGTTTAATCCTTAAATCCTTGAATCCTTGAATTTAATTACAGTTTTCTAATGCTATTTTCTATTTAGAGATTTTACCCTGTTTTAAACAATCGCGTTTCCCCTCCTATATATATATATATATATATATATCCCTTCAACTCTTAATCTTCTATATAAGAATAAAACCTTTTCAGCAAAACAAAATGCCCCCCTTCTCCAGTTACAATTACAATTTCAAAAATAATCCAGTTACAATTTCAAAAATAATACGCAAACCAATATTCAATCTTTTAGAGCAGATTTCTCTCTTTAAAGTTCTTTTTTTTTTAAGACTGCCTTCTTCCGGTTCTTCCACACCTTATTGCATCAGCTTGTCCATTTTATTGTTCTCAGCCTTGCCACTCTTCACTCCACCATCTGATCCGTCCCACTTCTCAGTCTTACACCAATTTATATTCCATTGTCTTTTCTGGTATTTTAAAATCCACAGAATTCGATTGTCCTATTTTTAATTTTCTGTCGACAGTTTTCTTCCCAATATTCTCTGTCCACCTACACCAATTTTATCAGTTAAAGAGAGGAAAGTTCTCAGTTCTAATCTTAGTTCCAAAAATCACCATATTAATTTACTCTTTTTCTGTCTTCCATCACAGTTCCTCCGCAATAATCCTGGTTGTTACTTTGTATCTTCTTTGTTGCTTCCATTTTCACTGCTTCCACCATATTTGCTGTCTTCGTTCAATCGCCTTCTTTTAAGTGCACTCCCTCTCGATCGCCGCTTTCTCTGCTCTCCGCGTTTCTCTCGTAATCTTTCCTTAAGTGTCACTTTTTCTTTCTTTCTACGCTGTCAAACAATCACTGCCACTGCTACCACTCTTTGCTTTCTCACTAAGGCGGCCACCATCGCTCCTGATCTGCCTTAAAGGCAGATTTTTCCCTGCAGAATTTAAGGGGTCCGGCTTTTTTTCTCCAGGGCGCTAGCATCTCGCCTGAGAATCAAAGCCTTCCCCTTTAATATTCCAGACCCTCTGAGCCTGGAATTGCCCTTGAAGGGGCTCCAAATCAGGAATTAGCTGGGTTTTTGGGAGCTATCAAAAGCATCCTCACCCACTCCACGAGACATCACTGCCAGAAGTCTTTTATTAATTTTCAACAGGATAATTGGACTGAACTTTTGCCTTTTGCTGAAGTTGCATTTAATAATTCTGTACACTCTAGCACTGGTTTTACCCCTTTTAGAGTAGTGAGAGGCCAGGATTTCAGTCCCATGCCTGAACTACCCACAGAAGAACCCACCATCCCCTCACTTAAGGAGTGGATGGATAATTTGCAAAACACATGGCCAGTGCTTAGATTAGCTTTAAAGGAAGCTAGAGAGGATTTTAAAATCCAAGCTGACAAGAAAAGGATGGAACCCAAACCTTTTCATGTTAGAGACAGAGTATACTTACCTACAAAATTCCTGAAATCATTACAACCATCAAAGAAACTAGGGCCAATTTTGACCAAAAGCGTCGCAGCGAGACAGTCGGGGATTAGCAAGCTCTGATGAGCCTCATGAAATCCCAGCCTGACGAACTGCTGCAGAGGGGTCTTCAGACAGGACCTGTCTTGTAGGGACAGGGAAGAAGGAGAGGCACCTCGTAAGACCAAGAGGAACAGGTAAGTTCCTCAGAGGTCAGAGGAAACTCTCCCTAACTCTGCTGTGGGGGGCGGCGGCCATTGTGACCGCCAACTAAGCTGGGGCAACCGGATCAAGCACTGTGCAGGAGCAGAGAAGTGAGCAGAACATTGATGCCGGATGAGTGACAGCTAAATCATAGGCAGAAGAGAGAGAGAAAAGGAGGACTATTTTAAAAATAACTATAAAAATCCTAGCGGTTGAACAGTGGCTAATAGGAGTGAAGAAAGGACGGAAGAAGAAGAGTAAAGCGGAAGCTATAAAGTGGGGAAAAAAGCGATTAGAAAATTGTGTATTGGATTCAAATATTTGGAGAGCTTAAAAAAAAATAGAAGACTTGACAATCCGAAAATTTTTTCTCTAATTAGTGAACTTTAAAAGAAGTTTAAAAAGGGAAGAAATGCCCACAGTAGAAAGGATTGGTTAAAGACTTTAATTTGAAATTGAATTGGAATAGTAAAGTTGGAATTTGGACTGTGTAAATTTGGACTGAGTTTTTAAACTGATTTGGTGCTTATAAAAGTGAAAAGGCAGAAGAAGGAAAATTAAATAAGCAAAGACTGTTTAATGTGGATTGCAAACAAAATGGATATTCTTCTAGGTTATTGACTACAATTGTGGATTATAGAGAGCCATTTTCAGAGAGGAAAAAAAAGGAACATTACAACACTGAATTTCTGTTTTGGAAAAAAGAATAATAAACCTTGAACTTTGAAAGAGACAGCTGTGAAACTTTAAGGAGGTTTGTTTGTCTATAAGTGTGACTTTGACGATTAAAGAAGGAGGATTACAACGCAATTCAAAACTGGAATAATATTAACTGAAAAAATACAAAATGGAGGAACTTAAGAAAATGATGAAAACAATGTACTTATCATTGAAGATGGAAATAAGGGAAATGACTTTAATACTACATGGAAAACCAAAACCTGATGATCAAAAAAATGACTTAGAATTTATTCAGATTGACAAGGAAATATTCATGGAGAAGCAAGAAAAAGAGACTGATAATAAAGAAGAAGACAAAGACAAAGAGACTGACTATGGAAACTTAAATGATTATGGGGCTAGTAATAATAAAAAGGAGAATATCAGAGATTATATTAAGATTAATAATGGAAGAAACAGAAAAGGGGGAAAGAAGCAAAGAAAAAGGGTGGAATAGAAAGAATACAAAAGATTTAAATGATTACACAGGGATTATCAGTAGGAAAATAAGAAAAAGAGATGGAAAATAAGGAGAAATGCAGGGCAAAACAGAAGAGTTTATGACTTTAAAAGACAAAATGATTACATTGGGATTAACAATGGAAAGATAAGAAAAAGGGAGGAGAGAGTTCAGGAATTTAAAGCACAAAAGAAAAGAAAGGGAAAGAAAAAGAAAAAGAAAAAAATACAGGGAGAATTATGATATTAACTAAACAATTTAACATATGTATGTATGATGAATGTAATAATTGGGATAGTCTCAAATAATCAGGGAAATGGTAATAATTGGAATATTTTTAATTATATATTTGGAATTGAACAAAAAAGAAAAGAAAGTTGAAATGATATGAGATAATGAAAGTAGAAAAAAACCACCACCTATTCCCATCATGATTGAAGGTGAACAACACTTTGAAATCAAGGAAATCCTTGACTCTAGGATCCACAGAGGGAAAATCCAATACTTAGTTGCTTGGAAACATTTACCATCAGCCCACAATGAATGGGTCGCTAAAAAACCATGTTAGGGCTCCAACCTTACTGAGAAAATTTCACTCCCAATACCCTAACAAACCTTGTTAATATACTATCATGAATTTTTTGCTTATATATATTTTTTTACAGGTGGACCCTTTCGTTTTCTAAGGAAGGTAGCATGTCAGATCCCTAAAAGTGATACTGCCATTCAATTGGGAGAAGGGGGAGACTTGGATTCGATTTACTAGCATTGCCTGTGTCAACAGATATTTTACAACCTATATCCTGGCGCCAAAGAACCCTGATATCCCCTTAACGTGGAGGAATGTTTATGACAGCCATGTGGGCTGTCTCACTTTAAAGGATAACGATGTGAATACATGTTTATTCGGGTTCTCAGGGCAGCTAGTAAGAAAACATCTTCACACTTGTGTATTGGCTAAAATCTGCATTCTGACTTAAGGGAGGGGTTTCTACTGCTTTTATCCTACTTGTCTTGCCTAAGGGTATTCAGACCTTGCTTTGATTTCCTTGCTGTCACTTCTGCTTAATTAAAAGGTTCCTTTTGAAATTCCATGTTTCAAGAGTTTTTACTTTCTTAAATTGGAAGGAGAGGCAATCCTTACAGGTAGTTTTCAACTTACAACCATTTGTTTAGTGACCATGCAAAGTTACCATGGCACTGAAAAAATTTATTTATGATTGGTTTTCACACTTATCCCATTACAGTATCTTCATGGTCACATGATCAAAATTCAGGCACTTGGTACTAACTATGTCTTTATGACACTGTCCCGGGGTGATATAATAATCATTTGTAACCTTCCCATCTTGCTTCTGACAAGCAAAGTCAATGGGAGAAGCCCAATTCACCTAAAAAATGCAGTGATTTGCTTAACAATTTTGGGAAAAAAGATTGTAAAATAGGGCAAAGTTCACTTAAACGGCCTCGCATAGCAATGGGAATTTTGGACTCAGTTGTGGTTAAGGACTATCTCTAGTGAATCTGAATCCAGGAGTGGGGATGGTTGGAGGTCCAAAGTCTTCTCTAATTTTTCCACTTAATGCCTCATCATCCTATTTTGGTATAACGGCTTGCTAGTTCTTCCAGGGTATCTAACTTGAGATCCACATTGCTAGCCTTCCAGGGTGTCTAACTTGACATCCACATTGTAATCTTCAGGTGTGGACAAGAAGTGCTTTTGTGCCTTATATTGCCTTTATGTTACAGTCAAAAAGTAAAATAATTTCTATAGTAGTACTTCCTGGTTGCATTCCATATAGTCATGGATAAGATTTATCTATCTATCTCTTTCTCCCTTGGCGGATAAACTGGTCGCACATTAAAATCAAGCTTCATTTTTTTTTTAAAAATGTTTTCTTAAAAAAAATCTAATAAAATGCGAGAGGTTCAGTGTAGAAGAAAATAATTATTGAGCTGTTCGAACCATGATGTTGCAAATTAGTTAAGAAATATTTTCTGAAATTAAATACAATATTTTGATGGCCTAAAGGCTGATATGGGTTGCTATGAATTAAGAATATTTTGCCTAAAATATTTCAGACCAGAAAAAGTTCAAATTGTTAAAGATGACAATAAGATTCTAAGAAAAATATATTTCATGAACATAGCCTGAAATCTGTAATTAAAAATACCCGTTTCAGAAAGATAAAACACATATGACCCTAAGTTCACCTGACATTTTGCCTGGAAGTTGTTGCAGTTGTTAAGTGAGGTACCCGTATGACTGCTTGTTCAATGACAGCACCTTCCCAGTTGCAGTCACTAAGTGATCACATAGGTCATTAAGAGGCTAGAATGAAAGAGCTGTCTTCTGAAAGAGGATGGGCAGCATCCCTCTGTGAATAGAAGGTAATTCCTAGTTGTAAGTCCTTTAATTCAGCACCAACCTAATTTTGAACAGTTGCTGAATGAATTATTGTTAAACAAGGACCAGCTATAAGACATAGCACAGTGAAGGCAAATATATGTGTCCTAGGATAATGTTGCAGGATCCAATCTGGGTCAGTCACCTGGACCAGAGGTTTTGTCTTCTGAGCTTTTGAACTCATGCTGAAGCCCATCTTCAGGGAACTTCTCTCTAGCAGACATACTTAAAATACATACTAGTTAATTAATTAGGTACTTTCTTTTTTTTCTTTTTTTAAAAAGTTTTTTATTAATAGTACAAAATTTAAAAACATTGGACATAGATATAATTAGGTACTGCACTTTCATCGTACATAAAAAAATTGGCTACACAAAATCTTTTCTGTATATATGTATGTATGTATGTACCGTGTTTCCCTGAAAATAAGACCCTGTCTTATATTTTTTTGAACCCTGAAATAAGTGCTTGGCCTTATTGCCATTTGCTCAAAAGCCCGATTGGGCTTATTATTAGGGGATGTCTTATTTTGGGGGAAACAGGGTATATGTACATTCACGTATATATGTATATACATACATACATGCATACATACATACATACATAGAGAGGCGGGGAGAGGAAAAAAGTCAGGCTATGTGTTCATAGAGAGAGAGAGAGAGCCATTTCATTCATGGGTTTGTGGTATATTTGCAACAACATATACACTTACGGTGGTATTTGTTTATTTCAGATACTATGATCAACTGTGTTCCATAGAACCAAAATTTCCATTTTCTGAAAACCAGGTAATGTATTAAAGCTTTTAAATATCATTTTAAAATGCAGTATATTGTGTAAGAGAGCAGTTGACTTTGAATAAAAAGTTGCTTTTGAATGAATTCTACACTTTTAAGTCATACTTTTCTAATTAAATAAGTGAGGTCGTGAAGACATCCTTGGACAGACATCTATTATACAGTGTGGCAATACTCTTGGATCACAAGGATACATATCAATCACAGTTTTGGAATATATTAGTTTCCCAAGAAAATTTCAGTATGTACTTAACTCTACAAAAAGAATAAGTCCAATTAATTGAATTGCATAAATGTGTATTGTTTTAAAACAAAGACTGTACACCCAATTCTGGTTATAATAATAAAATAATTGATGTAAAAGGATCTTTAAATATACCCATTTCTTTATCATATATCAAATTTTCTCATAAAACTTCCTTGTATCCATATGTATTATCAGATAATGATAAGGTGCAGATTTTTACTGTTTTTGACATTTGTACTTCTGCTTAAGGAATATTTTTGGAATATTTACATTTATCTTAAGGCTAGAAATTAATTTTACTGTTTTTATTTATATTTTTAGATCTGTGTAACTTTTACCTGGAAAGATGCCTTTGACAAGGGGTCCCTGTTTGGAGGATCTGTTAAACTTGGTAATTAATTATTACAGAATTCAAAATACATGAAATCTAACCTTCTCATAAGTATTCTAACTTACTATATTTTTAAAGAATTGCTTATTTATTTATTAAATTTCAACACCACTCATCTCATTTATGTGACTCTAATTTAAAAGTCACTTTAACTGATTCTGCAGAAGAGACATGTGTCTTCCTTCATGAATTTGAGCATAATTTTTGTTTTGATCCTTAGAAGCAAGCAGTGTTGGAATGGAATAATATACTTGTTGGTGAAAGATTGCTTAGTTTTACTAAAATTTTCATTGGAATAATAGTTATGAAGTTGATTTGTGCTAAGAAGGCTACTTTCTATTGATTTTGCAACTATATCCTTTATGTTCACAAACCATAAAGGTTTTGAGTTGTTGAGGCACCTTGTGGTTATCTATCTGTGTAAATATTGTATATCATATCTGGTTTTTCTTTTCATTACCTATTTTCAATACTTTGTCAGTTGAAAGAAACTAGAATCAGGCCAGAACCAGAATTGAACCACATTATCATTTTGTATTTTGATAGTCAGATTGGTGTTCTTATTCCAATTGACATATATCCCAAAAGCAAACAGTATAAATATTGAATGTTTATAAAGCATGTACCATTTCCCCGAAAATACGACCTACTCAGAAAGTAAGTCCTACCTTGATTTTTACATGTGCGCCCAATATAAGCCCTACCCCCAAAATAAGACCTAATTAAGACCTCGCCCACTCCAGGGAACACAGGTTAAGCTAAGTTGGGGATGGGGGAGTGGAGCTGCCCTACTGCTTACTTTCAGATAGTTGCAGCCATGCCACGCACACTTCGGCCCAGCCTTTCTGGAACTGTTTATGAAATCCAAGTATGCAAATATAGGTAGTCCTCGAGTTATGAATGTAATGTAGGCTACCCATGACATTTGTAACCCAAGGATTCATGGGAATGAATCTCATATCTTGAACAAGATCACTCCCTCCTTTAGCCAAGACATTCGCTAATCAAATGGGACACTTGTTAAGTGCACATAGGGTACTTCAGGGTGGGGAAGGCCATGGATGGCCTTCTGATGGAATAGGGTACTTGCCTAAGACCACCCAAGGCTTCCCCAATCCACTGAAATGCCTCATGCTCCCCAAATTGCTTCCCCCCCCACAATGTGCCATGTTGGGTCACTTACCTTGTGAAGATCTAGCAAGCAGTCTCCTCTCCAGCCTCATACGTTCTGTCAATGGTCCATTCCACCCTCTGCAGGCCTCCCCTGGCCTGTTGAAGGCAAAAACGGGGCCTACGGGGGCTGGATCCAAGCTTCCTGGGGCCGGTGGTCTGTTTCACCCTCTGCGGGCCTCCCCTGGCCCGTTACAGGCAAAAATGGGGCCTATGGGGGCTGGATCCAAGCTTCTCAGGGCCGGATCCCAGGAGGCTCCATTTCGGCCTGCAACGGGCCAGGGCAGACCTGCGGAGGGCTGAATGGGGCCTCAGAGGGCCAGATCCGACCCCCAGACACTCCATTTCGGCCTGCAATGGGCTGGGCGAGGCCTGTTAGCTGAACTGGGTTTCTGAGGGGCACATCCACCCCTCAGAAGCTCCATTTCGGCTGACAACATTTATTTATTTATTTATTTATTTATTTATTTATTTATTCGAACTTTTATACCGCCCTTCTCCTTTCGGACTCAGGGCGGTGAACAGCCAGAATAAAACATATGTATATAAAAATTAAAATAATTTTAAAATAAATTAAATAATTTGGCCCATATAGTTAAAAGGTATTACAAATTCAAAATTTAAAAAATTAAGATCAATATCACTATATAAAAGCAACATAAAATCAGGCCAGCCCGGCTAGTTGAAAAAGATGGATTTTTAGGGCCCGAAGAAAAGTCCGGAGGTCTGGAATTACTCGTATCTCTGGGGGTAGATCGTTCCAGAGGGTGGGTGCCACCACAGAGAAGGCTCTCCCCCTGGGGGTCGCCAGCCGGCATTGTCTGGCTGACGGCACCCTGAGGAGGCCCTCTCTGTGGGAGCGAACCGGTCGGTGGGAGGCAATTGGTGGCAGAAAGCGGTCCCGTAAGTACCCGGGCCCTAAGCCATGGAGCACTTTAAAGGTGATCACCAACACCTTGAAGCACCCCCAGAAGTCCAGTGGGAGCCAATGCAGCTCGCACAGGAGAGGGGTCACATGGGAGCACTCCGTCGCTCCCATAATCGCCCGCGCTGCCACATTCTGCACCAGCTGGAGCCTCCGGGTGCACCCCAAGGGGAACCCCATGTAGAGAGCGTTACAATAGTTCAGACGAGAAGTGACGAGTGCTTGAGTGACTGTGCATAAGGAGTCCCGGTCTAGAAAGGGACGCAACTGGCGTATCAGGCGAACCTGATAGAAAGCCCCCCTGGCCATGGCCGTCGTGTGCTCTTCTAAAGACAGCTGTGAATCCAGGAGGACGCCCAAGTTGCGAGCCCTTTCCGTTGGGGCCAGTGATTCGCCCCCAATAACCAGCGATAGCGCCAGCTGGCTATACCGGGACGCCGGCAGCCACAGCCACTCGGTCTTGGAGGGATTGAGTCGAAGCCTGTTTCTCCCCATCCAGATCCGCACGGCCTCCAGGCACTGGGACATCACTGCCACGGCATCGTTGGAATGGTCTGGGGTGGAGATGTACAGCTGAGTATCATCAGCGTACTGATGAAACTCCACCCCAAAACCACGGATGATCTCGCCCAGCGGCTTCACATAAATGTTGAACAGGAGGGGCGAGAGGACCGACCCTTGTGGCACCCCACAAACAAGACGCCTTGGGGTCAACTGCTGCCCCCGTCAACACGAATTGCGACCGGTCGGAGAGATAGGAGAACCACCGCAAAACGGTGCCCCCTACCCCAACCCCTCCAGCCGGCGCAACATGATACCATGGTCAATGATATCAAAAGCCAGTGAGAGATCTAACAGGACCAGGATAGAGGAATAACCCCTACCCCGAGCCCTCCAGAGATCATCCACCAACACGACCAATGCCATCTCCGTGCTGTACCCAGGCCTGAAACTGGACTGGAGCGGATCCAAATAGACAGCTTCATCCAGGTACTGGGGAAGTTGACGTGCTACCACACTCTCAACAACCTTCACAATAAAGCGAAGGTTGGAAACTGGACGATAGTTAGCTAAAACAGCCAAATCCAGGGAAGGCTTCCTGAGGAGGGGCCTTACAATCGCCTCTTTCAAGGCGGCTGGCAGGACACCCTCACTCAGAGAAGCGTTCATAATCCCCCGGAGCCAGCCTCATGTAACCTCCTGGGAGGCCAGCACCAACCAGGAGGGACACGGGTCCAATAAACATGTGGTTGCATTCAACCGTCCCAGGATCCTGTCCACGTCCTCGGGAGCCACGGGATCGAACTCATCCCAGATAACAGTCTCAAGACCTGCCTCAGTCATCTCGTCTAAACTAACCCAGTCAGCAGCCAGGTCTTCCCGAATCTGAGTTATTTTATCATGCAGATACTGTACAAAATCCTCAACACGACCCTGCAAGGGGTCATCCCGCGCTCCCTGATGGAGGAAGGAGCGGGTCACCCTAAACAGGGTGGCTGGGCAGTTATCTGATGACGCGATAAGAGTGGCAAAATAGCTAGATTTTGCCGCTTTTATCGCCACTAAGTAGGTCTTAGTATAAGACCTTACTAGGGTCAAGTCAGATTCGGATCGGCTGGCCCTCCAACCGCTCTCTAGGCGTCTTTTCCGGCGCTTCATCTCCCTCAGCTCCTAGGAGAACCAAGGAGCTAAGTGAGTTCGATGCTGGATCAGAGGCCGCAAAGGCACGACTCGGTCCAAAGCCCCAGCGGCTGCGCTATCCCAGGCAGCCACCAGGTCTTCAGTCAAGCTGTGGGCCAGGGTCTCAGGAAGTGGCCCAAGCTCTGTCTGGAACCTATCAGGATCCATCAGGCGCCTGGGGCGGAACCACCTGGTTGGCGCCCCCTCCCTGCGCCGGGGTGTAGCGGTCAGGAAGTCAAGTCAAAGGAGCGAGTGGTCAGACCATGACAAGAGTTCGATAACTATATCCCCTAAATCAAGACCACTCAACCACTGACCAGAGATAAAAACTAAGTCCAGAGTGTGTCCACCCATGTGAGTAGGGCCATGAATTACTTGGGTCAGGTCCATGGCCGTCATGGAAGCCATGAACTCCCGGGCTACCTCAGACGATTCGCCGATGGATGGCAAGTTGAAATCCCCCATGACCAAAAGTCTGGGGGTATCAACCGCCACCTCGGCTATAACATTGAGGAGCTCAGGCAGGGTCGTTGCCATGTGGCAGGGAGCCAGATACATGATCAACAGACTCATCAGCACCCCACAACCCCACTTCACAAAAAGGGACTCACATCCGGCTATCTGAGGTACAGTGGTCTCCCTCGGGTCAAGACCTTCCTTTAGAATGACCGCTACCCCCCTGCCCCTGCCCTGAGCTCTCGGCTGATGAAATGCACGGAAGCCTGGTGGGCACATATCCACGAGGGGGACCCCCCCTCATGGCCCAGCCAGGTCTCCGTAATACCTGCCAGGTCCGCTCCCCCCTCCTGAATAAGGTCACAAATGAGGGGACCTTATTTATGACGGACCTGGCATTACATAACAACAGCCGGAGACTTGGGCCCTGAGACTAAGCCACCTGGGGAACAGGAGGAGCTAAGGGGACCAGGGCATGCGATCGCTCGAAGATAGCGAGTGTGTGCCCCCACCACATGTTACGGCCCCCTTCTCCCACCATACCTGTCCCTCCCACTCAGGACGTTAATCGAACATCCCTGAACAAAGGGCATTCTAGTAGCCCTCTTACCCCCAGAGTCCATACCACCCGTGGCACCATTGACTGCCGGGCTAGTCCTCCTCCCCCGTGGGTCCTCCCCCAAACCCGCATAACCCTCCCTTCCCCCCAGAACCACTTAAAAGTCTATTTTAAAAACTCATCAAAAAGCCCCTCAATCCCCTTTTTGCGACATGCCTCCTCTCGGGGTCCCAAAACCCGTCATTAAGGTAGGCCCTCGATAACATAGAGGGCCAAGCTTGCG
Organism: Ptyas mucosa; assembly: GCA_012654045.1. Taxonomy (NCBI): domain Eukaryota; kingdom Metazoa; phylum Chordata; class Lepidosauria; order Squamata; family Colubridae; genus Ptyas; species Ptyas mucosa. Next base: position 799,583 of record WNWU01013149.1, read on the forward strand.
AGAGGGGGGAGTCTCGCAACTCAAGAAGCTTGGCCCTTGAATACATCTGAGAGAGAAATGCGAGGGTGGTAATACAGATATGGTCTCAGTATGGCCCAGGGGACCGTCATGATAGTCTTAATGTCCAGGAAACAAGGCTAAAACAACGGAAAGAGGATGAATGTTGCAGAGCCTCTGCGGTTGTTCGTAATGATGAACAATTGCCGTGTTGCTGCAAGATTTGTAATTTTGGGCCTTGTTCGTAAACTCTAGGGGGTGCTGGTCACATAACTTCGAACGTTCGCTAAGGGAACTCTTGTAACCCAGGGATTACAGACTCCTTGCTCTGAACTACAACTTTGTCAGCGAAGGCTTTCACATGGAGAACTCCAAAATCTGCTAGAGACACTGTTTTGACCTCATTTTGGGGAATGATTATATAGAGTGCTTGTTGCCAATACCACAATATCCTTGATCCGGAATTCTGAGGAGCCAATCCATTCTCTGGCTCCTCATTTTGCTGTGGCTGTCAGCTCCACTGAAAATGAAGCTATCTTCATTATTTTTCAGGAAATCAAGCTAGTTGTGTTTACCCAGAACCCGTAAAGACAAACAGCACAATGATATGACTGCAATAACAATTATTTAAATATTTTCATCTCAAATCATAAAAGTTTAAGGTTAGTTATTAGCAACTAGATCACCTGGAAATCAACTAATATTAATTTTGATTTTTTAAAAAAGAATTGTGTATAAATTATTTAATGAATTTCATAGTTCTGCAGATTCATTGATATACTTGTTATTGTTTTCACTTTTATTAATTACTACAGGCTCCATTACTCTCTGATTTATAGATAAGAATGTTGATTTGTATGCACTTTGTTTCAGCTCTGGCAAGTTTAGGCTATGAGAAAACATGCGTGTTATTTAATTGTGGAGCATTGGCCAGTCAAATAGCATCAGAACAGAATCTTGATAGTGATGAAGGGATGAAAGCTGCTGCTAAATATTATCAGGTATAATTCTTCTCTATGATTAACTAATTATTAGAATTTGGAAGTTGTTTTGTTCAAACATTAGGAATGTAGCTTTAAAAAAATCAGTACCATGTTTCCCCTAAAATATGACTACCCTGAAAGTAAGCCCTCCCCTGATTTTTTTTGGGTAGGCCTAATATAAGGCCTACCCCAAAAATAAGCCCTAGTGAAGGGGGTGGGTGTGGCCAACTCAGAAGGCAGCCCTTCCCTTCCCAGTCACCTTGGCCCCTTAACTGCGGCCTGTGGATCAGCTGATCCAGCGAGGGCCGGGAGTTCTGTCTCTCCAGGTGCCTGGAGATGTTTCCGGCAATGTGGCAGAAAGCCATGTGGCCCATCGGAATCAGCTCCCCCCCACCACGCCTCTACCTGGTGGCTGCTGCTTGAGAAAAGGACGAAAAGGGATATTACAGTTCAGAGCAGCTGTAGGAAGGTTTCGGGCTGCATCTGTTGGGACAGTCTCACTGATCAATCAATAACAATGTCTGACAAACCAGATATGGCTGAAATTGAGAAATTTGATAAGTCTAAGCTGAAGAAGATAGAAACGCAAGAGAAAAACCCACTGCCTTCAAAAGAAACAATTGAACAGTAGAAGCAAGCGGGTGAATCGTAATGAAATGGGCCCTTCCAAATTATGTACTGTACATTCCATAAGCATTGCCTTCTTATTTTACTTCATTTAGGTCTTTTAACTGTGTAAGATGCAAAGAGTTGGATAAATTTAAAATGATTGTACTGCCCCTTTCGCATCCCCCCCAAAAAACAGAGCAAACTACTGATGCTGAATGAAGGCTCCTTCCTTTCTTTTCTTTTCTTTTCTTTTCTTTTCTTTTCGTAAAAAGTTTTTTTTTGGAAACACACAAATACATCTTTTCAGAAAACCCTTATTTCTTAATCTTAAATCACATATCTCAACTAATACCATCTTAGAAAAAGTTTACTCTTATTTACCTAGTCAAAACAATTACCCTTCTATTAACCCACCTTAAATCTTAATTCAATTAGTACCTCATAATACATTTCACAATTCTTACCCTAAATCCTCATTATTAACAATACAGTTCAAACATATTTATATTTCAAAATTATTTCCATTTCTAAAAACTTCCTTACATTTATTTATTACTTCATATAATGCTCATTGAATCTTTATTCCGTCATTACATTATCAAATTTAAATCTTGTCTCTAATCTTAAAAATATAGGAATTTATCATTTAAACATAATTCTTAATTCAGATAATGCTACATAATACAATTTCCCAATTATTTCCCTAAATTCTATTTAACCATACCATTTATTTAAACACCAATTAAATAATTCTTGTTTGTAGATCATAATCATATATTATTTCAATTTTCTTTTCTTTTTTGCTTAAGTAGAAAATTTTCAAATTATTACAATTGTTATCCGTATTTAAACAATATTCCAATTATTTAAACAATATCCCAATTATGGGAGGCACTGTTTTATGGTGGTTCTCCTCCTATCTCTCGGGCCGTACACAAGCGGTGTTGGCAGGGTGGCAGAGATCGGCTATGAGTCCCCTCACTTGTGGGGTGCCCCAGGGGTTGGTTCTCTCGCCTCTCCTGATTTTGGGGTGCAGTATCATCAATATGCTGATGATACCCAGCTTTTTATATCCACCCCGAACCAGCCTAGTGATGCCCTCGACGTGATGTCCCATTGCCTGGAACCGGTACGGACCTCGATGGGGAGGAACAGGCTCCGACTCAACCCTGCCAAGACCGAGTAGCTGTGGGTACCAGCATCTGGGTCCAATCTAGATATTCCATCATTGACCATCGGGGGTGAGGTGTTACCCCCTGTAGATAAGGCCCGCAACCTGGGTGTCCTTCTGGATTCACGGTTGTCTCTGGAAGATCATGTAGTGACCATGACCAGGGGGACATTTGCTCAGGTCCGCCTTGTGCGTCAGCTGCACCCTTATTTGGACCAAGATGCCCTACGCACTGTTACTCATGCACTGGTCACCTCCCGTCTTGATTACTGCAACGCTCACTACCTAGGGCTACCCATGAAAACCACTAGAAGGCTTCAACTGGTGCAGAATGCGGCCGCATGGGTTGTGATGGCAGTGTTCCGACAATCCCATGTTACACCCCTCCTGCATGGCCTGCATTGGCTACCGGTTGGCCTTCGGGTGAGGTTCAAGGTGCTGGTTATCACCTATAAAGCCCTTCATGGCTTAGGCCTGGGATACTTGTCGGACCCCTGCAGCCAGCAACAATCTCCAATCACCCGGTGCATTCCCACAGACAGGCCTCCTCAGGGTGCCAATGTCAGCTGGCAACCCCCAGGGGGAAAGCTTTCTCTGTGGGTGCACCCACCCTTTGGAACGAACTTCCTTTGGAGCTCCGGATGGCCCCTGACCTTCGCTCGTTCCGCCGTGATTTGAAGATCTGGTTGTTTCATAGCCTGGACTGATGGGGGGTGTCAGCCTCCGCCTTTCTACTTGGCTGCCATAGATAGGGGGAGGGTGTGTGTGGATGGTGGGGGGGCGAAAGTGAAACCTTACTTAGATGCTAGTATGCTTAGAAGGGGAAATTGAAACCACTGTTATCGGGCCAACCGTTGTGACATTCCTGATTGATGACGGGGGCAGACGTGCTTCCACCTGACCCCTAGGAGACCTGTGGATTGGATGATTTAAGATGGACAATGGGAGGGGATGATTTGTATATGCAGGTTCGCGCGTATAATCCTTAGTTTCAGCTTTGCTTGGTTGCGTTCAGTTCTTTGCCAGTAAAAGTACAGATTTTTCACAACAATGGAGTTTTCCTTTCCTGGTTTTTGAAGGAAGCACGCCTGACATTAAGCTGAAACTCAATTTTCCAGCCATCCCGGATAAACACCGAGGGGGCTGAACCCAAAATTATGTCTGACCAGGAGTTTGAAGAGGAACAGATGGGAGCATACGGCTTGACCATGACCTCACTTCAAACAGAACGGGAGACAGCCGAACGAATGGAAGAATTGCAGCTGAGGGAGGAATCTGATGCTGCTAGATGGTCGGTAGAAGTGGGAAGGTTGCCGGAGCAGGGGAGGATCCCCTGGGGAGTAACCAGCTCCAGACCCCGCCGGGAGGAAGCCGTGTGGATGCAGGAGCAAAAAGAAAGCCTCATGATGGCACAGGCATTACAGCTCATTCACGATGTTGAAGAAAGCCGGAAAACCCATGAGTCTTATGGGCTCCATGTAGGGAAGGGAAGAGATTACCCCAGGGAAGAGCCAAGAGAAAGGGGGTGTGGGGGGGGGAGAAGAAGAAGAAGAAGCTAGAGGAGAAACGGTACAAACCTCTGGGGCCCAAGTGAGAGATGCAGTAGCCCAAGGGGCCCCAGCCTTGCCGGTTCCCCCCCCCCCCCCCCCCCGGAAAAACCCAAAAATCCCCCCCTGACTGGAAAATATGATGGAAACCCAAAAACCCTGGGGCTTTTCCTGACCCAAGTCTGGAACCACATGCAAGATTGGGGGGAAGATTATTTGTCAGATGCAGCCCGAGTGAGATGCGTCCCGAACGTGCTAGAGGGAGTAGCAGCTGATTGGATGGTGGTCCTCCACAATAACAGCTCCCCCCTGCTGAGAAATTACAATCAGTTTATGGCGGCCCTTAGAAGGCGGTTTGAAGACCACCTAGCTGAGCGGAAGGCGAGGCTCAGAATGAAGGGTATCCAGCAGGGCCGCAGGTCGGTGGCAGAATATACCCAAGAGTTTCATGAGCTGGCAACTTACATGACAGGATGGCCAGAAGCAGCCTTATTAGAGAGTTTCAAGGATGGGCTAAATGAAGAAATATACAAAGACTGCAGAGCCCGGGGGGTCCCCGAAGACTTGTAGTATTGGTATATAGCGGCTGAAGATGTGGAAATCGAGCTGGCTCGAAGCCAACTCCGAGGAAGCGGCGCGAGAGACCTGTCATCCTCTACTTATGGTAAAGGAGCGCCAAAGACGACTGCAGGGAGAGCGGAATTCAATCACAAATCGAAGCCCTTCACATGTTTCAAGTGTGGAAAAGAAGGCCATCGGGCTGCCAAGTGCTTCTCTAAAACAATGCCAAAGTCTACCGCCCCGGTTCCTAAGAAGGCTGACAAAGTGCCCATGAAAGCTCGCGCAACCGCTCTCGAAGAAGTCGTTGAGTTCGCTCCCTGTAACCAGGGTGAGCTGGGAACTCCGACCACCGCCGAGGACAGCGGAACGGACTCCGATTCCGACTCCAGCGACCTGGTGAATCATACCGAGGACCCTATGCTCATCCCCATAGAATTAAGGGTGCCGTCCACAGGGACACAGGCGCAGATATTAGCGTTATTAGACTGGGTGCACTAGGTGCATAATCAGCCCGAAAGTGGTGGAGAAAATGGGCCTAAGACTTAAAACATTAAAAAGACCCATTGCATTCTGTCAACTGGACCGATCGATTGCGGGAGGGGGTCCAGCCACCTTTGTGACTGAAACGATTGAGATGCAGTTGGGGAATCACATAGAGACCCTCAGGTTCATCGTGGCCCCTAGCATGGAACGGCCCCTCATACTTGGACTACCCTGGCTCTGTAGATGGAACCCACGGGTTAATTGGAAGACGGGGGTTTTGCGCTTTCGCACCAAAAATCCCGGACTAGGAAAGAAAGAAATCCCTCTGGAGGGTGGGACAAACCTGAAAAGGCAGAAGTGGCGATTGGTCACATCGAGGGGGAGGAAAAGATTCCAAAGGAGTACTGGGATCTTCGTGAAGTTTTTAGCGAAAAGGCTTCAGATTCACTACCCCCTCACAGAACTACGGACTGTACCATTGAAATTCTGCCCGGGGTGAAGCTCCCTAAACCAAAAATATACTCCATGACCCCGTGAGAACTGGAGGAACTGCGAAATTTCATTGATAAGAATTTAGAGCTGGGTTTTATACAACCAGCCCGACCCAGAGTGGCGGCGCCAGTAATGCTCCGAGAAAAGAAGGATGGTTATTTTAGGCTCATAGTCGACTACCGGAATCTAAACGCGATTTGTGTGGAAAATGTTTACCCCTTACCACTTATGAAAGACATGTTAGCCCACTTAGGGAAGGGGAAAGTTTTCACCAAACTGGACTTACGAGAGGCCTACTATCGAGTGAGAATCAGAGAAGGGGATGAATGGAAAACAGCATTCAATTGCCCCTTGGGATGTTTCCAATTTAGGGTGCTCCCTTTTGGACTACAGGGAGCCCCTGCTGTGTTCATGCAATTGATCAATGAAGTACTGCATGAGCACCTATACAAAGGGGTGTTGGTCTACTTGGTGACATTCTTATCTACTCCAAAAACATGAACGATCATGTCAAATTGGTGCGAACTGTCCTGAAAAAACTCAGGGCTGCTGAACTATACTTTCTAAGTGTGAGTTCCACCAAAGCAAAATTGACTACCTGGGGTATCGCATATCGCATGAGGGAATAGAGATGGATCCTAGAAAGGTCAAGGCAGTAATGGAATGGGCCGCGCCACGCACCCGCAAGCAACTACAAAGTGATTTGCTAACTTTTATAGACAATTTATCCCCTCTTTCGCCAAAATCGCACTACCCATAACCAACTTTCTAAAGACAAAGGGGGAATTAAAACCAAAACCCTCCGGCCTCTTGAATGGACTATGGAGTGCCAAGCAGCATTTGAAAAGTTGAAACGGCTGTTTGCTGCTGAACCAGTTCTCAAACACCCGAATATGGAAGAACCTTTCGTAGTACAGGCAGATGCCAGTGACGTGGCCGTGGGGGCAGTTCTTTTGCAAAAGAATGCCGAAGGGAATTTGCAACCCTGTGCTTACACTTCTCGGAAACTGTCCGAAACCGAAAGGAGATGGGCCATATGGGAGAAGGAAGCTTTTGCGGTGGCTGGGCTTTGTTAACATGGAGACATTTTCTGGAGGGGGCTATATATAGTGGGAGGGGGTGTATGGATGGTGGGGGGGGGCGAAAGTGAAACCTTACTTAGATGCTAGTATGCTTAGAAGGGGAAATCGAAACCACTGTTATCGGGCCAACCGTCATGACATTCCTGATTGATGATGCGGGCAGACGTGCTTCCACCTGACCCCTAGGAGACCTATGGATTAGATGATTTACGATGGACAATGGGAGAGGATGGTTTGTATATGCAGGTTCGCACGTATAATCCTTAGTTTCAGCTTTGCTTGGTTGCGTTCAGTTCTTTACCAGTAAAAGTACAGATTTTTCACAACAATGGAGTCTGGGTTTTCCTTTCCTGGTTTTTGAAGGAAGCACGCCTGACATGGGGTGGGGTTTAATAGTTTTTAAATTGATTTTAAACTGTTTTAATTCAGACTTTTAATTTCATATTGTTTTAATGTCATAGTGTATTTTACGGTTGTGAGCCACCCTGAGTCCATTGGAGATAGGGCGGCATATAAATTGCATTAAACTTAAACTTAAACTTAAACTTATTACAGCCATCAATTTTCCCAAATGATACTAACATCTTAATAAGAATTGATTCCTTATGTCCAATTATTTCCCTAGATTCTATCTATTTAACCACACCATTTATATAAACACCAATTAAATAATTCTTATTTGTAGATCATAATCATATATTATTTCAGTTTTCTTTTCTTTTTTGCTTAAATAGAAAATATTCAAATTATTGCAATTGTTATCAGTATTTAAACAATATCCCAGTTATTATAGCCATCAATTTTCCCAAATGATACCATCTAACATCTTAATAAAAATTGATTTATTATGTCCATTAATATATTTTCTTTTAACATAGTCTATTTCTCATATATTATTAGCTTCACTCCATATTTCATTACTAAGCATCTGTAACATACCGTATTTTTCGGAGTATAAGACGCACTGGAGTATAAGACGCACCTACCTTTTTTGGTGTGTTTTTTAAAAAGTTTTTTTTTATTTTTTAGACAAACACACATACAAACATACAGTGTATTTTCTTTGAACAGAGTATTTAGCTGGTTCACAAATTTAAACAGTGTTTAGTCATTTCAATTAAATTTACAATTTCTATATTTCCTTTTTGCCATATTTATTCCTCATCTTGGAATGTTGGGAGTGGGGGGCACCGTATTGCGATGGTTCTCCTCCTTTCTCTCTGAACGGTCGCAAACTGTGTTGACGGGGGGGCAGAGACCGACCCCGAGACCCCTTGTATGTGGGGTGCCACAAGGGTCGGTTCTCTTGCCCCTTCTGTTCAACATTTATGTGAAACCACTGGGTGAGATCATCCGTGGTTTCGGGGTGAAGTACCACCAGTATGCTGATGACACCCAGCTGTACATCTCCACCCCGAACCACCCCAATGATGCCCTTGAAGTGATGTCCCGGTGCCTGGAGGCTGTACGGATCTGGATGGGGAGAAACAGACTCAGACTAAACCCATCCAAGACCGAGTGGCTGTGGTTTCCGTCATCCCGTTATAGTCAGTTGGCACCATCACTGACTATTGGGGGCGAATCATTGGCCCCCACAGAGAGGGCCCGCAACTTAGGTGTCCTCCTGGACTCATAGCTGTCTTTAGAAGAACATCTGACAGCTGTGGCCAGGAGAGCTTTTTATCAGGTTCGCCTGATACGCCAGTTGTGTCCCTTTCTGGATCGGGATTCGTTAAAGACAGTCACTCATGCCCTCGTCTCTTCCCGCATAGACTACTGCAATGCTCTCTACATGGGGCTCCCCTTGAAGAGCACCCGGAGGCTCCAGTTGGTCCAGAATGCGGCCGCGCGGGTTGTTATGGGAGCGACATGGCATTCCCATGTGGCTCCTCTCCTACGCGAGCTACACTGGCTCCCTGTGGTCTTCCGGGTGTGCTTCAAGATTTCGGTTACCATCTTTAAAGCGCTCCATGGCTTAGGACCGGGATACTTACGAGACTGCCTTCTGCCACCAATAACCTCCCACAGACCAGTATGCTCCCATAGAGAGGGACTTCTCATGGTGCCGTCAGTCAAACAGTGTCGACTGGCGGCCCCCAGGGGGAGAGCCTTCTCTGTGGGAGCACCTACCATCTGGAATGAGCTGCCCTCGGAGATTCGGATAATCCCGGATATTCGTGCATTCCGCCGTGTCCTCAAAACATTTCTTTTCAAGCAGGCCGGCCTGACCTAATCTCGTCTAAAACTACTTTAAAGTTTATATTCTGAATCTACCCCATAAATTTGAAATGATCTAATTCAATTCTATATCCGAACTTAACTATTTAATTGTATTTTTAAATTGGTTTTTTTCTTTTTTTCAATTCCTTTATTACATGTATATTTTGTTCAACTGTACACCGCCCTGAGTCCTTCGGGAGTAGGGCAGTATATAAAATAAATAAATAAAATAAAATAATAAATAATCTATTACCCTTCATCCTCATCTCTAATCTTAATCAAATTCAATTTTTCTCTTCTATTTTATATTATACTCCTTCCCATTGTCATCTATTTTTATATCCATCCTCACATTGGTTAATTATGTAATATTATAATTGTTTAATACAAATTCAACATTTTAATATAAATCAAATAGTTATATAACTATCTTTTTTGTATATTAATCAATATGAACATGAATATTCCAATTATTTCCATGCAATCCAATTTCTTACAAATCAATTATTATATTTACCAATAATAATAAACCAAATAATTTTCCCCTCTTATGTTACTCATTTTCACATCTTAAACTCTCCCAATAACCCACATAGTTTTGCCCATATAATCCTCCACATTACAACTAAATGATTTCTACTTTCATCACAATATATAATCAAAAATATTTCAATTTCCTTAATTAAATTTAAAAATGTTCTAGCTGTTATCCAAGCTATAATTAAATCCTTTTTACTTTCACCACCATATACCATTAAAGGTATTTCAATTGTTACAGTTTATACTTATTCATATTTCTAAAAAAAAGAAAAAAAGAAAAACTTATCATTATCTAGATTTCAAAAATACAAAGACAAATATTCCAATTATTCATTTCATTTTTACAATCATGATTTCCCATTTATTTCTTACTGCTATTCATATTTCAATTCTAAATATATATAACATTTTTCTCTTTCATTTCTTTTTCTCCCTTCCCATTTTTATTTTTGCCTTTTTCGTTTTCCTTTTTTTCTTTTGTGTTTAAAATCTTGAACTCTCTTCTTTTGCCCTAAATTTCCCATTGTTTGCACCTACCTTTTTTGATGAGGAAAAAGAAGAAAAAGTAATCTCCCTCTGCCTCTGCCTAATTTTGCCTCGTTGCACCAAACAGCAAACAGCCTGCTTTACTTGCAGTTTCATTTTCAGCATAGTTTGATTAGCACAAGAGGAAAAACAATCTGCTCCAGCAATTTTCTTTCTTGAAGCAAGCAGCAGAGGCCTGCACAAACAGCTGAGAGCAAATCAGCTGAGAGTTGGGAGGCCGATCTATCAACTTGTGCTAATTAGTCAATGCTGAAACTGAAAGGAGCTGTTTTTTCTTGCTGCTTGCTTGCAAGGAGGTAACTGCTGCGAGGCAAGGCCAAAGGGTGGGGGCCAGTGGGTGGACAGGGCTACATTCGGTGAATAAGACGCACCTAAATTTTCACTCCCTTTTGGGGGGGGAAGGTGCGTTTTATACTCCGAAAAATACGGTATTTCTTATCACTTTTCTATTGCCATTGTTAATCTCAATATAGTCATTTTATAAATCCAAGTCATGGACTTTTTTATTTTCCTTAATATTTTCCAACCTTTATTCTTTTTAACATTCACTGCTAATCCCAGTGTAATCATCATTATATTATTGATAATCTCAATAGAATCTCTAAAAACCTCCTTTTTATTATTACTATCACATATTCAGTTGCTTATTCATATTTTAATCACATTGTTGTTATCTTCTTTATTTTCCATCTCTGTGTCTTATTTCTCCATCTTCAGTTTCTTATCCGCTTACATATACTCCATTTCAACTTCTATATCCTCAAATTTTGGTCCTCTGTGCAACATTTATAATTATTTCTCTTATTTCCATTTTCCAAGTCAACTAAGTCAATTTGTTCCTTCTCTAATTCCTGCGCCATTTTTCTTTTTAAATTAATATTATTCCATTTATAAGAGTTCCCTTGTATTCCCTTCTTTCTATTTTTTCCTTTTTTCTTTTTTTTCCTTCAAAACTCAAGCCGCTTGCAGACAAGAAAATCATCCCCCTCAAATTCTCATGGTTGTTATCTGTGAAGTTCACAATTTTCCAGAACAGAAACCAAGTTGCAATATTCTTTTTTACTCCAGAAGGTGTTTTTCTGTAATCCACAATTACCAATTGTTTAACAAGTATCCATTTTGTTTCAATTACATAATGTTCTTACTTCGCTTCTCTTTTTCTTTTTAGTTTTAAAAGTATCAAACCATATTTAAAGTCCAGTCCAAACTTAAATAGTTCTTCTCACTTCTTCCCCCCTCTTTTTTCCCCTTATTTATAAACCACTTCTTTTTTAAAGCTTATTGTCCATTCTATTTGTTTTTCTTGGAATTTAAAAAAGCAAGGGGGGAAAAAAGGATCTCTTTATTTCCTTCCAATTCTTTGACCATATCTAGCTGTTTAAAGTTTCCAAATAGTTTATTTAGAAATCACTTTTCAATCGGGTTTTTATCTCTTTAAAGTTAAGTTTCGAAATCTTCTCTGCCCCAGTGCTCCTTAGCCACTATTTCCTCATTAGGGGTCTTATAATTGAAAGATGTTTCCCTTGTTGTTATTTCAAGCCTGGGTTGGCTGTCACTCACCTGGCTTCAAAAAGACTCCATTCCATTTCTCTCTTCCCTTCAGCTCTATACTTAGTCCGGTTGTCTCAGCTTCGTGGCAGCCGCCATGGCTGCCATCCCCCCACCGCCGAGTCACAGAGAGTTACCTCTGACCTTCGACGAACTTGCCTGTTCCTCTTGGTTGTCCGAGGGAAGGTATCTTCCTTTCCATCTGCCTGTCCAACTTCTGGCCCAGTGGCACAAAAGTTTGCATGTTTCTTGAAAGAAGATTCTAAGAGGGACTACAGTAACCTAACACATTAATATACGCAAAGCTGTATCAGGATCCTGCGAGCTGTAAAATGCATTTTAATCAAGTGCCATTTTTTTTGTTCAAATAATTTTAATTATTGGAATGCACAATTTTTTTAATATGCAAATAAAATGTTTTAAAAGCTGGGGGGGGGGAATAGGACCAAAAAGGCAGGCAATTCTGAAAGATTTGCTTATGATAGAAGCGAAGTGCAGCCTCTCCCTTAAAGCAATCAAATGTCTCTCTGTGTATGAGAGAGACAGAGCGAAAGAGAGAGAAAGAGAAATGACGGAGGGGAGTAACAAGAATTTCAGACAACACTGTTGAAAGGGTTTCCTCTCTACCATCTCTCTCTCTTTCTTTCTCCCCCCCCTCTCTCTCACACACACACAGAAAGACATTTATTAAGAAATGGCAGAGGGCAGGCAACCAGGTAAGAGGACTCACCCTCCCCTGCCTCCAGCTCAGCATCTGCTCATGGTGGTGCCCCGAGGCTCGGCACCTGCTTGGGCAACCCCCACCTGACCAATGTGACAAATGGGCTCCCTCATAGTGCCTCCTCTCTCACGTGAAGCAGTGGCTGGTGCAGGTTCCATCTGCGCGGCCATGAAGTGGGAACGGCATGGCCAGTTCTTGCCCGCAGCATTGGTGGGTCAGATCCCGCCGCCAGTCGAGATCAGCAGACTTGGTGAGCTGGAGGCGCTGCTCATGCACAGCTACCACCCAGTAAGAGAAAAGTGCATCGGAGCCCAAACGCTGAGCCTCACCAGCCTCAAAAACCAGGGATCTTGCAGGCATACTGGCCCCATAAAGGCCGCCCAAATCCCTGGATTGTTTGCAACTCAAGCAAGCCATGCAGCCGTCCACCCCAAACCAAGAGGTAGGGAGGCTTCGGGAGTACAGGCTGGAAAAGGAGTACAGGCAGGAAGATCCCCCTCCCAATTTTCCTGCTGATCATCAAAAAGGCTCCCCCCACCCAAAATCTTCAGCGTATCCCAGGATTGCAACGCTGAAGTTTCAGCAGGAAAATGGGTAGGGGGATTTTCCTACCTTTTCTTAAGCTCACTATAGACTGAGAAAAGGAGGACAGGCAGGAAAAAACCCTACTCATTTTCCTGCTGATTGTCAAAAAGGCTCCATCCCGAGCCTTCACTGTTGCAATCCTGGGATACCCCCAGCTTCCCAGTGCTGCTCCAGGGCTTGCACAGTGCCAGGGGCGGGGAGGCCATCGAAGGAGCCCCATGCGGCCCATGCCTGCTTCCGCTTGGCCTTTGCCAGGGATGCAAGCACTACAAAGGTGCTGTCCTCGGCTCAGACTTAACCCAGACAAGACCGAATGGCTGTGGGTATTGCCTCCCAAGACTGTGTTGACTGTCCATCCTTGGTTCTGGGGGGGGGGGAAGAAATTGTCCCCCTCAGAACGGGCTCGCAATTTGGGTGTCCTCCTAGACCCACAGCTAAGATTAGAGCAACATCTGACAGCTGTGGCTAGGGAGACCTTTGCACAGGTTCGCCTGGTGCACCAATTGTGACCCTACTTGGATCGGGAGGCTCTCCTCACGGTCACTCATGCCCTTGTCACCTCATGGTTAGATTATTGTAACGCGCTCTACATGGGGCTACCCTTGAAAAGTGTTCGGAGACTACAGTTGGTCCAGAACGCAGCCGCGCGAGCTGTCGTGGGTGCACCTGGGTACACCCACATTACACCAATTCTCCGCGAGCTGCACTGGCTCCCTGTTGGTCTCCAGTCACAATTCAAGATGTTGGTTATTACCTTTAAAGCCCTACATGGCTCAGGGCTAGGTTATCTTTGAGACCGCCTTCTACTGCATAGCTCCCAGCGACCGGTAAGATCCCACAGAATTGGTCTCCTCCAGGTCTCGTCAGCTAAACAATGCCGGCTGGCGAGCCTGTGGGGGAGGGCCTTCTCTGTGGCTGCCCCAGCTCTCTGGAACAAGTTACCTCCTGAGGTCCGGACCATCCCCACCCTATTGGCCTCCCGAAAAGTGGTGAAGACCTGGCTTTTCCAGCAGGCCTGGGGCCGTTGATTTCGCTCTTGCGATCTGGCGAGATCCAGCCATGAATGGTATGAATGAGTTTTAATATTTTTAATTTTTAAATGTTTTTTATTAGGATTTTAAATGTATTGTGAGCCGCCCTGAGGAGAGGGGCGGCAAATAAATTGAATTAAATTGAAATTGAAAATTGAAATTGAGCGTCATCCCAAAGCCTCCCTGTCGCTTGGTTTGGGGCAGACGGCTACGTGGCTTGCTCGAGTTGCAAACAACCAGGGATTTGGGCAGCCTTTACATGGGCAATATGCTTGCAAGATCCCTGGTTTCCAAGGCTGGTGAAGCTCAGCGTTTGGGCTCGGGCACACACTTCTCTTCCAAACTATGTGTGGGTGGCGCCTCGAGCTCACCAAGTCTGGTCTGCTGATCTTGGCGGGCAGCGGCTGTGACCTGATCCTGGCCACCAACACTGAGGGTAAGAACCGTCCATGCCAATCCCACTTCATGGTCATGCAGATAGAGCCTGCATTGGCTGCTGCTTCACGTGGGAGAGGAGGCATACAGGGGAGCCCATTTGTTGCATTAGTCAGGTGGGGGTTGCCCACGTAGGTGCCGGGCTTTAGGGCGCCACTCTGCGCAGGTGCCGAGCTTGAGGCCAGGTCAGTCCCCTTACCCGGTTGCCTGCCCTCTGCCGTTTCTCAACAAATTTTGTGTGTGTGTATGAGAGAGAGAGAGAGAGTGACGGAGAAAGAATGAAAGAGAAATGGTGGAAAGGAAACCCTTGCAATTCTTGTTACTCCCCTTCATCGTTTTTCTTTCTCTCTCTCTCTCTCACACACAGAGACATTTGATTGCTTGAAAGGGAAGGTTGCCCTTTGCTTCTACCATAAGACTCCCCCCTGCCTTCAGTGTATCCCTGGGTTGCAACTCAGAAGGCTCAGCAGGAAAATGGGTAGGGGCATTTTCCTGCCTGTCCTCCTTTTCTCAATCTGTGCTCAGTTTAAGAAAAGGAGGACAGGCAGGAAAAACCCCTCCCCATTTTCCTGCTGAGCCTTCTGAAAAGGCTCCCCACCCCAAGCCTTCACCATATCCCAGGATTGCAACACTGAAGGCTTGGCAGGAAAATGCTGTTTAGAGAAGACATGCAGGCTCAGATCAGCAGAGTTGCTGCCCTTTTCGAAGCCTGAACGTCGTCTGCAAAACAGCTGAGCTGAGCCTGCGTGTCTTCACTAAACAGCTGATTTTGTTTTGTGGAGCTGTTTGGTGAAGACATGCAGGCTCAGCTCGGCTGTTTTGTGGACAATGTTCAGGCTTTGAAAGTGGGGCAGCTGTTTAATGAGGCCATAGAGGTGCTAAGCGGGTGGGCAGCTCGCCGCCCCCACCCTTCTCGGTACGAGAAAAAAATGGGGAAAAATATAAGACTTCCCTGAAACTAAGACCTGGTGCCTTTTTGGCGCTCCAAAAAAATATAAGACCTGGTCTTATTTTTGGAGAAACACAGTATTATAAACCTGGGAAAACTATCTAAGATGGGGTGGGCAATTAATTTTTCCAAGGGGCTACATGAGAAACTGGGATCATTGTGCATGGCTGAACCAATAGGGCTGTGATGGTGAGCAGGCATGCATGTACATACATAAATTGAAAAAAAAGCAGTTGTCTTCAAAATAAAAATAATGCAGTTGTATTGCGTGGATCATATACATTTATTTACATTTGATTTCTAATTTCATATTATTGTCACATCAGCCAGAGAGTGACTGCCTAATGGCCAATGAGGCCCAGGGGCCATAAAATGCCTAGGTCTGATCTAAGATGAATACTCTGTATCAAAGAGAAGAATGGTGACAATGATTTCCTTTGAAATCATCAGCATCCCTGTCCTGCTTGACTGTTTATATTAAAATAAAGTTGGCATGTCACAAAAGAAAGCCCCAGTCTTCAGGTTAATTTATATTTCTGAAAATTTCTGTGGTATCATTAAACCCGGTTTTGTTTACATGCTCAATTTTAAATTGTGCCCCTTACACTGAAACAGGATTTAAGTTAGAAGAGTTAATAGGGAATGCTAAATAGGTAATAGAAATAATAAAAGAATTGCAATACTGAATTCTAATATGTGCTATATGAATAGTTATATCCTAATGATACCGTGTTTTCCCGAAAATAAGACCCTGTCTTATATTTTTTTGAACCCTGAAATAAGTGCTTGGCCTTATTGCCATGCGCTCAAAAGGCCAATTGAGTTTATTATCAGGGGATGTCTTATTTTACGGAAACAGTAATTATTTGTGAGTTGACAAATCCTTAGTAGCCATTTTAAAGGAGCATCAATAATATGTCCTCAAATTTCCAAATATACCATCAACTTGAAAAGGTTGAGACCTACTTCCTCTTCTCAGTTAACTTAAACTGTATTGACATCAATAAGGTTCCAACAGCCTTGGATGCAGAAATACAGTAAAAACCTGTTATAGTAACTAAGTCTTTCTCATCCAATTCACATCCAATTAAATTAAATGCAATATGAACAGTTCCTTAAATGGAATGTCTATGTATGTAGTGTTTTTCACTATAGTATTTAGCATGCTTCTATAATAAAATGTATTATTTTCTCAAGTTTGCTAGTGGTGCTTTCCAGCATATTAAAGATACCGTCCTCTCTTCATTAAATCGAGAACCTACAGTTGATATTTCTCCAGATACAATTGCCATACTAAGTCTTATCATGCTGGCTCAAGGTCAAGAAGTTTTTTTTCTGAAGGCTACCAGAGGTATGTGATATAAAGTGGAAATATATAGATTTTATAACCTTATTTTTACCAGAAATTAAAATCATTGGGAGTATTAGTATATTTATTCAAATTGGACATATTTTCAATTTAAAGTTTTAAGTGAGCACTTTCAATTATATTGAATGTTGGAAAATTTAATATGATTTAAAAGTCAAAGCCAAAATATCATATGATTCAAGGAATTTGTATTTATTCATTTATTTAAGGAATTTAAAGATATTACCTATCTCTTACTAATTTGTAAGTAACTGGGTGACCTACAATAGACAATGCACATATAAAAAGAAATATTTAAAAATAGAAGAATCAACATTAAAATGGAAATAATTTAAATGATTTTTAAAGATTAAAGCTTTAAAGATACAGATAATACTGATATGTATCAGTATTGTATCAGTGCTGAGTTGCTCCCGGTTCTGTCCAGTTCTATAGAACCGGTTGCTCCCGGTTCTGTCCGGCTCAAGCCCTCTGTGAACCGGTAGTAAAGGTAAGTGGAACTCACCCCTGTATTGTATATGATTAACTTAGCGTACTATGCATTTCTAGATGGCCATCAGGCGATACATTCTTACTGATGGATGGCCATCAGATGATACAGTCAATAAAATCTAAAATCTTTGCTTTTATAGTTGTTTTATGAATAATATAGAAATCTATTTTGTTGCTTGAAATGCATTTTTTAAAAAATATAATAGACATTTATTTGTATCCTGCCTTTACTGTTGTTACAAAAACCTAAAGCAGTGAACATATCCAATACATTTTCCTTTCCCCACAGCAACAACCTTATGAGGTGAATTGAGCTGAGACAGAGTGATTGGCCCAAGTCACCCAGCTGCCTTTTATGGCTGAGGCACTTTCTAGCCTGGTGCCTTAACCACTAGACCAAACTGCCTCTGGTGTTGGTAGCTAACTTTTTAAAAATGTTATTAAGTACTTAATAACAGTAAAATGCTAGAATATATTTTGTGAAATCTGAGGACAAAACCAATATAACAGTAACATGTTTTAAAGAGTCATTTGAATAAAATTCCTTTCTCTATTTCTGTCTGTAAATATATAAAATAACATTAAGGCTGGTATATTTTAAAAACAATACTTTTATGGAGCCTGCAATATCAGTATCTAGCACAGAAGATTTAGGGATATATCACTTTTGATGTAATTTGAAATTCCTATACTCTAGTTCAGAATTCATACCAATACTGTATGTATTATTTGAATGCATTAATTTAAGGTGTATGGTTCATAACAGTGCAAAAGTTAAAAGTTTGCAAATCTTGAAAGAACTTTACTATTAAGATTGCTTCATAGAAGGGAAATCTCTGTTCTTTGAGCTTCATTCAATAATTTATTGTTTGAGGGAAGCTTTTAAAAAATAATTTAGTTTAATGCATTTTCTAGAAGTCTTTGTTTTCAACTAAAATCTAAGTATTATTTTTAAAAAGAACATTGTATACAATTCTATATTGTTGCTGTTTGATTTACAAAAATAATGGAGAACTTTAAATTCTGGTGACAGTATATAGCTCACTGATTTTGCACATGTAAAAATACTGGATCAATTTTTTAAAACTGACACGTTCTTTTTTATTTAGATAAAATGAAAGATGCAATCATAGCTAAACTTGCAAATCAAGCTGCTGATTACTATGGTGATGCATTCAAACAGTGCCAGTACAAGGATACCTTACCGAAGGTTGGTAATTTCATGCTGAAGACAGCAGAAAAGAAGTACAAATATGATACATGTTGAGATAGTTACTGACTTGAAGCTATCAGTGACATTTTCAAATATTTTATAATCCTTGCTTGACATTTGGCTTGTGGAATGAGATGAAGAGATGCAATTAATTTTGAATTACAGTATGTGAAACCAATACATAATTCCCAGTATCTCTTAGAAAGCACGTAAATCCATTCCCAGTTTACCACATTTAATCTAAAAGTGTGTTGTATAAGAAATATAATTATTATAATTAAATATAACATGGGATGTTTATGATTATTTTTCTAGATACATTGTTTATCTCTTCCTTTAGTAAATGTGGTTTCAACATTTCTTAATTAGTTCAAACTTCTCTGTCCTTAACATGACCAAGGAAACTAATATTGGATTGGCCCAAATTAATCCAGAGGATGTCACTGCTTGATTTTGTTGTTTTTAGAAACACAGCAGAAAACAGAATGCCAAATGAGCTCTTTTAAAATATATTTATATTCACAGTCTGAGTTAATTGAATGCTTGAGTCTGTATGAGTGTTTGCATATAAAAATTCAGTGTATACTTATTTATATGTGCTACTTTTGTAAATATCATTTAATTTGAGATATAATTAATTAATTATAGTTTTTTAAAGCGATAAGAATATCCTGTCGGCATGGACCAGGAGATCTTCTGCTACATCCCATCATCTTTTTGGATGTTGGGAGATACACCAGGCCTGATTTGGGGCTTAAAAGATGCAATTGGGAAAAGAGTGAAGAAAATTTCTCAATATAATATGAAAGACTTTGGTTAGGACAATTTACTGTTGTATTTAATTTTGGAAAAGCTATAGTGAGCTATCAGAGTGCTTCATTTGGCAACACTTTTTAAAAACTTAATTATCAGGAGTTGAGAAGTTATTTTATGCACTTATATATCATAATAGCATAGCTGCTGAGAGCACAAGTTTGAATATGTATACTTGAAGACATATATCTTCCTGCTTAAAATAGCTAATGGGGTATACGTATAAGCAGCACTGTTAAGTTCAGTTGAAAATATTATCATCAGGAATTTACTAACACTCTTCTTTCATAATATATCAGTATTGCAATATAGAAACACCTTGTGGTGAAATGGGAAGGAAATAAATTTAATAATAATAATAATATAGCTTTTCACTGTTGATCAATTGTGGACATATTTATGCAGTTTAAATATCTTTCACTTTTCAATATATTAAGTAATGATTCTCAATCATTTATCTTATTTTACAGCAAAAGTATGCAAAGTGTAAAATTTATTAGCAATCAAACTTGTACCTGCTTAAGGCAAAAGGCTATAAAGAAGAAACCATGAATTCAAGTGCCAATTTAGCTATAAAAGCCAGCTGGATAATCTTGGTCCAGTCACTATCTTTCTTTTTCCCCCCACTGTGAAATAAAACTGTTGATTAAAAACTCTGGGGGATGAAGTTTACCAACTTCTTCCAACTTAACATTTTTATTGAGCTATAAGATAAAATAAG
The DNA here is from genome assembly GCA_012654045.1 of Ptyas mucosa. Classification (NCBI taxonomy): domain Eukaryota; kingdom Metazoa; phylum Chordata; class Lepidosauria; order Squamata; family Colubridae; genus Ptyas; species Ptyas mucosa. Next base: position 819,691 of record WNWU01013149.1, read on the forward strand.
ATACAATATATGAAAATAAATTGGAAAGCAGTGGGGAGGATGAAGGGGAAGAGAAGTGAGGAAGGATTAGGAAAAAGAAAAAGAAGCATTAACTTCTGACTCTGTTGCAGTAAAATAAGGCATTAACATCTTTTTGTTTTTTCATAATAATATAAACTAGACATTACTATAAGGATCTATCAGCCTAATCCAGTGATGGCTAACCTTTTTGCTGTCGCTTGCCAAAAGCAGGGAAAACGTGGGGGGGTCACGGGTGCGGGTGCCCACATCCATAATTCAATGCGCCCCACCCTCCCGTGCATGCCACGTGACCTCCACACACTTCCCCCTGCTTTTGGCACCCGATGGCACGGTGGGCCCAGTAGGCCCGTTTTTCCCCCTCCCCAGGCTTCAGAGGCTTTCTAGGAGCATGGGGAGGGCAAAAACAGTCTTCCCCATCCCCCCAGAGGCCTTCCGGAGGCCAGAAACAGCCAGTTTCCTCACTTATAGTGGGACCGGAAGGCCTGAAAATCAGTTGGCTGGTGCGCGCTGGAGCTGAGCTAGGGCAACACTCGCGTGCCCACCAATATGGCTCCGCGTGCCACCTGTGGCACCCATGCCATAGGTTCGCCATCACGGGCCTAATCAGTAAAGACCAAAATCAAAGTTTCATTCTTTTCCACATCAAGCACGAAGTTCAGAAGCAGTCTCCATGTGGAAACAAAAGTACTTATATTCTTTTCTTTAATCAAAATATCAATTTTGCCATTTCAGCCAACTCCATCAACTTCTGCAACCATTCGTCCATGGTAGGAATCGAAGTGTCCTTCCATTTTTGTGCATACAATAGTCTTGCTGCTGTCAACATATATAGTAACAAAGTTTTAAATTTTTTCTCTAGGTCTTTTTCCATTAGACTCAAAAGGAAAAAATTGGTTTGATCTTTATCTTCATTTTCAAATTTTTCTGTATTAAAACATGGATCATACTCCAATTTGTTTTTTTCGGGTTTTTTTTTTTTTTTTGCTTTATTGGAAGTCTACCATAGATGATAAAAAGTCCTTTTTTTACTTTGACACTTCCAACATTCATTTGACATACCTTTATATATCTTAGATAACTTATCTGGTGTTAAATACAAGTGATACATCATCTTATAGAAATTTTTCTTTTAGATTATAATTTAATGTAAATTTTAAACCTTTCGTCCATTGTTCCCATTGTTCAACCATAACATTATATCCAAAATTCCTTGCCCACTGAATCAGACAATATTTTTACATGTTCATTTTCCAAATTCAATTTCAATAACATTTTATAGATCTTAGCGATAATATGTTCATTGTTTCTACATAATAAAGTTTCCAATTCATTTTTAATGAAGTCAAATCAATAACATTTTTATCCAGTTTAAATCTTTCTTTCAGTTGTTGATAAGTAAACCAATGGCAAACGTAACCTTCTGACTCAAGTTCTTCCCTCGGCTTTAATATTGTGTCACCAGAGATGAAAGATAAAATTTTACCATATATCAACCACCCTGGCTTTGCCATTTTGCCATTATTTACCATTTCTTTTCTAACGAAAGCTTCCTGGGGCAACTTCGTAGAGAGCCTTGTTTTATATTTATTCAAAGCTCTTAGTATGGCACGGCTAACAAAATGATTATTAAAATCAACATTAACTTTATGTTTATCATACCATAAGTAACCATGCCATCCAAACCTTGATTTATGGCCCTCTAATTCAAGTAACAAAAAGTATGCAAAGTATAAGATTTATTAGCAGTCAAACTTGTACCTGCTTAAGGCACCAGGCTAGAAAGAAGAGACCATGAGTTCAAGTGCCAACTTAGCTATGAAAGCCAGCCACCTTGGTCCAGTCACACTCTTTCAGCCCAACTCAGCTTACAGGATTGTTGTCGGGAAATTGGAAGAGGAAGTTGTATTGGATATGTTCACCACATTGAGTTATTTGTAAAAATAAGAAAGACAGGATATAAACAAATAAGTTGGCCTATTAGGAGTTGATTGTAGAATTGACCTTCAGGATGCCACTAGAAATGGATGTGCTTGTTTAAAGAAAAAGATTTATTTGAAAATGTACCAAAGGTAGAAGTGATAGATACACTCAACCCCTTTTCTTCACTATTAGCTGGCACTTTTGTTAATATTTATATGATATCTTCACTTTTTAGTGATATCTTTTGCAATACTATATGAATAGACATACCAAAAGGTATTCTGATGATAAGTACTTCACTTTCATGTTCTTGAAGGGCAGATATTTCCAATAAAATAGCAAATAGAAACATTTTAGATAGTTATTGCAAGTAAACTAATTAAAAAATTTTCAGAACTTTATTAAGATTGCATTATATGGCACTTGTATATAATCTCTTCTTGATCTATGCAAATTAGCAATTTTCCTATATATCTTTACCATAAGGATCATGTTACCCTTTTATAGGTAATCATGTGCTTAAGCTTATTTAATGACCCCATTTCTCTTTGGACTGAATTCATCATTTTTTCTCAAGAATGTTAACTGGGTGATTTACATAAACTAGTTGTTCATAGTTTAAGGTCTAGATAATTTGTGTAACTTGGTTTCATAAATGTAATGTGTAAGCTACTGTATCCTTGCCCTAGTTCCTAAGGCATATTCTTAATAATAATTCCTAAACTAACCTGAATGATGGAAGGGATGATTTAGAAAAATTCTAAATCAAATTAACATTTCCTAAATTTAACTATTCAGATTAATATTCATAATTCCAATAAATATAATCCCTGCCTATTGGTATCTTTCATCTCCCAGGCCTTATCTAAAATATTAATTGGGTGTGTCTAATGTCATGTTCTTCTTCCTTTTCTTCCTGCATCCCATGTTGTCTGTGATGGTTTATGTGGTTGGACTTTTCCCTTGGTCAGTATTTTTATTTCCAGGAGGTGTTCCCTCTTCTGGCTGCAAAACACTGCATAATGCAAGCCCATGCAGAGTACCATCAATCTGTACTGGCAAAGCAACAGAAGAAATTTGGTGAAGAAATCGCAAGATTGCAAGTGAGTAATATTTTTCATAGGAAAGAAATAATAGTCTTCAATTATAATTGCACTAAGAAAAATCTTAATTTGTTTACTGAGAGCTTCTCAGTGTAGATTAGTTTATAATTTTACCAGTATTAGTGTTTAATAGAAGCAATTGATAGCACCTAGAAATAAATAGGACGTCTCAGAAAAATGAAGCATCCTTTATGAAAAATTGAGACACTTGGAAATGGGCAGACAAAGATCTCTAGATATTTCTTCACTAGACTCAGAGTGGCTGTAAAAATTTCTAAACAAAGGAAATGGTTGTTAGTTATATTTTTTGCTGCTGAGGACCTGAATCACTCATTAGTAACTTAATTCTTCAAATATCACTTGGAACATTCAAAAAGCCACTACAAATATTTTGTCACACAAGAGAAACAATTGCTCTATACTTGCTAATAGAAATATTAGATACTCCAAAACAGTGACATGAGTGGCACAAATAAATAAACTACACCATAGCACAAAACAGATTTGGTCATCCATACAATATTATACAATTATACAATACTGTAAAATTATCCTCCAAGACTGCTGGTGATAAATTATTTAAGGCATCAAAGCACTTAGATGCAAAAGATATCTGGACAAAGGGAAAACTTAGGTTTTCTTGCAGAAAAGTCTAATAACTTAATCAAATATTGTAGATGCTCATAACCCAAAGTTCTTTGTCTTATGGTTTGCTTTTTCAAGCTCCACAATTAATAAGGCATTTAAAGAAAATGAGATTAAACTAATCAGGATTCCCTATTTCTGTGCCAGTTGGATTGATCAAGCACAATGTTTGAGAGATGCTAAAATAACTTGAAGATATTTCTTTTTATTAAATTTATTATAGCCATCCATTCTTGCAGACCTTGGATGGCTTTTTAAAAAATCTGATACTAAGTTAACACAATTAAAAACAAAAACAAAACAGTCTGAACTAAAAATATCTATTAAAAACAAAACTGCACAGTGCCCATTCTCTATAAACAAAATAACCCCCAGGCTTGAGACCAAAACCAGGCTTTAAGACCCTATGTAATTGGTAAAAAACAGGCTTTGATCTGTACCTTAATCAGGTCTGCTGCTAACTATAGTGCTGACAACTTGGTAAAATTGGAGTAAGTAGACTTGGGAACTATCAGCCATTAGATCAGAGCTTTAATCTCAAAAACTTTGATGGCTGCTAGACTATACTGTATCTGCATTTAGATTGAACATTATTTATAATTTACTAACATGGATTTGTCATTTATTCATCATTTATATTTTACAAAAACTAATATTTTATCTTGCTATAGTTGATCAAAAGTGTCATCCTATACTAAGAAGCTAAATTTTGAAGTGCTGTTCTTATTTTGTGGGAGTTTGGCACAGAAGTACAGCATTATCAGCATAAGTTATCCATCTGTTATATTCCGTTGGTAAGATTTAAATTGGGCATTTAAAATTGGTATATGATGTCCAAATAATAATTCATTATTAAACAATCAAAATAATTTGTTGTTGTGAAGCTTATATTGAAAAAACTCTTTAGTACTTGGCCATTTACCATAGCTGGCATTTGGAAAACCAAAACAAAATCCAACAAAACAAAACAGATACGCTAGGAAATTCTGAGTAAAATATAAATGTCAATTCATGAACAAAGCACTACTCGTTCTGCATACCATTTTTGTAATTTGACAACTAGTGATGTTATTATGCAGAAATATTACAGAAATATTGCATTCAGTTATTACAAAACTCTTAGTTTCAGATTGTTTTGTTTTTAATTTAGCATGCTGCTGATCTTGTAAAAACAGTGACATCTCGTTATGATGAATATATAAATGTTAAAGACTTGTCTGACAAAATCAGCCGTGCACTTACTGCTGCAAAAAAGGATAATGACTTCATCTATCACGATAGAGTTCCTGATCTTAAAGATCTTGAGCCAATAGGAAAAGTCAGTCTTGTGAAAGCAACTCCCGTTACTCTCCCTCTGAGTCAGAAATTTACAGGTAAGTGTGATTATCACTGCATTCTAATATTGTGCACATGACTTCAGCAATCCCATTCTAATTTGGAATTTAAAGTTGTTTGTGTTGTCTTCCTTTTGAATGTCAACCCAGTGGGAGTGGAATTAGCTTTATGTTTATTTGTATTTTTCAAATGAGGACCATACTTCTGCTTTTTTGCAGCAGGGCAGGAGGCTGCTTGATATACTAGTGCTGCCAAGGCAAGGCAAGGAGAGTGGAACTGGCTAATGCATCCCACACCAGCTTACCTCGGCCCCCACAGCCAGGCCATCCACACCCCGACACCTGCTTCACCTCGCGGTTTTGGCACCATCACACCTCCTGCTCTGTTGCGACTGCGAACAAGCAGAAGTGGACTGGTGGCTAAGTGTGCTCCTGCTGTACATGACTGCTGGTTCTGCCACTGCGAAGCAGGTGTCAAGGCATGGATGGCCTGGCTGTGGAAGCCCTAATGGAAGCTGGTGCAGTTCCACCACTACCCTGCCTCACCTCATGGCCATGGCACTGTGAGCAAACAGGCAAATGGGTGACTGACCGGCTGTGCAGGCTCTTAAGTGGGGCTTATTTTGGGGGTAGGGCTTATATTAGGTGCACGTGTAAAAACATGCTAGGGCTTATTTTTTGGATAGGTCTTATTTTGGGAAAACGGTATCTGTACAAGTGTTAGAAGCATTTTGTATGTTCTTAATGAATACTAATTTTGTTTTAAGTATATATGTTAAGTGTGCTTCAAAAAATATACAATATACAAACGAAATCTATAATCTGCTGTCTTCTACAAAGTATTAGTAATCCTTTTGTTTTAAAAACTCAATGTGAAATATCAAGCAGGCTCCAAGTCTTCTGAAAACAGGTATGTAAGGTTTGCATTCTTGGTGATACACTGTTACATGTCTAGCTTACAATATGTGAGTTACTTTGATGACATTGCCTTCACATTAAAAGTACTGTAAGTTTCAAGACATGCACATTAAAAAAACATTGGCTTTACTCTATAATCCAATAGTTCAAATGTTTCATAGGGTAAGAATAAAATTAGATCATCTTCAAATTATATCACTTGGAATTTTAGGTGGGAGTATCTTGTTGATTAGTGCAACAAGTATCTTGTTCATTAGTGCAGACCTCTTTATCCATGTTTTTGGGTATAAGAGAAACTACTACCAAGCTCACATGTTGATTCTTTGTGGATCTTGTTTTGGAAAAAAAGGTAATGGGGAGCATAAAGTCCAGTAATTTCAAATAAATAATGATGAGAGGGCAAGAATATGAATCTGTTTTACTAATTGTAGTTTTTTGCTTTATAGATTTGTTTGAGAAGATGGTTCCTATGGCAGTACAGCAAGCTCTTGCTGTCTACAACCAAAGAAAGGCAGACTTGGTTAACAGATCAATAAGCCAGATGAGAGAGGCCACTAATTTGGCAAATGGGTGAGATGATTATTTTGATGTCTGCTAGGTTCTAGAGAAATTTTGCATTAGCAGAAAAGTATTTGGCAGTGCAGACCTACTGAAGTTGATACATGTTGATATACTGTATTAATACCATAGTAAAGACCCTTTGATTTCAGACATTGGATTGGGAATGAGACTCTGATGACCATTTGACCCCTCTCCAGATAGTTGCTCCTCCTTTTGTGTATGCCACTTTGAACTCAAACAAGAAAATCAATTTATAAAATAAAAGTTCAGTTTTTTAAAATGTCCCTCCCAATAGCCTTTTTGATTGGTATGCAATTGAAACTTCATATATAGTTGAATTCTTTATACTCCCCATCAAAACAAGTCTTTCTTAACAGTAAAGATGCCTGATAATGTTTTGTTGATGTAAAAATTAGCATCAGCATAAAGCACTATATTGACTTGTTTAAGCTGTATGTTTGTTGTGAAGTGACTGCAAGATGGTAAACTGAAATAATATAATCTCATCTAGAGTGCTAGCATCCCTTAATCTTCCTGCTGCTATTGAAGATATTTCTGGAGATAGTATTCCTCAATCCATTCTACAGAAGTCTAAGTCAGTGATTGAACAGGGAGGTGTTGAAGCAATAGATCAGTTGATGAAAGATCTTCCTGAATTGTTGCAGAGAAATAGAGAGATTCTGGATGAGGTATGTTTGCAGTAATAATTGTAGTATTAAGAAATCACATGCCTTTTTCTTGGTAGAATAAGTAAATGTTCACATTTTATTGAGTTAAATGTTTCTAATTCAATTGATGGGAATTGCAATATTTATTTAGTAGGAGGGAGAACCAGTTTAAGAAGTATTAACCCTGATATTTTATTGTTCAAATAACACCTGGCTGATACAATTGCAAAGCATGATATCTAATTTAGATATACATTATTTAGATTTTAAGTTAATTCTTTGTTAAATCACCAGCTTAAGTCGTAACTATTAATGGGAGATAATTCAAGCCAACTTGCTGGCAACAGTCCATTAAAATGTGAATTAAAATATTTTAATTGTTTTTATAAAAACAATGAAAGTCACTAAGGATATTGGATGAAGAAGAAGCAACAGACAATGAGTTGAAAAACAAATTCAAGGAACGTTGGCAAAGAACACCATCAAATGATTTATACAAGTCTTTGAGGGCAGGTAATATATTATTGTGTATTTGATCTTTACACTAGGTTGCTTAATACATAGAAATTGTCATGAATCTCTTTCTCTTGTGATTTTTATCCCCAAATATATTGCTACAACATTGAAGCAGGTAGGTAAGAGAGCACAGTAGAAGAAACAGTCTAAGAACAGGAACAAACTTATATTAGGCTTGAATTTAATAGAAGATATGTTTCAGTTCCAATCTGAATTGATTACGTTGAGTCAGCATACAGATTATATATATTGACAGTACAAGATGTTGATGAATTTTTAGTGTATATAATAAATTGATACTAATGCTTTTGCTTTTATATTTCAGAGAGCTAGATATTAATTTATTTTGATCCTTGTATTCGTAATGTAAGGATAGACAATAAAGACTTGCCTTAGTAAATGATTATTACAATATTTTGATTAATTTCAATTTTAGAAAAAAATTAAATATTGCCCACTTTTATGCTAATATTTCCAGGAAGTATTTATAATTCAACTGCAAACAGGGCTTCAATAAATAAAACATCAACTCAGAATAAATGGATTAAATATCTTTGCCTTTATTGGGTTCCATTTGTTGGCTTTCTAATTTTTCTTAATACTATTCAAATGTTTAATAGTTTTTCAGTATTTTAACAAGGACACATTTTTAAAAGTATTGTGCTTCCAATAACTTCTTGTGGGATTTGATTTTAAAATGTTTATTTATAAAACAACATCCCATTGGCCGGTTTTTGGCAGATGGTGCTCAGTATGGATTAGGATCCTGAGATGAAAAATGAGGGTGGAGTTGTTTGTTTCAAGTTCTGTTATGCTATCTCAAATGTTTTGTTTTCATGAGAAAAATACAGTTTAGAAAATAGAAGCACCACCACCCAGAAACTGGGTTATATGTCTCTAAATAAATTTGGATTTCAAATAACCATTCTTGTGAACGTTCAAATAGTGTAGAACTAGTGTAGAATTTTAATTTTTGAGCAAGCATCTGAATAGAAACTTTGTGTCTTTATAATGATTGCTAGAAGAAGGCACACTATAGCATCTAGGCTATCTGTCATAATTTAATAAAGCATTTCACAAATCAACCACAAAGATACCGTATATACTCGAGTATAAGCCGACCCGAATATAAGCCGAGGACCCCAATTTTACCACAAAAAACTGGGAAAACTTACTGACTCGAGTATAAGCCGGGAATGGGAAATGCAGCGGCTACTAGTAAATTTCAAAATAAAAAAAGACTGGTCAAAAGTGCGAGGACCTGTCAGAGAAAACTTTTTTCAGCCCTCTGGGTAGTCCTTTTGTGCATATGGACTACTCAGAGGGCTGAAAAAGTAATTTTTGACTGGTCCTCGCACTTGTGACCAGTCCTCAAACTTACAACTGTCCTCACATTTTATGTTTTTGCCCTATCTTATCACCATGGTGAAGAGAAGCAGCTGTGAAATGAGTGACATGGTTGTTAAGAATGCTACAATGGGTATAAATGATGACCAGTCAAAAGTGCGAGGACCTGTCAGAAATCATTTTTTTCAGCCCTCTGGGTAGTCCTTTTGTGCACATGGACTACTCAGAGGGCTGAAAAAGTAATTTTTGACCAGTCCTCAAACTTACGACTGTCCTCACATTTTACGTTTTTGCCCTATCTTATCACCATTTCTCTCTCCCCCTCTCTTTCTCATTCTTTCTCTCCCCTTTCTCTCTCTCTCCCCCACTCTCTCATTCTCTCTTTCATTCTTTGTCTCTTTCTCTGTCTCAGCCCTCGCCACCTCTGATTTCAAGCCCCATAATGCTCAGCCTGCCTAAAGAAAGACGCCCTCTGTAGATTCACCCACCCAACTCCAGTGCCCCTATTCCCCAGCCTTAAAATTCTTTAAAACGGTGTCACTCATTTCACAACTGCTTCTCTTCACCATGGTGACAAGATAGGGCAAAAACGTAAAATGTGAGGACAGTCGTAAGTTCGAGGACTGGTCAAAAGTGCGGGGACCAGTCAAAAATAACTTTTTCAGCCCTCTGAGTAGTCCATATGCATAAAAGGATACAGCAATAGAGAGGGATGAAGGAAGGGAAGGGAAATTAGAGTAGGAGTGAAGTTAAGAGAGGGAGGAAGAGAGGAGGAGAAGAAGAAAGGAAGAGGAAGTAGGGAGGAGAAGAAGGGGGGGGAAGAGAAAGTAAGAAGGAAAGAAAAGAGAGAGGTGGTAGGTTTGAGGAGAAAGATTGCTGTACAATAAAAAAGATGAAAGGGAAGAAAACCAACCCCAAACAAATATAAAGATATTAAGATAAAGAATGAATTGTTAAACTTTAAAGAATAAAAGAGAACAAATATGAATAAATAGCAATAATTAGAAACACACATACAAACATACAATGTATTTTCTTTGAACAGAGTATTTGGCCGGTTCACAAATTTAAACAGTGTTTAGTCATTTCACTTAAATTTACAATTTCTGTATTTCCTTTTTGCCATATTTATTCCTCATCTATTTTTTAAAAAACCAATATTACCCTTCATCCTCATCTCTAATCTTAATCAAATTCAATTTTTCCCTTCTATTCTATATTATAACCCTTCCCATTGTCATCTATTTTATATCCATCCTCACATTGGTTAATTATGTAATATTACAGTTGTTCAATACAAATTCAACATTTTAATATAAATCAATTAGTTATATAGTTATCGTTTTTGTATATTAATCAATATGAACATGAATACTCCAATTATTTCCATGCAATCCAATTTCTTACAAATCAATTACCGGTAATTATATTTACCAATAATAATAAACCAAATAATTTCCCCCATATATTCTTCCAAACCACAACTTAACCATTTCTGCTTTCAACACAATATACAATTAATAGTATCTCAATTATTAAAATTCCCTAGTTAAATAGAGCTTTTTTTTCTTTTGTGTTTTAAAATCTTGAACTCTCCTCTTTTGCCATTTGCCATAAATTTCCCATTGTTTGCACCTACCTTTTTTGATGAGGAAAAAGAAAAGAAATCTGCCTTTCCAAGGTTGCAAGCAAACAGCAAAGCCAACAACCTGCTTTAGTTTCAGTTTTGTTTTCAGCTTGAATTGCACAAGGAGAAAAAAAAATGTGCTCCAGCCGCACTCTTTGCAGCTAGCAAAAGACCCCTGCCCAAAACAGTTGAGAGCAAATCAGCTGAGAGTCAGGAGGCTGTTCAAATCAACTTATGGTAATTAACCTACACTGAAGCTGAAAGGGACTGTTTTTTCTATTTTTGCAGACACGGGTCTACTCATTTGTTTTCTTTTAACACTGATCAGCTGTAGGGCGGCCCTTTGAAGCCCCCCGGCAAGAATTTAAATAGTTTTTTTTCCCCCTCTAGCCATCAGCTGGGACTCAGGAGGCAACAATAGATTGGGAGTGGGCAGGGTAAGCAAACCCCGTTCTCCCGCTGTTCCCTAGCTTGTCCTGCATTCTTTCCAAAAATCGGGACATTTTTAAAATCGGACGTATGGTCACCTTAGGAAAAAGGCATTTTTTTCGTGACTCGAATATAAGCCGAGGGGGGCTTTTTCAGCCTGAAAAACATGCTGAAAAACTCGGCTTATATTCGAGTATATACGGTATGTGAAATTGTGTTTTCCAACACTGGGAAGAATATACTACAACTGACTCTGACCCAATCAGATTCTATGGAACAACTAATTTAACAAAGTATTAGTAACCAATTCACACAATCAGTTTCCCAGAATCTGGGAATGTATATTTTCAAATTAATGGAGAGCCAGAACCGAAGTGTATTCCTCCTTAGCAGGTGAATTTTAGCAACATTTTTGTGTCGAGACTAATAGGAAGAAATGTAAAGGTATCAAGGAAGTGTTACCTTAAGATATAAGTTGATAAAGTGAAATAATTCAATTTCTAAGATGCTGTAGCCATTTTTCCTTTTATCTGACTCAAGAGACTGTGAGAATATTGCTTTCTTGATTGTAAGTAGTTGATAAGGACTTAACAATTCACTATATTGCTAATTAGTAAGATGTCATATTTTAGCTGCAGATTTTTCTTTGGGCTTTTTTTGTAGAAGGAACCAATTTCCGTAATGTACTGGATAAAGCAGTACAAGCTGACAAACAGGTTAAGGAACGGTACCAATCTCATCGAGATACAATTTCATTGTTATGTAAATCAGAACAAGAACTTAATGCAGCCATTCCATCAGCAAATCCAGCAAAAACAATACAAGGGAGTGAGGTATGAAAGAAAAAATTTAATGATTACATTTGTTGTGGGAAAACACCAAGTTAAATAAGAAATCAAAGCATTTGGAGATATGCAACACTAATTCTTGGCCAACAGAATGCAAAAGAATCCTGGTTTAAGCAAGGCTATAGGCCAGAGGTCCTCAAACTTTTAAAACGGGGCCAATTCATGGTCCCTCAAACTGTTGTGGGGCCGGATCGGCTGGGAGGGCATGGCTTGGTGGTCATGTGACTAGGTGGGCATGGCTAGGTCATGTGACTGGGTGGCCAATTTAACAGTCCATTGAACAATGCACACAAATTAAACTTTAATTTGTTTTGCTCCTGGGTGTGTTTTGTTTGCTTTTGTTTGCATGTTGCTCTTTTGGTTGCCTTTTCTTTTTACTAGATCATTTTTTCAGTTGTTTAGGAGTCTAGTGGTCCACTTCAGGAAACCTAGTTTTGCTGCAATTCTTCTCAGCCCCAAGTAGCTTGAGAAATCTCTCTGTGTCTCTTATCTCGTGTGTCTCTCTCTTTCCTTCTCTCTCCCTCTCTTTTTCTTTTTTTTCTCTCTCTCTCATTTTTTCTCTTTCTCTCTCTGTCTGTCTCGCTCTTTGTCTCTCTCCCTCTCTCTCTCCCTTTCTATCTCTCTTTCTCTTTGTGTCTGTCTCTCTCCCTTTCTCTCTCCCTCTCTCTCTCCCCTCTCCCTTTCATTCTTTCTCTCTCTTTCTCTCCCTCTCTCTTTCCGTCTCTGTCTGTCTCTCTTTCTTTGTCTCTCTCCCTCTATCTCTTCCTCTCTTCTTCTCTTTCCCTCTCTTTCTCTCTCTCTTTCTCTCATTCTTTCTCTTTCTTCTTCTCTCCCTCTCTTTCCTTCTCTCCCTCCCTCTCTCTTTCTGTCTCTCCCTCCCTCCTCTCTCTCCCTCTCTTTATCTATCTATCTTGTGGAGGCAGTGAGGGTGAAAAATGGGGCGTTTTTGCCTGTTTTTTGCCTTTTCACACCCTCCCCACCTCCACAGCATTCTGCAGGCTAAAACCAGGCAAAAATGGCTCATTTTTTGGCCAAAAACGGGCCATTTTTCCCTGGTTTTTTGCCTCCTTTCACACACACCCCCAACAAGCATTCTACATGCTAAAATTGTTGAGCTTACCTTTTGGTTCCAGCCCACAGGTCTCCCGAAGGCAAGTCCTGCGCTCTGCTGAAGGGTGGGTGGGGTGATGTGGGCGGGGCAACCTCATGGTGCTTCGTGGGCTGGATTAATTGGTTCAGCCGGCCACATGCGGCCCGCGGGCCGTAGTTTGAGGACCCATGTTATAGGCTACATACCTTATATATTATGTAGGAATAGTAAAGAAAGCAATATAAATCATATCGTGACAGCCAAATTGTAGCATCTTATAATATGGGATGACTCTACTTTGAAACACTTTGAAATTCCATTTTGCAACCTGGATACCATGCTTTCCTCCCCCCCTAATGATATTAGGACCATGTAACATAAACAATGTTTTGTTTTGTTTTTATTATACCTAAATACTGGCTCCACCGAAGAAAAGACAACAGTCTGTATCCTCTTATCAGTTTCCTCTTTCTGCATGCTCACCACTTGCCTGTTCCTTTCACTCTCTAAACCATGCACATATTTAACATATTATTAACCTCACACAGTGAGTAGTTAGAACCAATTCTAGTTGGTTCATAATTATCACTATTTGATTTACAGTAGTTTGATCTATTAAAAATGAGTTTTAAATATCAGAACCACAGTTTATGAATACTGCTTTTATAGATTCATCTCATAATGATTTTGTGATGTGTAACCAGAAGTCATCAGTGACCCAAAGGAATGCATACACACACACACTCTCTCTCTCTCCCTCCCCCCCCTCAAAGATGTTCTTTATTTATTAGCTTTATATTTTGCCTTTTCAACAGTTCAGAGTTACACACTAGCATCCCTGCTTCCCCAATAAACAATCCTATGAGGTATGTTGGTGTGAGAGAAAGTGACTTCCCCAAAGACATCATCCAGTAAGCTTTTGAGGCTTACAGGGGGAACTTTAACTTAGAACTGCCAGTTCTAACAATACGTCACACTGATTCTGTTTACTCTAGTTCTTTTCATCCTCTAATTGCTACTGATTATAGTTAGGTATTATTTTCATGGTAATATGAAACTGATATATATAATTGGCTTTTCATGTATGAAGATGAGTTATTTATTTAATCAACTACTTGTGTATCATCATACTCACAAAAGTATTCTAGACAGCTTATGCATTTAAATTTTCCCTTGTTGCTAAAAAGCACCTAAATAACTTCCAAAAATTGTGTAAAACAGTTCTATTTAACCAAATAGAGATGGCACAACAGGTGTTCCATATAAAATTATCTGTTTTTATGCAGAATAAATCTATTTCTGAGAATCAACATTCTTAATCTTTGTTTCATTTAAGATGCAGATAAGAACTCCCAAGGTTTTAATTTGAATTGTATTTAGGCTCAGCATTGCTGTCATATTCTTAAGCAATATAGATATAATAAAAGTATTAATATAAAAAACTACGTCTAATTTTATTTCTAATTTATTTTCTTTTATTAGGTAGTTCTAATCCTAAAATCATTGCTAGCTAGTCTGGATGAAGTAAAAAAGCAGAGAGAGCAATTCGAGAATGATCTCAAGTCAGTAAACTTTGACATGACATCTAAATTCCTAATAGCACTAGCACAGGATGGTGCTTTAAATGAAGAAGCCATTTCTGTCACAGAATTGGATAATCTTTATGGTGGTCTTACTCATAAAGTACAGGAAACCCTGAAAAAACAGGAGGAGCTGCTCAACACCATTCAGGTAATTATTTAAAAGTGTTTTAGAGCAAAAATCTGGCATAATCTGATGTAGCTTTTTACTGAGATGGTAATATTAAATTATTATTCCAACAGAGAATCTTTACTTTCAGGTTGAGGGAACAAAATACTGTGGACTTGGTTTCTTATATCTTATCTTGTTTCATGTTTAGAATTCTCATCAGGAATTTTCTAAGATGAAGCAGTCAAATAATGAATCCAATTTAAGGGAAGAGGTTCTGAAGAATTTAGCTATAGCTAATGACAACTTTGTGGAACTTACAGCCAACTTAAAAGAAGGCACAAAGGTATGGTAACAGAAGAGTCCACAAGACTAATAACATCTCAATAGATGTGTTTTATTTCTGGTTTTCAAAAACTTAATAGACCGTAATGTTCAATAAACAACTTGGAAAAACCCTTGAATGAATATATGGATCATGTATTGCAAGAATACCAGTTTTGAATTGCAGATTTTGCTAGATGTTAAAGGATATTTTCCAGAGCACTGCTCCCACAATCCATAGCTGGGGGGTTGTTCCTCAGCTGCGCTGATTCGACTGGGTGATAATTTTCCTCTTCCTCCTTCGTGCTGTGGTCACGCCCACATCTCCCATAGTGCACCAGTCTTTCACTCAGTCGCTGTGAGAGACTGGTGTGTTTGTTCCCTCTTCGTGCTTCTTTCATCCCTTTTAGGTCGTGTAGGTATTTTCTTTATATTTCATTAGTGTTTTTTCCTTTTTACAGTGAGAGCCTTTGTAGTTTGCCTGCTGCAGGGCGTGTGTAACGTGTCGGGGGCTCCTGGCCGTCCCACGCCTGTTTCTCTTGCTGAAGGTTTTGCCATAGTTTTGACAGCAGCGCGAGGAGATTCCGACCCTTCGGGGCGATCCTCCTTGCAGGCACTAGCCGCCGGTGTGAGTGTTGGGGGTCCGGCTTTGCTGGCACACCCACCCGCACTATTCATTTATTTTGTTTCCCTGGTGGCTCTCATTAGTGGCAGCTCCGGAGTGTTCTGTACGGTTCGCCCTGCAGCGTCTGACGTCTTCTCCTGGGCTTCGGCGACTGCGGTGAGGTGGCAGCTCCCGCCACTGCTTATTACTTGAACAGCTGAGATGCGGCTTGCCGGAGCACTCCCTTTGACGTCCCGGCGGTGAGGCGACAGACGTCCTCCCGACCCATGTTCAGGTCGTGAGCTTTCGTTTTTTGTTGTGCGGGGGGAGCGAAGGCTGCAGAACTGCCTCTTATTTACCGTTCGGGCCTGCGGCGCCCTACTTTACCTCAGCGGATTGCCAGCTGCCATTTTGGATCGTTATTTTCTCGCCGTTTTTTCCGGCCGCCATTTTGGTTCCCTCTGATTTCAGCTGGCGGTAATTTCTGGCAGACATTCTCCCTACTTCACCCCCCGACCGCCTAGTGACTGCTTAATTTCGCAGTTTGTACCAATAGGACCACGCAGAGTATTGCAGCCATTTTACTGATTAACAGGCAGTGGAGTTTGCCTCACTGGACTCCCTCGTGCGTGCAAATCAACGGCTCAGCCTCCAGGGAGTGTTTTTGTGACTGCAGTCATCTACCTTCACCATTTAGGCCCTGGGACAGCGTTTAGGGCTGCCCTGCCTTGTTTGTTGTGACTTGTTATCAATTAAAAAAAAAAACAAATTGATTTCTTATGGGACTGCTGTTTCCACGATGGCAGATTCTCCATTGTCATCTGACCTCGAGCATGAGGTCTACCCACCTATATGCCGGCCCAAGCACAAGTCCAAATCTCGTCTGCGGTCTGGGCCTTCTCACGCGCCAGTACATGCCAAACCATCGCTGGCTGAGGAGAAAGACACCCTCCGGTGGCACAAGGCGCTTGAGCGTCAGTACCACAAAGCTAAGCTGGCTTCTTCCTCTTCCTTGGCGTCGGCCAGAGGGCGCCTCCTGACGACTATGCACCTTCTACCTCTGTCAGAGTTGCTCAGCCCTCCCCAGGTGGTTCGTGTTGTCGACCTTTGGCCTTGTCCAGGAAAGCGTCTCTGTCTTTACCGGACGTGTCCTCTGCAGGCTTGGCTATGGCCTCTCCACCTCTACCCCACAGATCAGAGGCTTCTCCCGCCCCGTCGGCAGCGGATCCACGCACGCCTGGGTCACAGCTTCCACCATCACAATTGGACTTTCAAGCGCTATTTTCCACAGCTCTTTCATCCTTACTGGCTGCGGGCCTTCAGCATCAACAGCCCCTGGTTCCAGTGGTTCAACCTTTGGCCCCCTCTATGGGCCGCCACCGGACCCACTCTCCAGCTCGATGGGACTCGTCTTCTTCAGAGGAGTCTGACCAAGTCGAACTATTGGATATCGAATTCTCTGATGATGAGGATCTGTCTCCGGATGCCCCGGCCTTTTCCGGTTTGTTCAGGCCCTCGTTATTTAAGTCGCTCCTGTACAAAGCTCGTCAAACTACTCACATGGGGGCCTCTGTCGGCATGCCTGCTGATCTCCCGTCTACTTCCTCGGGACCTTACGATGCCCTCTTTTCATCCTCCAAACCGGACAAGGAATTTATCCCCTGTCCGCAGCTTTTCTCGAACGTTTTACAATCTCCTTGGGCTCAACCTGCCTCTATGACTGCGCCCAGTAACCTAGATAAGAAGTTATACTGTGCGGCTCCGGACTTGGACAGCGTTCTAGCAGTTCTGATGGTTGATCCCCCTGTCACTAGTCTCTCGTCGTCCTCACTCCTCTCCACTGATTCACTCGATGTCCTTAAGTCTGATGACAGAAAAACGGAACTGGCCTTTCGTAAGACGCACCAAGCTGGGGCTTGGGCCATAAAGACAGCTACGGCGACATCGTTTTTTAACTGCGCCTCGCTGATCTGGCTGAGACAGCTACAGGAGAGGCTGCCGCTGGAAGAGACTCGATTACACCAAGATATAAATAAGATAGTGGTGGCCACCGAATATTCGGCGGACGCATCACTCAACTCGGTGAAATTTACGTCTCGGGCCTTGGCCTCTTCTGTTTCGTCACGGCGGTTGTTTTGGTTGAGGAACTGGAGAGCAGATTCCAAGGCCAAATGGAAACTGGCGGCTGCTCCGTACAAGGCCCCAAATCTATTTGGCCCTGCTCTTGATCCACTGTTGGTGGAAGACAAAGATAAACGGAAGGTTCTTCCAACTTCTTTCCATCGGCCCGAACGTCACTATACTCCCTATGCACAATGTCAGCCCTTTCGGAACTCTTTGGGGCCAGGGGACTCCTATCCATAGCGCCCTTACTTCCAGACGAACGACCGGTCAACCAACTGTCAGCGCTTTCGTGATAGGGGCAGGGGTTCAGCCTCGACCAAACGACCTTTCCGAGGGTCCGGATACCGGCCCTTCCACAGGGGGAAGTGACTACGGACCACCCGGTCCCATCGGCGGCCGCTTGCAACACTTTCGCCACCAATGGGAACTCTCGACCACAGACGCTTGGATTCGCCGTACCATCGCAACCGGGCTCACAATCGAGTTTATCGGCCATCCTCCATCTCACCATGTCCGTTGACCACCTCCCATGTCCATCGAACGTCAACACCTCTTGCGGGGCGAGATTCATCATTTGCTGTGTATCAGAGTGATAGAACCGGTGCCATTGGATCAGCGGGCCACAGGGTTCTACTCGTCCCTGTTTCTCGTGCCCAAGAATTCCAGGGGGTGGAGGGCCATCTTGAACTTGCAGTGTCTGAACCTGTCGGTGTGCTACCGCAGGTTCAAGATGCATTCCCTCCGCTCTATCCTCGGTTGTGTGAGACAGGGGGACTTTCTACAATCAGTCGACCTCTGGGAGACCTACCTACATGTTCCTGTGGACCCGGTACATAGGCGGTATCTTCGGTTCCGGTTTGGGGAGGACCACTTTCAGTATTGTGCCATGCCCTTTGGACTCTCCTCAGCTCCAAGGACATTCACCAAACTGGTAGTGGTTGTAGCGGCCACCCTCAGGAAGGTGCCCGTGCGGGTCCTCTGTTACCTGGACGACATCCTGATCCTGTCCTCGTCCAGGGAACAAGCCCTTCGAGACCGGGACTTGGTGCTCAAGACCTTCCAGGACCACGGGTTCTCGATAAATTTCCCAAAGAGCCATTTGATCCCTTCGACACGCCTACAACATCTAGGGGCAGTGATCGACTCGGAGTTGGGACAAGTCTTCCTGTCCTCGGATCGTCGCAAGAGCCTCGACGACCTGATCCACCAAGTGCTGTCACACGGCTCCGTCCCTCTTCTCCACCTATCTCAACTGTTAGGGAAGATGGTCTTGTGCTTCTTGATTGTCCCTTGGACTCGTCGACATTCGAGACCGCTGCAGTGGTTCCTTCTTCCCTTCCAGTGAGACGGTCGCAGCGACTCCCTCTTCAAGGTGACCCTGCCCCCTCAAATCCGTCTCTCCCTGTGCTAGTTGTTGAGCCCCGCCTTGACCAAGGGCTCATTTTTCCTGGAGCCGGTTCGCCTGACCCTGACAACAGACGCCAGCTTATCAGGGTGGGGAGCTCACCTGCACAACCTGCTTGTGCAGGGCCATTGGTCCCCCTCAGAACAGCGTCTCCCGATCAATCTCCTGGAGCTGAGGGCTATTCATCTGGCACTTTGACACTTCCAAACCCAGCTGGAAGGTCGACACGTCTTGGTCCGCACGGACAACGTTACCGCAAAGGCCCAGCTCAACAAGGAAGGAGGCACGAGGCACTAACCTGGGCGGAACGTCATGTCTTGTCGTTGACAGCGGACCATATATCCGGCGCTGAGAACGTTCAGGCCGATTGGCTCAGCCGGGAAGTGATCGACCCGGCGGAGTGGCAGCTCCACCCCAAGTTGTTCCGGGAGGCCGTCCTTCAATTCGGAAGACCGACGATCGATTTGTTCGCCACACCACGGAATGCGCACCTCCTCCTATATGTGACACGGTATCCGTGCCCGACGGCGGTGGCCCACAACGAGTTGAGGTGCAGCTGGCCCCAGGGGCTCTTGTACGCTTTCCCTCCCATTCTGTTGATTCTGGCCGTCATCAGGAAACTACTGACCGAGGGAGCGGAAATTCTATTTGTCGCACCAGACTGGCTTCGGCGTCTGTGGTACGACGATCTGGTGGCATTATCTATCTCACCACCGTGGTTGATTCCGCCTCAGAGACTATCCTTATGCCAGGGGGCCATGAGCCACCCAGATCCTCAGTGGCTCAAATTGGCCGTCTGGCATTTGAGCGGATCATCCTGAAGAAGGACAGGCTCCCGGATGATGTCATTGACACCATACAGGCTTCCCGGCGCCCGTCTACCTCCCGTATATATGAGGCTTCTTGGAAGGCGTTCTGCACTTGGGGTGCCACTAACTATTCTGACCCTACGACTGCTCAGGTCGCTGACATTCTGGCTTTCCTTCAGTCGGGTTTATCTAAAGGTTTGTCCCCCTCTACGCTGCGTAGACAGACAGCTGCTCTATCCACAGTCATCAGATGCCCCCCGTATGCAGTGTTATCCCATCATCCGCTGATTAAGGGGTTTCTTCATGGAGCTGTGATTCTGAGTCCCCCCACAGTTCGTTGTTACCCAACCTGGGACTTGACCATTGTCTTGCAGACTCTTATGTTTCCCCCGTTCGAACCGTTGGGTTCGGTACCTCTAAAGTTTTTGTCGTATAAGGTCGCTTTCCCCTTGGCAGTTACCTCGGCCAGGAGGGTCTCGGAGCTGTCGGCATTGTCCATCAGGAAGGACCTCTGCATTTTCCACGAGAACACGGTTGTCCTCCGCCTCGACCCAGCCTTCCTCCTGAAAGTGAACTCCAGGTTCCACTGGGCCCAGGAACTTGTCCTACCGGACTTTTGTCCTTCCCCTTGTCATCAACACGAGAAGGACTGGCATACTTTAGATGTCTGTCGCGCTCTTCGACGCTACCTTCATCGTACAGCGCCCTTCAGGAAGACTGAAGCCCTACTTGTGTTGTTCTATCCAGCATCGCTTGGTCAGAAGATTTCACCTTCGACTGTGGGCAGGTGGATCAAAGCGTGTATTGCGACAGCTTATGAGCAGAAGGCGAGGCCTCTTCCGGGCAGAGTCCTCCCGCATTCGACCCGTAGCGCGGCCACCTCTGCAGCTTGGGCTACCCAGGCATCGGTCCAGGACATCTGTCAGGCGGCCATGTGGTCATCGGGGATGCCGTTCATTAGATATTATTGGATCGATGCTTACGCTTCTGCGGGGCATCCTTTGGTCGCCGCGTGCTCCAGAGTGTTCTGGTTGAACAGGACGCGAGGAGCAGTCAGCCCCCCCCCCCGGGATGTTTAAGCTTGGGTATATCCCAGCTATGGATTGTGGGAGCAGCGCTCTGGAAAACTGACGTTGGCTTACCTGAACGTCCCTTTTCAGGGCGCTGCGAACACAATCCATTCCCTCCCTGTTTCTGTTATTGTGGTCTACTTACCTGGGGCTTCCTACTCCTTGTTCTGCATGGCCGTGCTATGTTTCATAACACAACCTCCCAGCTATGGATTGTGTTTGCAGCGCCCTGAAAAGGGACATTCAGGTAAGCCAACATCCGTTTTCTAGCATCATACTTTTATCAGACAGAAACTAGAGCAAAATAGAACAAAAGGATAATAGGAAAATTTAAGCAAAGTTAGTAAAATAACTTAGATTAATAAAAAATCTACCTACCTATTAGAGCAAGGGTGGGAAACTGTGGCCTTTTAATGACTTGTGGACTTCAACTCCCAGAATTCGTGAGCCAGCCAGGAATTCTGGGCGTTGAAATCTACAAGTCATAAAGGGGTCCAGAGTTCCCCACCTCTGACTTAAATGAAGGCAAGTTCAAAACAAATTGATTTGTGGACTTCAACCCCAGAATTCCTGAGCCAGCCAGGAATTCTGGGGGTTGAAGTCCACAAGTCATAAAAGGGCCACAGTTTCCCAACCTCTGTGTTAGAGGATATAAGAAGATAATAGACAATTTGTGAGAATAACAAATCTTAGGACCCAATTCTAGAAAATTGTTTTGTCATTATGGAATACATAATTTGATGGTACCTTCCTGGTTTTCAATTATTTCATACATCAAGATGCACCATCTGTGTCATACAATATTTATTTTTGTAAGGTTTCTTTCTGGAAAATAGAAATCCCATTTCAGCAAGGTTAGCATGTCATGTTCTTGGCATTAAATAGACAGACAGACAGACAGACATAATTAATTATTGCAATGCTGGGGCTTTTTTACAGTAAATGGGAATATAATGTAGTTAAAAAAGGATATGATATTCAGTATCTATTAAAATTATAAATTGATTGATGAGTGATGGAGAGAACTGCTTTCAATAACCAAGATAACAGTGTTATTTTGGATAGTATTACAAAGATTACATACCATGATTTATTCTGTCTCCCATGACCAATTAAAATTCTGACTAAATTTAAAACGCTCTGTATGGTAGGAAGTAATATCTAGAAGAGCTTTTATATAACACATACTTCAATACATTTTAATTGAACCATTTTATTTGGTTAATTTGCAGATTGGCTTGGTATTAGTTCCATCAAATTATCTATTTTACATTGATAAAACTACAATTATATAAAATGTTTTCACCAATATATTTTTCTGCCATTAAAATAAATTTATATCTATGTATGTCTATACATAAATTTATACATCTATGTATACACACACACGTGTGTGTATGTGAATGTATGGTGTGTATGAATATTTGCATTGTTTTTTCCTTTCCAGTTCTATAATGAATTGACTGAAATCCTTTTGAAATTCCAAAATAAATGCAGTGACATTGTGTTTGCCCGCAAAACAGAAAGAGATGAACTTCTGAAGTAAGCCTTTACAAATACTGTAAAAAAATACTTGCTTCTGGCTGCTGCTTTTAAGGAAAGAGAGCTTTGTAATTAAAACAGTTTAAACTGAATGTTGTTTCACATAATACAGATTTGTCAATAATAGCTGAGCTGAAGAACAATAGGTAATGCTTCTTTTTTACAATTATCAAGATGTTGGTTAATTATAGAATCATCATTTATGTTTTTGTAATAGAATTATAAAATGTTTTCTAAGTTAGGTCAGGTATTTTCTTGGTTATCCTCGAGATAAAAGCAACTAATATGCAATTAATCCAATTAAGTTGATTAAACAGTATATGTATTTTTGTCTGACAGATCTTGAGGACAATTGTGACCCTGTTTAGTCATTGATATTTGTACACAATGTTTGCTTGTTCTTTTTTTTTTTAAATATAAATGTTTTATTGGTACATTTTTTTCTTTAAAAACATAATAAATTCCATGTCTATCCGAACAGCATGTTGGCTGGGCACAATTAATTTTAAGTAGAGATACAACAATAACCATAATCCTATTAGTAATCTTAAACATCAATATTAATCACAAAATATTACATGCAATATTTTCAATACAAATTTTTATTATCTTTTTAAATTCTTTTTAGATTCTAACTTCTGTTTCTATTAACTATTAGTATAAAAAATCCCATGTTAAAAATATTCTGTTTCTTCTTTTTCTTTTATCTTAACTGTCAATCTATCCATCTCAGCACATTCTAATATTTTTATTACACTTTCATCTGTCGAGACCTCATCATTTTTCTATTGTTGCGCAAACACTATTCTTGCTGCCATTTCTACATGCAAAATTAAGTATGTATTCCCTTTATTGTACTGTTCTGGTAATATCCCCTGCAGAAATATTTCTGGTTTCAAATTATGTGCTGCTTTATTATTTTTTCTAACCAAGTATGTATTTTAGTCCAATATTTTTTTGTCTTTGGGCATGTCCACCACATATGATAATATCTGATTACACTTCCATTATTTAACTGATAAGTTTCCAAACATCTTTGCTAACCTCGCTGGTGGTAAATGCCATCTATAAAACATTTTGTATACATTTTCCTTACAGGCAATTAACATTGTTAGTTTGCAGTTTCTATCTCACAATTTCTGCCACTTATCTAATTTTATTGAGTAACCAAAGTTTTCAGCCCATCTTATCGTTGTTTCTTTCACTTGCTTTTCTTCCATTTTAACACTCAAATAAGTAGCTATACATTTTTTAAATTAATTTTTCATCTGT
The DNA here is from genome assembly GCA_012654045.1 of Ptyas mucosa. NCBI lineage: Eukaryota > Metazoa > Chordata > Lepidosauria > Squamata > Colubridae > Ptyas > Ptyas mucosa. Next base: position 843,557 of record WNWU01013149.1, read on the forward strand.
CCCTAGCAATATCTGGTCTAGTTCTGTTGGTTCTTTATAGAAACTGTATATTCTTGCATCTTTCTCATATCTTGATTGTATTTGCACCTGTGGTCACCATGCTAAATCCATCCCTTGATCAGTCAGTTCTTGTTTAGATTTAAGTTCCCCTTTATCATTCAGGGTATTATCCTTATACCTTACAATTTTTTCCATATTAATCATGTTCAGATGTATCAGTGCCTCCATCGTGGAGAGCCAGACTGGTATTTTCATGTAGTATCTTTCTTTACTTTTCCCCCGATACTAACAATAGTGCATTTCTAACAAGGTATCTTTGAAAATATCCATGTATTTTATTTTTCCCATACCATAAAAAGGCATACCATCCCAGTTAGAGATCATGTCCCTCCAGAGTTAATAGTCTTTTATGTCTCAAATTTACCCATTCTTTCACTCAGACAAGTGCAGAAGCCTGGTAATATAGCTTTCAATCTGGCAACCCAAAGCCCCCTTTAAGTTTACTATCTTGTAGCAGTTTCAACCTTATTCTTGCTTTTTTCTCTTGCCAGATATATTTTAGTATCATTTTGTTTAGTTCTTCAAAGAATTTTTTTTTCTAATTTTATCGGAATTGTTTGAAATAAGAATAACAGTCTCAGCAAAATGTTCGTTTTTATTGTAGCTATCCTTCCTATTAAGGATATCGTGTTTCTCCAAAAAGAAGGCCAGGTCTTATTTTCTTTTGACCCCTGAAAAAAACTGCTAGGCCTTCTTTTTGGAGGGTTCTAATTATTGACTCACCTCGCGGCGGTGGCACCGACAGCTCCACCCAGCAGGAGCCCACCACTGGCCCAATTCTGCGGCTGCTTACCGCTGCTCTCACGCATCACCCTGGCCTCCGTTTCATCTTCAAATGCCTTCTGGAAGGTATCTGAAGGAGAAACTGAGGCCAGGGCGATGCATGCGAGTGGCTGCAAGTGGCCACAGAAGAAGGTGAGTCAGGTGTTGGGGTGTGCAAGGCCTGGTAAGCATGGCAGCTCCACCCCCCAATCCCCACCCTAGCTTAATTTTTACCTGTGTGCCTTGTCTCACCTCGTCCTGGGGTGGGTGGTGTCTTAATTAGGGCTAATTTTTTGAGTGGGGCTTAATTTGATTGCATGCACTCAAAAACATGATAGGGCTTTTTTTCAAGGTGGGTCGTCTTTCTGGAGAAACACAGCTATAGGTTTCTCCATTTCTCCAAATTTAATTTGTGTCAGGGTTCCGACTGATGCCCTAATAAAATCATGATCCTCAAGCCTAGCTTCAAAAGAAGTCCAGTTATTTATTAGGAGCTTCATGTCAGCACGGACCAAGTGCTCTGGTGACTCTGACTTCACTTAATTCGCATCCTGGCTCTGATCCTTGTTTCCCTCTGACCCTGTGACCCTGTGTCATCAGTCACATTCTCCAACAAAGCAATTTCACGGGTTGCAGAGGTCCCTCTCTCCGGCCACTGTGGGTCTGCGTGTATATGACCTTGACATGGCTGGCTGGAATGTGCTTTGTTTTGATTGAAGTGCAAGTTCCTCAACACAGCTGCGATGTTCGATTCCCTATACCCCTGCCTATGGGAACTCGAGACAGGTCAGGAATGCTTCGCAAATTGACATTAGGCTCCCCTCATTTCCTGAAGGTGACCTGTGCAAGGCAAAAACAGTTGGAGTACAGGTATAGATTTTAGGGCTGCCCCAGGCTTTGTTGGGTTGTCTTCATGGAATTTAGCTATGAGGCGGACAGCTTGGATGTTTCTGCTTTTTACCCAAGATGCCTCTGATAAGGTAGCCCTCCCACTTGATTAGGTATTGGAGCTATCTCCTGTGCCACCTCGAGTTGAGGATGCATTGCACCTCATAATGGGTTTGACCCCCTATAACCACTGGGTCCGGAAGCTCACGGGGTATTGGCCTCAGGGTCGACCCAACCACGGGTTTTAAAAGTCTGCTATGGAATACCAGGTATATTTTCCCTGACAGTCGGAGCAATTTTAATTGCACTGTGACCAGGTTGATAATTTTCACAATGGGGAATGGCCCCATGAACTTGGGGCCCAGCTTCTTGCTGGGGAGTTTTAACCTCAAGTATTTTGTGGAGAGGTAGACCTTTTCCTCCAGCTGGAATGGCCATTGCAGGGCTCGGTGTTTGTCTGCCTGTTTTTTATATGTCTGTGCCGCTTTAGTTACTGCTTTCTTGACATTTTCCCATGCGGCTTTCAGCATTGACAGCCAGTCTGTTAAGATGACTGAGGAGGGGGGATCCCTTGGATATTCTAGCATTGGGACAAAGTCCATGCTGCTCACTACTTTGAACGGGGTTAGTCCCGTGCTACTGTGAACAGCATTATTGTATGCAACCTCAGCAAAAGGCAGGAGATCTGCCCAATTGGACTGCTGATAGTTCACATAACACCTCAGTTACTGTTCTACCAGTGCATTCATTCTCTCTGCCACCCCTCCATTTGTGCTAGGATGAAAGTCCGAGCTAAGGCCCTGGGACGACCCAGTGGACCGCAGGAACTCCCTCCAGAGCTTAGCCATCAACTGGACCCCTCTGTCTGAGATAATTCTTTGTGGCACTCCATGCAGGCGGTATATGTGCTTCAGGAACAGCTGGTGGGCTGAGGGTAGTCTGCTGCAGGGTATGAAGTATGCCTGCTTGGAGAATAAGTCAATCACACTCCAGATCAGTGTTCCCCCCGCTCTTTGGCAACTCTACTAGAAAGTCCATTGCAATTTCCTCCCATTGCCTCGTTGGCTCTGCCACCGGTTAAAGCAGTCGGGGGGGGGGGGGTTTCCAGATCACTTTTTTTAAAAAACATGTTTTATTTCTTTTATTTATATAACATTCAATTTCTTGTGGGAAATTATGGGAATGCCATGTGGCTCCCATAACAACCCGCGTGGCTGCATTCTGGACCAACTGAAGCCTCCAGGTGCTCCTCAGGGGGAGCCCCATGTAGAGAGCATTGCAGTAGTCCATGCGGGAAGAGACGAGGGCATGAGTAACTGTCATTAACGAATCCCGATCCAGAAAGGGACACAACTGGCGTATCAGGCGAACCTGATAAAAAGCTCTCCTGGCCACAACTGTCAGATGTTCTTCTAAGGACAGCTGTGAGTCCAGGAGGACACCTAAGTTGCGAGCCCTCTCTGTGGGGGCCAATGACTCACCCCCAATAGTCAGTGACTATATCGGGATGACGGAAACCACAGCCACTCGGTCTTGGATGGGTTTAGTCTGAGTCTGTTTCTCCCCATCCAGATCCGTACAGCCTCCAGGCACCGGGACATCACTTCAAGGGCATCATTGGGGTGGTTCGGGGTGGAGATGTACAGCTGGGTGTCATCAGCGTACTGGTGGTACTTCACCCCGAAGCCACTGATGATCTCACCCAGTGGCTTCAGATAAATGTTGAACAGGAGGGGTGAAAGAACCGACCCTTGTGGCACCCCGCAAACAAGAGGTCTTGGGGTCGACCTCTGCCCTCCCGTCAACACAGTCTGCGATCGGTTAGAGAGAAAGGAGGAGAACCATCGTAGTACGGTGCCCCCCACTCCCAGCCCCTCCAACCGATGCAGCATGATACCATGGTTGATGGTATCAAAAGCCGCTGAGAGGTCTAATAGGACCAGGATAGAGGAGCAGCCTCTGTCCCGAGCTCTCCAGAGATCATCTACCAATGCGACCAATGCCGTTTCTGTGCTGTATCCAGGCCTGAAGCCAGACTGGAACGGATCCAGATAAGCCAATTCATCCAAGTACTGAGGGAGCTGTCGTGCCACCACACTCTCAACAACCTTCGCAACAAAATATATTTAGTATAGTCCAACAATCTTGTTTCTTATTCCCAGTTCTTATTTTAAAACCTCAAGTCACTTCCTGCTTTTAGGTGCTATATTTCACATCCAAAATATCCATAATCCAAATTTTCTTCAACTTCAAGAAAGAAGTTTTCTTTCTTCTTTCTTTCTTTATAATCCACAAAGTTATAAATTATAATCCACAAGGGCTCACCAAATTGTAATCCACAAAGGCCCACCAAGACCCTGGAATTATATTCAACAAATTATAAATCCCCAAGGAGAAGAGCTGATGGCTGAAATGTAAAAGTCTTCATTTATCTGGTAGGCAACCTTTATTATTTCCCAGTTCCAATTGCTCAGTTGTTCAATTGCTAAAGTCCATATCCAGTCAAGGAGCTACAGTGTTAACAGCTTAAACTGTTTCCACTCTCTATCTCTGTTGTTCTCTCTATAAACAATTCTCAGGTGCAGGCAGCTTATCTAAGTCTAAGATAGTATTATAACAATGATTTCCAATAAGCTGCCCAAGGTTATTACTCACACTTTTTTTTCTCTACTTTCTCTCACTTTCCCTATGGGTTTTTTCTAGCCAGATGTAGCTGTTGCTTTATTTCTCTTCTACTCCTCTCCTTTAACTTGCATAACCATTTCTTTCCCCCTTTAAAGTTCCGGAGCCCAAGTTTTAAAATCCCAATTAAAGTTTTAATTCAGCAATTTCCAATTAGTATAGTCCTTAGGTTAACCAATTTTAGCATTTTAGCTTCCAATTCTCCAAACAGTTCAAAATTCTTGTTCAGGTCTCTTTCAGCTTTGTGCTTTTTCACCGCTATTTCCAGGGTGGAAGATCGACAAAACCACCCCCTTCTTTTTCAGACCCATTGTCTGTCATTTTGGGGGCTATATTGCTTCCCAGTGGTTCATTAGCTCTAGCTTAACTGGTTTGATCAGGTGGGTGGCGTAGGCTCCCCCCAATAGGGAATCATCAACCTGTTTGAACCTGATTGGGTGTGCCAGTCTTTTCGCTCTAATCCCGTTTCAGGGCTGTTAGGTTAATCAAGCATTAATCAAGCAGCCTGAGTCTTGAAAAGTACCCTGGGTACCCAGGGCTTGAAAGGTACCCTGGGTTCCTGTTTTTGGAGCTGTGAGGCATATTGGGATTGGTTCACTGCCATTGGGTCATTTTCACCTTCACCCTCACTGTCATAGGGATCCGGCGATTGGTTGTCATTTGCTGGAGTTCTCCCCCCCCCCCCTTCAGCTGGGTGGGGAGGTACCTCTGCAGCCTGGAGAGCTTTTGGGGACATGTCGGTGGCATGCCTGGGGCCTCATTCTGATCATGCCCTGGGTGGTGGCTCTGGCTTGGGTTTCGGAGCTGGGATCATGCATGCCCATGCAGTGTGGCCTATCCCTCCGCATCTGTAGCATTTCAGCTGGCTTCGTGAGAGAGTTGGTCTTGGCTATGGTGTTGCGGCCTCCCATCGGCCAGATGGTCTCCAGTTTGGTTGTCCTCTCTCCTTGGTGTCCGTTTGCTTTCTCATTTTGATGGCGCGCAATCCATCATCAACTTTTATGGCTACCCGGACCTACTCAGAAAGTCGGTTTGGGATGTCCCGATAGGTGGTTACTTGGGCAATTTGCTTATCCAGGCTTGTTCTGAATAAGTGAACTAATATCCACTCTGGCAAAGGGGGTAGTCTTTCCACAACTCTCCTGAATTCATGTGTTAAGGAATTCATCCTTAATGGGTCATCCGCTCTGCTTTAGGTTTCGGAGCTCATCCTCTGTGTACTGATCCTCCTCTACCTCCTCAAATCTGGCTTCTAGCTCTTGTAGGAAGTCGTCGACATCTTGCAGCTGGGGGGCTTTCCTGTTGTGGAGATTACCATTCCTTTGCTTCTCCCTCTAGCCCTTCAGCAGTGGTATTCACCATGGCTCTCTGGGATGGGTAGCAGTGTCCATAGCGCTGCAGGTGGACTCCATCCAAGTCAAGGAATAGAGCCAGCTGGTCTGAGTCTGCATCAATCGATTCCCCCTGAATCGGGATGGCTCGTTCAGCACTGGTCCTCCCTCCTCAGGTTGGCCCCTGTGTGCCTGAGTTTGGTGTGTTTGGTGGTCTCCCTTGGCTCTAGTTCGTAGAAAGTGGAGGGGCCACCTGCATTGGGTGGCTTGCCTTTTGCATGGGGGAGGAACCAGCTGCAGCCTCTGGCTCATTCTCCTTCTGGTGGGTGGAGAAGCGTTCATGTCTGCGTCTTCTCACTTCACCCGGCTCAGTTGTAACCTCCTTCTCTTTTGGGTGGCATGACGGCCCCTCATCACGAAAGGTGGCTTGGTCAAACTCCTCCCTCAGCTGCTCTATGGATCTCCCCAAGGGTTCTATCAGAGTTTTTGGGAGTCTGGCCTGTTTCCAGTCCCTCATCCATTCCACTCTTCCCAGCTCGCTCAGCGGTTTTCCCTAGCCCTGGTCGCTAGGTGGGGGAACTCAACCTCAGCTGCTTTAGGGACATTTTCCCATCAATACTCATCCCTTTTTGTTTCAGTTGCTGTGATGGGCATCGACTGTCTTTGATGGTCAGGGAGGGCTGCACTCCAGTTCCGAATGGGCTGCTGGGTCCTGGAAGTCCCTGGGTTCTGGCTCTTTCTGGGTCGCCTGGAGCTCTCTTTGGATAGTCCGCCCTCTGCCATGGTAGCCTTGAGTTTCTCTACACGCACCCCAGGTGTCGGGGAGCGACTGGAGAGCCGGAGGCTCAGGAGTCCTGGTCATTTTGATTAGTTTTGAGAGAGTTGGCTTGCTGTCAGGGTTCCGACCAATGCCCTAATTAAATCATGAGCATCAAGCCAAGCTTCAAAAGAAATCCAGTTATTTATTAAGAGCTTCATGTCGGCACGGACCAAGTGAAGCCAACTCTGACTTCACTTAATTCATGTCCTGGCTCTGACCCTGTTTCCTCCTCCCCCCAAGGTGTATCATCAGTCACATTCTCCAACGAAGCAATTTCGTGGGTTGTAGAGGTCCCTCCCTCCAGCCACTGTGAGTCTATGTGGATGTGACCTTGACGTGGCCGGCTGGAATGTACTGTGGTTTGACTGAAGTGTGATTTTCGATTCCCCATCCCCCTGCCTATGGCAACTCAAGAGCAGGTCAGGAATGCTTCGCGAGTTGACAATTTGATTTGTTTTAATAATTATCTTCTTTAATCTTGCTGTTAGCTGAATTCTAAGTATTTTGCTGTTATTTTGTTATTTTGCTGTTAGCTGAATTCTAAGTATTTCACTTTCTTAACTATCTGAATGTCTATCTTCTCCACCAACTCTTATTTTTTTGTTTCTCTGTGACATTTTTAACTAGTATTTTAGTCTTCTCTTTATTCATTTTCAGTCCTGCAACTTCACCATACTCTGCTACCATTTTTATTAACTTGGGTCCAGATTCTTGTGGTTCTTCTAGAATAAATGCCAGGTCATCTGCAAATGCCTGTCATCTGGCAGATGTCATCTCAGAACCATTGCACCACATCTTTCAAAAATCCTGGAACACTGGGGAACTACCACAGGACTGGAAAAGAGCTGATGTGGTTCCCATCTTCAAAAAGGGGGAAAAAGCAGACCCAGGAAACTACAGACCAATCAGCCTAACATCAATACCCAGGAAGATACTGGAAAAGATAATAAAAAAACAGATCTGCCAATACCTAGAAACAAGTAAAGTAATAACTAGCAGTCAGCACAGGTCTGTTTAAAATAGATCATGCCAAACCAATCTTATTTCATTCTTCAACATAATGACTAAATTAGTAGACCAGCGAAATACTGTATATACTTAGATAACCAGGTCCTAAGCCATGGAGCGCTCTAAAGGTGGTAACCAAGACCTTGAAGCGCACCCGGAAGACCACCGGGAGCCAGTGCAGCTCGCGCAGGACTATACTTAGTCTAATATACTTAGACTTCAGCAAGGCATTCAACAAAGTAGACCACAACCTACTTCTTTGTAAGCTAGAAAAAAGTGGGATAGATAGCTTCACCACCAGATGGATTCGCAACTGGCTGACAGACCATACTCAACAAGTAGTCCTTAATGGGTCTAAGTCTACATGGAGAGAAGTAAGCAGAAGGGTGCCACAGGGTTCCGTCTTAGGCCCAGTACTCTTCAATATCTTCATAAATGACTTAGATGAGGGAATAAAAAGCCCTTGGTTCATTACCTCCATTTTTTTCTCCACTTGTTCTGATTTTTCTTCTATTACCTGAATCCTTTGTTCATTTTTTCTATCATCTGTTGGAAATTCCCTATTCTTCCATTCATATCGTGTATTATTTCTTTCATCTCTCCCAACTCACTCTTCACCTCAATAACATTCTTTGTTATTGCCTCCTATAAAGATTGGAACATCATCATCAAATCTTTTTGGAATGAATTTGATTTTTCTACTTGTAACATGCTCTCTATTGATCTTTGATTTGATGGACTTGATGCTGCTGCTGATGTTGTAGATGATGTTGCAGATGTGCTAATTTGCTTAGGTTTGGATTACTTGCCATTTCTGCTTGTATCAATTAGAATTATATTCTAATTGTATTAATTTAGTAAAATGCACCACAATAATCTCCTAATCCCCAACCAATTTCTGACCACCACCTCCATAACCCGCACCATTTTAAACCCAGGAAAGAACACACTTTTCTCTTCCAATTTCCCACCAGAATCACAATCTTATAATTTTTATAATCTACCAGATCAGTCCAAGAATTACTCCTGTAATGGCGTCAAATGCTTCTTTGCAAATAATTATTTTTCTTTCTTCTCTGTCTCTCAGTAATTAGTATTTAGAATCTACAAGGCCCACCAGTTCCCCAAGACATTGTAACTCTTGTTCATTGTTCAAAGTTCGCAGCTGCTTCTCTATTTCACTTTGTTAATTATATTTGTAGTAAACAGTTTACAGCAGGGGTGAAATCCACTTACCTTCGCTACCGGTTCGCAAATAAGAGCACACACACGCTTTGTTCCTGCACAACAGCTCTGCACATGTGAGGACCTTCTGTGCATGTGCAGAGCATCAAAAACAGGATGTGATGACATCTGGGCAGGTGGGCAGAGTCTTCCGCCACCAGCATTACCAGTTCGCCGGAGCCAGATAGAACCAGCTGCATTTCACCACTTGTTTAGGGGTATTCTTCTTCTCTCAATAGTAGATATTTATAATCCACAAGGTCCACCAATTCCCCAGGATTTTATAGATCTCAGTTCACTGTTGAATATATTTATAATCCCAAAGAGGGGGAGAGACACAACACACTATTTGCAATATCTAGCCAGTCCAGGAACGAAAAAAGAAGAAAAAGAATAAACAAAAAAGAAATTAGCTACTTGGTCTCAAAAAAATTCATTCAATTTGTAATCCACAGTAGTTCAAAGCATAGTTCAAAGCATTTCAATATTTTCATTGTTTTTCTGGATCTGTCAAAGGCTCAGAAGCTTAGTCGCCACTAGGCTTTGGGGAGCAGGAAAAAGAACACCATGCTTCCCCCTCTTGAGTCACACTCTCAAAAAAAGAAAAAAATTGGGGGGGAAATTCCACCCAAGGGTTAGAAAAGAAAAAAATCCCACCCAGATCACTCACGCTGCTGCTCAGTCTTTCTCAGTCACTTTTTCCAATGGGCTGTTCCAGCTTGATCTGGCCATAATGGCCGTCTTCTCTTGCCAGTTTGAGGGCTTCCTCCGGACCTGCAAGGAGTTGCTTTCTTCCTCACAATCCATGCAGTGTCAGCTCTTCTTTGTCACCTCTCTGGAGTGACAGGGCCTCCTGACAGTAAAATTCGGCTGGCTTAGCAGAGCCTCACTAAGTCACCACCATGTTGCCACAACATCAGCCCTGCCCATCCATGTTTGCTTCTTCTTAAACCTCAACAATTGAAGGGTCACAACTTTCCCATCTCTGGTCTTGAAGTAGCTACACATTAGTGTTACCATTATATTATTTTTTAACTGAATTTCCCCCATATTTTACCAGTTTGCATATATTTAATGTATGCTGCTATTCCTAAAATATATACTGTTAGCCATCAGATTTTATGAATATAGCTTGAGAAGCCTAGTTCTCTAGATTCAACATGGAAGTTTCCTTTTCTGCATTCCCTCCACTGTGCCTGCTATTTATGCTTATAAATATACTGTATTCCATTTTGAGAGTTGGGGAACATAAACAGAATATCTTTTGTAGGTGAAAAAGCAGTGCATGAAACAAAACCTAATGTTTTAAGTCTGGAGTATTGCTTTAATATTATTTTACAGAACTATTAAGATTCCTTTAAAAAGTTATATTTTTGTATCTCTTAAATACCTTTTCATCCAAGAAAAACACTTTTCTGTGAGACCCTAAATCTAATTATGCTTAACTCTGACTAAATGAAGGTGAATTTAATTAGGACTTGACTTGGAGTGAATATAAATTAGTAGTTTTCCCTCTCGGACACTGAAACCAAGATCTCAATACAAAATACTGCGTTTCTCTGAAAATACGACATGTCCTGAAAATAAGGCCAAGCCTGATTTTTTGGGCAGGTGTAAATATACACCCTCCCCAAAAAATAAGCCCTAGTGAAGTGATGGGCATGGGCAGCGCAGGAGGCATCCCTTCTCTTCCATGGTCACCTTATGGCCAGAGCTCCCCAAGGATAGAACAATCGGCAGGAAAATGAGGAGTGGATTTTCCTGCTGATTGGAGCAAGGCAAAACCTCCAGCCTTGCAATCCTCCACAGGGAAGGCAGAGGTTTGCTCCAAAGCTGTGGCAGAGCATTGCACTGGGAGGCCTCCGCAGAGAGACAGAATGAGAGGCAGCTCCCAGCCCGTGCTGGCTCAGCTGATGGAGGCTCACTTGTGAGATGCGATCGAACTTCCAACCCCAACGGACTCAGTGGGTGCGAGCTACTCCAACCCAGAAAGGGGAAGGAGCTTATGGAGGGGTGTGGGGGGGGGGAAGTTCTGGGAATTGAAATCCACAAGTCATTAAACGGCCAAGTGACTGCCCATGCTGCTGCTAGCCTCTTTGCCCTCCTGGCAGCGCTGCGCTTGGCAGCACTGCAGGACTGCTCCTGCCTGGCCGGCTTGAATCATCCCAGATTGAAAACCTTCAAAAACCTCCAAAAACCACCAGCCTGCCAGGGCCCCTTCAGGAGCGACTGCCTATGTCACCTCGCCTGCCACCGCCTTTGGGCTGCTGAGCGCCAGCCTGCATGCCTATTTCTCTCTCCCCCCCCCCCTCTCTTTCCCCTCCATTGCTGTTTCTGGGTTTGTTTCTTTCCCTCCCCCCCCCCCCCCCTTTCCTTTCCATTGCTGCTTTTGGGATCGTTTCTTTCCCTTCTCCCCCCACCCCTTTCCCCTTCCATAGCTGCTTCTGGGGAACAGGCAGCATGACGGAGAGAGCGGGACCAGCAGTAGCACTTTAAAAAAGTAAGATCTCCCCGAAAATAAACCCAAGTGCTTATTTTGAAGCCCAAAAGAAAATAAGACTGTGTCTTATTTTCAGGGAAACACAGTACATCCCAGGTGTTCTATAGTAGGCTAAAGCTCTAATGCTCTGTGTTCACCTTCTATTTTTGTTATGCTTTTCTTTTAAGAGATTTGCAACAGACTATTGCCAGAGAACCCAGTGCTCCTTCTTTTCCTTCTGTGCCTGCATATCAAACTGTTCCCTCTGGGGGAAACAAGCCCTCTGCATCCTCTACTCCAACTCCAGCTCCCCGAACCAATGTGGTAAGTAAATCAACAGTAAAGTTACTGTTTTGTGCTTCCTCTGTTTCAGTAAATTCAGTGAATTGGAAGAAAAGCCTTGTATACTGAATACTATATATTGAAAAATTGCAAAAAAGAACCTATTCACAGCCCAGGTAGATGAGAGACAGAAAAAAAGAGAAAGAAAGATAATGCCATGTTTCTCTTTAATCAAAATAGCATTTGAAAACTATTCTTGTCTTCTTGATAATTGATAATTTTGAGATTTGAGTTTTGATTTTTCTAACAAAATTCTCGGCTACATAGAATTGTTCTGTGATTATGTGGTGATGGCAGAAGTGGGCCAGGCAAAAGAGAAAGGATGATTGATAGGACACAGGAACAGTGAAGTGGATAACTAATATTGCCATTATATCAACAGCTTGATAACAATTGTGAATATTATGCATCTTTTTGTAAATTAAAGCTACTGTATTTGCAATTTACAATATAATTATTTTGTGATGCTATAAATTGCCCTCAGTTATAAATATATTTTCTCAGATTTATTAATTAGATAAGAAAAATGAAGGATCATCCTTGGCAAACTTGATTTAAATATTTAAGAAAGGCTTCTTTTAGATATTTAAAAGAGATCGATTTAAATAATTTTTTCTCCTTGTGTGATAATTACATAATGCTGTTTGTGTTTTTAGTCAGCCTTTCATGACTACGATTGCCATAAATATAAAATATAAAGAATGTAACTGTATTTCTTACTTAGATTATGTATAATTTTGTTGTTTAGTCTAGTAAACCACAGCCACCAGCACGTCCTCCACCACCAGCAATTTCTACAGCATCTGTAGTCACTGCTCCTGGTTCAGCAACTACTGGGATATCACCTGCTCCTGTGGGTCCTGCAGTTAATGTAACACCTTCACAAGCCCAGGGGCCACCTTATCCAACCTATCCAGGATATCCTGGGTAAATTTGCAAAGATGTGAACTAATTAATGTCATATTGTAATGGAATGTGTGAATGACCTTGGGAAACAAAGGGAAGAGAAGCTGCCTAGGAAACAATCAGACGGAGGAGACCCCAATAAATTAACAGTTCAGTGTTAATTGATCAGGTGGTTAAAAATGGCAGTGGGAAATTTGTATCTTCAGACTTGCAAAACTCTGTTAATGTAGCCTTACAGTAAAGCAGAATTAGCACACCTGGTCTTACTTCCTATCTGTCTACTTGGGAGTTCTAACATATACAGTTAAGACACTTCTGAACTTAGTGGCACTAATATTGAACATAATAGATTTATGTATTAAATAGTTTTAGTTCCAATAATAGTTTGGAAGAAAGAGCCAGTTTGGTTTAGTGTTAAGGCACCAAGACACTGTGAGTTCTATCAAAAGGACTTTTTCCCAGCTCACAACATCAGGCTTGAGAAACAAGCCAGTGGTTAATTCCTATGATAACCAGTGGATCAATACTTAGCTGATCCAAAAAATAAAAGTGGGACCTGGTCTTATGGGAAAATATAAGAAGAGAAAAAAAATGTTTTGAGGAAAATAAATGGGACCTATAGCACAATATGCTGATTAATAAGCATTTCTTAAAAAGAATAAAAGTAGTCCTCGACTTAAAACAATTTGTTTAATGACCATTCAAAGTTACAACAGCACTGAAAAAAGTGACTTATGACTGATTGTCACACAACCGTTGCAACATCCCCATAGTCACAGGATCAAGATTTGGGTGCTTGACAGCTGACTCATATTAATGATAGTTGCAATGTGCTAGGGTTATGTGATCCTCTTTTTGTGACCTTCTGAAAACAAAGTCAATGAGGAAACCAGATTCATTTAACAATTGTGTTACTAACTTAACAATTGCAATGATTCACTTAACAACTGTGGCAAGACAGGTTGTAAAATTGGGCAAAACTTACTTAACAACTGCCTGGCTTAGCAGCAGAAATTTTGGGCTTAATTGTGGTCATATGTTGAGGACTACCTGTATTCTTTTTCATATTTCTTGCCAGATATTTTCTCTAAGATTCTATGAATTCTAAAGTTCTAAAACAATACAGGTGATCTTCAACTTATTTTTGGTTTCTTAGCAACCCTTTGAAGTTATGACCGAATGCTCCAAAAGCTACTTATGATGTGGTTTCAAAATTACAGCCACGGTACCACATTCACGCTGATTCACCCATATAACTGACTGTAGAGATATTGCAATAACCCCTCGCCCCGGCTTATTTCCCTCTTTTCTCATCCTGTTGGATCTTGGGTCTACTTTTCCCCTTTTCCCCCTCTTGGGTCTCCACAACCCTTGGGCCTGCTTCCCACCCTACCAGGTTTGATTCCAACTCCCCACTCCTGTTACTGATTGTGGACTAGAATGCTCCAGAAACTACATTAGGGAAGTAGAGTGGGTGCTCTGTCCTTGGACTGTGTGGGTCTATCCCAGAAGTGGACATCATTTTCAGACTGTCTACTTAATGGGGCCCACTTCCACAAAGGAGCCATGTGTCCCAGAGACACCAAGGAGCAGAGCTGCCTGCCCTCCTTCCCTAATGAGAGCTTCGGGGTTTTCTCAAAAATATGTGTGTTATCAGTGAGTGGAGATGGGAAAAATGTAAGACCCAACTGGAATAGAAAGCAGGTCCAAGGCTTGTGGGGACTCAGACTGGGGAGGGAGATCTTGGGAGGCTTGGGATTTGTGAGCTTGAGCCTGCACTAGGCCTCTCAGGGCTTCCCCCTCTCCTGAGGTATCCTGTACTTCACTTAATGGCCTGTGTGGCCACTTAACCTATTAAGGAGAGCAGGGGTCAAGGTCATTAAGCGAGGTGATCATATGGTTCAGAAATCTGTGGCTATCAATTCACCAATTCAATCTGCTGTTCACCTTAAATGATTTTTTATATTAAAAAAAATTACATAAATGTTTATGTAAATTATGAGTTATGAATAATACGCTAATAATATATTTTTATTTTCCACAATGTATTTCCCTCTCACTATCTATATTGTTAAAAAAAAGTGTTTGGCTTAGTAACTTACAAATGTGTTGTATAACAGCTGATCTAAGCCAGAAATAAAGTAGTACAGGTAGTTCTTAATTATCCGTAGTGACTGGTTGCAGTTATATCAAATCCCCAAAAGATACTTATGATCCAGTTCTAAAGTTCTAATGGTGTTCCCCCTATCCCCAATCATGTGACAATGTTTTTGGCTGCTCAGGAACTGTTCCGTATGTCTGTTTGCAGTGTCCTGTTGTCACTTGACTATGATTTATAACATTTATATTGTCTCCAGTTTTTGGCAAAAAAAAAATGCCCATAGTAAACAATGGATTTGCTTAATGACTGCTGCAAGAAAAAATAGGTTGGCCATGTGATGATCTGCTTTACAACTATCACAACTGTAATTGGCAGACTCCAGTATGGTTATAAGTTGTACTTGTACTTGTACTTGTAAAAATCTATATGAAAATGTTTAAATTATATTTTGCCCATATGCATATTGTTTTGATTAATGTTATGATCTTCTTTCATTGCTAAGTTTAGTAATAGAGGTTTACTTATTAGTTCTTGCATGATGATTAGATTAGATACTTTCATGTGTAGATTGATCAGTGTTTAGTTTAATAGCTTTATGCAATGAAGATTATTTCTGCATTGTCTAAGATTTTTGGAATAAGTCAAAGTATGGAAATTTCTTCATTCTAATAAAATACTCTTTTTTATTTTGTTTTCACAGATATTGCCAGATGCCTTTGCCATTGACCTATAATCCTTATATGTATGGCCAATACAATCCTCCATATGCACCATCACCTGGGTACCAAAATCCTGGACAAGCTTCTTATCCAGGACCACAGCAACCTGGATACCCTTATCCACAACAGCCATATTATCCACAGCAATAACATATCAGAAAAGAAACATTGCTTGTTATAACTAAGAGTAATTTGCAATAAGCATACTAAACTTCTAGTTCAGCTAATGTACCTCACTATATTGGAATGGTTGATAACTTCCTTTCCTATTAACGCTCCAAAATATATATTTTCTCAATTGAATTTTGGCTATATCAGACTTGTTGAGAAAGTGGCAAGCTTCTACATTAAATTAACAGAATTAGATTTTAGTGAAATTCAATTTATGTACTAATTTACCTACACCAAATATTTCCAAATAAATACTAAATAATTGATCTAAAACAAAATGGCACAAGCATTGGTCTGATAAACTATAAAAGTAAATAGAATTTCTATATTATATTGGTTTGTATTTTGGGTTTGCTTTTAGTTACCAATACATTTTCTTTAAAGCATTGTAAATTGTAAGTGAAAAATAAACTGCGTAAGATAGTTTGAAAATTATACTTAGATATTTTATATTTCACTATAACTAATGTATGTTTTTGAAGCTAGAGCACCTTCTTTGCTTTTGAAGCT
Source organism: Ptyas mucosa (assembly GCA_012654045.1). Taxonomy (NCBI): domain Eukaryota; kingdom Metazoa; phylum Chordata; class Lepidosauria; order Squamata; family Colubridae; genus Ptyas; species Ptyas mucosa. Next base: position 859,560 of record WNWU01013149.1, read on the forward strand.
GAGATTTCGGCAAACCAATTGTGGTTTCTTATATTAAGTTCCTGTAATATACTAACAATCTCAAAAATCAATATGTTATTCCAGAATACGATAAAATAAATCAGCATATTTTTATTGAATCATTCAAAACCTAGTTTGTAAAGTATTCTTTGGGGATGTACACTTGACATTTTGATATTTTACTTCTGGCTTATCTAATTGTGTTTTTTTTTGAAATGCTAAAAGTTCAGTTGTCCCCTGCAACTTGCCTTTATCCTACCTCATTACATGTACCTCTGTATATACAAAGATGATCCTGTGCAACCTATTTTTCTTGGGATGTCTAAAGAAAGCTTAAGCTACTAATGTGGATAAATAAAAATAATTACATTTATTTAACCAATTTACTCCATTTTCAAGATTTCGAAAGGAACAAGAACCTCATGCTGCAATTAAAATAAGATTCTACTAGAGTTGTTTAACTTAAATCCATAACAAACATCCTGCATTTAAAGAAAAGCATAACAAAAATAGAAAGCCCCTTTCTTGTCAGATGACATCTTTCTCTGAGGACATAGCCCATGGACTCTCTCAGAACTGGTGGGTTCTGGGCCAGAGCTCAGATGTCAGAAATAAATACATCTCCATGTTCGCCTTGCTTCATTGTCATATCAGAGCTGATCCTGAGGTGGTAGCCTAAGGCAGATCTCAGTAGTATAACTCAATTCAACCAGAAAAGCCGTGTTTTCAGCTAGAGCTCCAATATAAAGAGAAACACACTGAAGATCCCCTGCATCTGGAAAGCTTACAAACCACTCCATTTCCAGATCCTACCTGTCCGTGAGGGAGAAAGCTAAGGTTTCCACCCAGAGCTCAGAGTTGAACATCAAAAATCGTATCTCCATGTTCCCTTGGCTAAGGAAAGTTTAATAATCCTTCCATTATCAAATCAGAACTTTTACTCAGCTCAAGGACTGTCACAGAACTGAAAGAATTTCAGCTAAGTTTAGAGTTGAAAAAGAAATGTATCTCCACCTTCACCTGGCTCCGGAGATTAAAAATACACCTACTTTGTCAGAAAAGAACCTTCCCTGAGCAATTAACCCAGGAATATCCAGACGGCAGAAGTAATTCATAAACGAAATTTATTTTGAGCTAGAGCTCAGATTTGAAAAACAAAAACATATCGCCTGGCTATAAAGTCCCATCCTTGTCAGTTCAGAGGTTTTCATCGTCACCAGGAATACCTCAGAATTGTTGTAGAGCTCAATACAGGCAGAGAACTTGAGTTTTCATCCAACGCTGCGACTTGAAAACCAAACAGATCTCCATGTTCGCTTGGCTCCGGAAAGCTATAAAAGTCCTTCATGGTAAAGATCAGAACACTTGCTCAGGAGTTAATCCAAGGAATACAATTGGTGGTAGAACTCATTCGGCCAGAAAATGTCTTTTGAGCTAGAGTTCAGATTTGAAAAACAAAAGCATGCCTAGGTTTGCCTGATTCCAGAAAGTTTACAAGCCCCTTTCTTGTCAGATGACATCTTTCTCTGAGGACATAGCCCATGGGCGCTCTCAGAAATGGTGGGTTCTGGGCCAGAGCTCAGATGTCAGAAACAAACATCTCCATGTTCGCCTTGCTTCATTGTCATATCAGAGCTGTCCCTGAGGTGATAGCCCAAGGCAGATCTCAGAATTAGTAGTACAACTCCATTCAACCAGAAAAGCAGAGTTCTCAGGTCGAGCTCCAATATGAAAAGAGAAACACACTAAAGATTCCCTGGATCTGGAAAACTTACAAACCACTCCATTTCCAGCTCCTACGTGTTCCTGAGCGAGAAACCTTAGGTTTCCACCCAGAGCTCAGAGTTGAACGTCAAAAATCGTATCTCCATGTTCCCTTGGCTAAGGAAAGTTTAATAATCCCTTCGTTCTTCCGGTGCTGCCGCGGACCATCGCTGACGGTCTTTTGAAGACCGCCAGCCCTGTCGCCTGTCAAAGAGCCGTTTCGGAGGTTGGAAACGGCTCGAAAACCTCGGAATCGTGAAGACTTCGTGAGGAGAGCCGGTGGCTGCAGGTAGAGTCCCCTGTGAGACCCCCAGAAAGCTTTTTTTGCTTCTGGGGAGTTAACAGGGTGGGACTCCCTATCCAAGCCGCTGAAGCTCCGGACGACCGGGAAACTCTGCAAAATTGCAGAGCAAGATAGAGCGGCAGCAGTTATACCACCAAACAAAAATAAAGGAGAATTGGGACTTCCTATCCAACAGCAAGTATTAAAGTTTTCTGAAATATTTTGCAAGATTAAAGGAATTCGGAATTGAGAGAGGGGGAAAGAGGAAAGAAAAAAAAATGGCGTTTGCTTTCAGCGGAGAGCAGCTGAAAGCGAAAGTAATCTGATCAGTGTATTTGGCTACACTTTAAAGTAACAAATCCGGCTGGAAGAGGCAGAAAAGTAACAAAAAATAAAATAAAATAAAAATAGTAACTGATTTTTATAGACCTGATTGAATCTGGAGAATCTTTTGGGAAAAGTTGCTAGAATTTGTGGAAAAGGAAGATCTTTAAGAGGCAAAATGGCAACAAAGCAACCGGGGGGGATTCCCCCACACATAAGCAGAAGCAGCCTCAAACTGCGCAGTTGCAAATTCAGACAAAGGAAGAAAGTTATCATGACCTTATTATTAAAGAAATTAAGAGATCAGAACAGGAAGTCAAAGGAATTATTCAAGAAAAATATGAAGCAGTTAATAAAGATATTCAAACAGTTGTTAAAGGCCTGTCTGAGGTAGTGTTGCAGATTGATAAAAAAGTGGATAATCTTGCTTTAGAGGTGGAAACTAAATTTAAGGTATCTGATTCAAGAATTGCTGAAGTTGAAGAAATAACACAAAAAATTGAAAATGAGATTACTATGATGCAATTTCGATCAATGGAATTTGCTATTAGACTCAGAGGAGTAAAAGAGAACACCAGGGAAGATCTTAGAAAAATCTGTGCTGATGCTTTAGCGGTTTTGCTGAAGGTAGAATCTGGTGAGGTTCTGTGCTAGATTGACAAGGTGTACAGAGTTAACTCTCGTGTGGCAGTACAAAGGCAACTGCCTAGAGATGTGGTGATATATTTCACAGACAGAAGAATAAGAAATGATATTTTGCAAAGCTCATTTGTCACTTCTGTTCTAGTTGATGGAGTTGAGATCGGAGTTTTCAAAGAATTACCACCCAAAATGTTAAGAGACAGAAAGGATTTTGGATTTTTGGTGTCAGAATTGAAGAAACAGAATATACAATTCAGATGGGATGCTCCAGCAGGTGTAATACTGAGGATTCGAGGAGTTAGATACCGTCTTAATACTATTGCAAAAGCAGAAGAATTTTACTACAATGTTTTGAAAGCGGGTTCTCCTCCTCCACGTACATCTTCACCAATAGATAAGGATGCGCAATTACAAGCTGAGTATGAACAAGAAACTGAAGAACAAATAAAGCAGTCCCAAAAGGAAGCAAGAGAGGCTCAGGGAGCGGTTGGTGGCGTTGTGGTTGATCCTTTTGCACCACTTGAAATTTCTCCTTTGGAAGAAACATCTAAAACTATTACAGAGGAGGTGCTGGATCTTGAATTGAGAACATCTAAACTGGAAGAGCAACGCATAACTAGAGCGATGTCCAAACAAATGAAGGAAGCACAGCAGCAGGAACTGTACAAACCACAATGGAAAAGAAAGCTAAAGGAAAACAGCAAGCTGAAGTCATGGGAGGAGCTAAACCGAAGATTACTTCTGTAAAAAAGGATCTTCAGCAATTGCTCTCAAAACTTCAGACAGGATCAAATGGCACTTAAAGTTTTGTCTTGGAACGTAAATGGACTGAATTCTCCACAAAAAAGAAGGAAGGTATTTCATTATTTGAAGCAATTTCACAATGATATTATTTGTTTGCAAGAAACTCATATAAAATTGCAAGATCAGAAATATTTGATAAATTCAAGATTGGGAATGCAATTTGTTGCCTCAAATTTGGAAAAGAAGAATGGTGTGGTAATTTATATAAATAAAAGACTTTTAGCTAAAATTATAGAAACAGATGAATATGGAAGATATATTGCAGTTGAACTTATTACAGACAATGGTCCAATTTTGTTGGTTGGAATATATGCTCCAAACCAGCAACAGGAAAATTTTTATAAGATGCTTCATTTAAAAATTCTGGAATGGAACTACACATCTATTATAATAATGGGGGACTGGAACGGAGTAATTCAACCTAAAAGTGATAAAAAAAAGTACAGCTAAATTAGGGATTAAGTTACCACAAGCTTTTTTTGAAATGCAAGAGGATTTGGAACTGAAAGATATTTGGAGAGTTCACAACCCAAACGAATTGGACTTTACTTTCTACTCAGATAGGCATAAATCCTTTTCCAGGATAGATTTCTTTTTGTTAAGTACTGATTTACTTCCCAAAGTAAAGAAGACAAAGATATTTCCTAGGACTTTGACTGACCATAGTCCGGTCTGGATGGAAATTGAGATGGGTAAAAGAGAAAGAAGATCCTGGAGATTAAATGAGAATCTATTTAGATATGAAAAAAACATAATTGAACTTAAAAAACACTTAAAGGAGTTTTTTAAACTGAATTTGAATAAAGGTACCCCTATTGAAATAGTCTGGGATGCAGGCAAAGCATATATGCGGGGTGTACTGATTCAAATGAACTCTAAATATAGACAGAGTCAACAGAAAAGGAGACTACAGTTGGAAAGTGAGATAAAGAAGAAAGAGCAACAATTGATACAAAAACCAGCAGATGGTCAATTGCAAACAGTTATAAAACTTCTGAAGGATCAATTCCAAATGCTTATAGCAGATCAAACAGCAACTAACTTGCAGTTTGCAAAGCATAATACTTTTGCTAATGCTAACAAACCGGGCAGATGGTTGGCTTATACACTGAGGAAACAAGCAACTACACGAATTATTGATAGTACTGAGTATGCTGGCAAAGAGGTTTATCAACAAGAATTAATTAAAAAGGCCTTTTTGGATTATTATACCAAATTATATGCTAAAGATAATATACAGAACAGTTCTATAGATAAATATTTAGACGAAAAGAGAGTATCAAAGATTTCATCAGATCAAAAGGAAAATTTGGAACAATTGATAACAGTTGAGGAGATTAGTTTTGCCATAAAACAACTGAAAACAGCTAAAGCTCCAGGGACGGATGGCCTAACCGCAGTTTATTATAAAACCTTACAAGAGGAAATGATTGAATATCTTAAAGAGTTATTTTGTAATATACAATTAGGAGGTAAGATACCTTCCTCGTGGAAAACAGCCTTTGTCTCACTGATACCAAAAGAAGAATCAGGTCTTAAGAAACCAGAAAATTATAGACCAATATCTCTTTTAAATACAATTATAAAATCTTTGCAAAAGTATTGGTCAACAGATTGATGCCAGTTATTCAAAAGCTGATTCATCATGATCAAGCGGGATTTATTGAAGGCAGATATATGAAGGAGAATGTCAGGCAAATTATAGATTTATTGGACTATCTACATAAGAATAAACAGATCTCTGCAGCGCTGGTTTTTTTGGATGTGGAAAAAGCCTTTGATCGAGTGAATTGGAATTTTATAATTAAGACTTTGGAAAAAATGGATTTGGGGGAGCGATTTATACAAGCGATTGGAGCAATTTATCATGAGCAATCTGCACAACTTATTATTAATGGATGTCTAACATCAAATTTTAATATACAAAAAGGTACAAGACAAGGCTGTCCACTATCCCCATTATTATTTATTTTAACTCTAGAAGTCTTATTGAATGCAATACGGGATTTGAAATCTTTGAATGGAATAGTCATAAGGCAAGAGGACTATAGAACTAGGGCATTTGCAGATGATCTGGTTGTTACCCTATCACAGCCGATGAAATCAATAATCCAGATGAAGGATATTATAGAAGATTATGGCATGGTATCTGGTTTTAGACTGAATCAAAAAAAACCCTAAAATGATTGTTAAAAATCTGACTGAGAGTAAGAAAAAGGAACTTGAAAGAGTGGCAGGTTTCGAAATTGTTTCAAAGGTCAAATATTTAGGAGTACAAATCGCAGACTCAAATATAAAACTGTTTCAAAATAATTATGAGGTTCTGTGGCAAAAGATACAAAAAGATATGCAAACTTGGAAGAAACTGCAGTTATCTTTACTTGGAAGAATATCAGCAGTAAAAATGAATGTTTTATCTAGATTTATTTTCTTATTTCAAATGATACCGGTGCTTAAGTCAGATAAACCATTGCAAGAATGGCAAAAAGGAGTTAATAAATTTGTTTGGAACGAAAAAAAGCCAAGAGTGAAACTGAAAATAATGCAAGATACTCGGGAGAGGGGTGGTCTTCGACTTCCAAACCTTCGATTATATTATGAAGCAGCTGCATTGATACAAATAAGTGATTGGTTTGGAAAAACTAAGACTGAATTGTTGAACATAGAAAGTCATGACCTTGTTTGGGGATGGCATGCATATCTATTTTATGATAATAAAGTGGACAAAGTGTTTAATAGTCATCTACTTAGAAATGCCTTGATGAGAACCTGGAAGAAGCACCGAACCAAATGGGATTATAAGATTCCGTTATGGCTGGATCTTGCTGATACCATGTGGAATACAAATATTAAGTCACTCGGGGGGTTTTTATATAAAGAGCTACTTTATCCTGAAGGGGGCAGATGGCGGTTGAAGACTTTGGACATGCTGTTGGAAGAAGGGATTTGTTTGACTTGGTTGCAGTATAATCAATTACAGATGAGATGGAAAGAAGATCAACAAACTGGTTTAATGGAATATGAAGTAGAATTGGTTAGACAGATAAAAGAGATAGGTCCAATGCATATTAAGAGAGTTTATAATGTCTTGTTAGAAAGGGATTCAGAAAATGAGTTACTTAAAGATTGTATGATTAAATGGGCACAGAATTTTGCTCAACCAGTTATGATGGAAACATGGGAAAAAATATGGGTCCAGAATGTCAAATTTACACAGTCACAAAATTTGCGAAAAATTTTTTATAAAATGTTCTATAGATGGCACTTAGATCCCAAGAAATTGTCTTGCATGTACCCTAATGTTCAACCAAAATGTTGGAGGTGTGAGTGTTTAGATGCTACATATTGTCATATCTGGTGGACTTCCAGGAAAGTGAGGGCTTTTTGGATAAAAATTTGGTGGGTAATGCAAAATGTTTTGAGGAAAACAATACAATTTTCTCCGCAATTATTTTTAATGGGTATAATTAAAAATTTTACATTGAGTGAAACAAAATTGATTTTGTATATGGTGACTGCAGCTAGGTTACTGATTGCCCAATATTGGAAGAGTGATGCCTTACCGACTGTGGACCAATGGATTCAGAAGATGGCTGGATTTGCAGAGGTGGTGAAGATTTCAGCCTTTTTAAAAGATCAGACGCATGAGAAGTATATACAGGAATGGAAAAAGTGGATTGAATATATACAGAATAAATATCAGACTAGAAAATATTATGTAGCTTTCAGCTGAGGGGGATTGATGATTATGTTGGTAAATGCTAGTGAATAGAGAAAAAGATATGGAAGGGATGAATAACATATATATTGTTTGGAATTACTAGTATTGCATATAGGGGAAGTCAAGGGGGAGGGGAGGGAAAGAGGTGGTGTGGGAGGGTTAGGGTGAGTTTTGTAGGGAATTATATTTCTATAAATGTGATTTTTATAATGTTTTGGAAGGGGGGGAAAGGGGGGGGAAATTTGTATTGAAATTTGTAAAATTTTTCAATTAAAAAAAATAATCCCTTTGTTATCAAATCAGAACTTTTACTCACCCCAAGGACTATCACAGAACTGAAAGTATTTCAGCTAATTTAGAGTTGAAAAAGATACGTATCTCCACATTTGCCTGACTCCGGAAAGATTAAAAATACACCTACTTTGTCAGAAAAGAACCTTCCGTGAGCAATTAACCCAGGAATATCTCGACGGCAGAACTAATTCATAACCAAATTTATTTTGAGCTAGAGCTCAGATTTGAAAAACAAAAACATATCGCCTGGCTATAAAACTCCATCCTTGTCAGTTCAGAAGTTTCCATCGTCACCAGAAATACCTCAGAATTAAAGAGCTCAATACAGGGAGAGAACTTGAGTTTTCATCCAACGCTCCGACTTGAAAACCAAACACATCTCCATGTTTGCTTGGCTCCGGAAAGCTATAAAAGTCCTTCATGGTTAAGATCAGAACAGTTGCTCAGGAGTTAATCCAAGGAATACAATTGGTGGTAGAACTCATTCGGCCAGAAAATGTCTTTTGAGCTAGAGTTCAGATTTGAAAAACAGAAGAATCCCTAGATTTGCCTGATTCCAGAAAGCTTACAAACCCCTTTCTTGTCTGATGACATCTTTCTCTGAGGACATAGCCCATGGATGCTCTCAGAAATGGTGGGTTCTGGGCCAGAGCTCAGATGTCAGAAACAAACACATCTCCATGTTCGCCTTGCTTCATTGTCGTATCAGAGCTGTCCCTGAGGTGGTAGCCCAAGGCAGATCTCAGAATTAGTAGTACAATTCAATTCACCCAGAAAAGCCGAGTTCTCAGGTTGAGCTCCAATATGAAAAGAGAAACACACTTAAGATTCCCTGGATCTGGAATACTTACAAACCACTCCATTTCCAGCTCCTACGTGTTCCTGAGCGAGAAACCTTAGGTTTCCACCCAGAGCTCAGAGTTGAACGTCAAAAATGGTATCTCCATGGCCCCTTGGATAAGGAAAGTTCAATAATCCCTTCCTTATAAAATCAGAACTTTTACTCAGCCCAAGGACTCTCACAGAATTGAAAGAATTTCAGCTAAGTT
>WNWU01013151.1:7749-17868 GCA_012654045.1 Ptyas mucosa
AAAACAAAACAAAACAAAACAAAACAAAACAAAACAAAACAAAACAAAACAAAACAAAACAAAACAAAACAAAACAAAACAAAACATAGTGGAAGTTGGAAACTAGTCTTCATTGCCATTTCACATAAGAATTCTGAAATGGTATTTTCAAGTAGCCATGACTGAAGCCATGATTAGCTCTAACCATTTTTACTTCATAGATTGGAGCTAGCATTGAACATGGAAGAAGGAAACAATGCAAAGGGAATAAGGACAAAAGAGAGTCATGTACATCCTGAGAGAAATGGAACAGTAATTCAGAGAAACTAAATAAAAGGGTATTGATGTTAAACATCAGTGTAAATGTCTGGACTTTATTTTTTATTAAGAAATAATATTCAGATCAGTAGTCCTTTCTAGGTTTCCATCAACAGACAGCATCATTTTTATTGGCTATTTGCAGTCAGCTGAGTAGGCTTTATCTGGTTTTATGAGATGCTGTTTTTGACTTTTCCTTCATGGCTCAAATGGTTTTTCAATTGATGGCTTCCATTTTAACCTGGAGGCTGTCTTAGTTTTGATTTTATCACAGGAATGCAGCAAAAGAGCCTCTGGTAAAGATAAAAGAAGAAAAGACCACTATTTCATTGTCTGTTTGTCCTTGGAGAAGGAGGAGGCTTTCGTTACTATTCAGTCTATTGCTGTGGTAATAAGAACTTCAAAATTTTAATTGATGAGAACTCAAAATTTATGTTTCTCTTTCCTGTTATCCATTGGTTGGCTAGACTTTTGCAATTCAGGGACCCTACTTTTAAACACATTTAGGGAGAACTTCCCTTTCCACCTGTGTGTCTTAATAAAAGCTGTTGTGGTTTCTGTGTTCAAACAGAAGAAAATTACAACACTAGCTGTAATTAGCAGAAGAAGCTAGAAGAGGAATAATAGCAATTAGGACATTTCCTTCGGTGTTTCATTCCTGGGATAGCTTTCTCTTCTATTTTGCAGTTGATACATATTAGATGATATGTGTTTCCACAATCTATTTTTCTTGACAGGCTCATTGCCAAAGATCTGTTATTTCTTCAAACGGCAGACATCATTTCTTATATGACTTCATTGCAGTTTAAAAATCCAGGTATTAAAGAAAATAAATTAGTCAAACTTTGGGAAAAACAAAAAATTTCTAATTAACACACCAAGTTGGGTCAGGACAGAAACGAATTGAAATGAAATGAATTCAATATAATATGCATGTTACTGTCAATGTGTGGAAATTAAGCACTTCACAGAATGCCTAGGAAATCTATAAGAATGCCAAAAATGGGATATCAAAGTACAAAATGCGTAACATCCTATGCATTTTATGCAATGCCAGAAGGCAAACCAGCAAAGGATAAAATGCTGGCACTAAAATGCCACTCTAACCTTCCTTGTTGCAACAAGTAGATCAATGTTAGTCTTTTTCTCTTGTTTTTTTCAATAAGAAAGTCCTGTAATTTATTTCGCGTTTTCTCTTTCATTTTCATATGTGTCTTTTCAATACAGGGTTACCCTGACCCAAACCCTAATGCTAACCCTCACCCTTTTTATAACTCTCTTGCCATAATTTGCCTAAGTAGTTTTTGTCATTCTGCATAATGCCTGGGTATTATATACAAGAAGGGATACAGAGGCTCAGTAGCTAAGACCCTGAGCTTGTCGATCAAAAGGTCGGCAGTTCAGTGGTTTGAATCCCTAGTGCCGCCTAACGGGGTGAGCTCCCGTTACTTGTCCCAGCTTCTGCCAACCTAGCAGTTCAAAAGCACTTAAAAATGCAAGTAGAAAAATAGGGACCACCTTTGGTGGGAAGATAACAGCATTCCATGTGCCTTTGGCATTTAGTCATATTGGCCACATGACCATGGATACGTCTTCGGACAGTGCTGGCTCTTAGGCTTTGAAATGGAGATCAGCACCGCCCCATAAAGTCAGGAACAACTAGTACATATGTGTGAGGGGAACCTTTACCATTACCTTATTATATATAATGTCTAAGGAATGTATAACTAGCATATTAAAAACATAGACATTTCATATTTTGTCTAAAAATATCAGACATTCTATAGATTTCCTAGGCATTCTATACAGTGCCAGCTTTTCACACATTGCTGATACTATATACGTTTACTCCCCTGAGTACACAAACAGAGTGTGCAGTTTTCCAGATTTGAAAGGAAAAGAGGGTTTGTAGTATATAGGGGCAGCCATACAACACTTGTCAACAATTTATTAAATTGGAGCTAAGGAGGTGCTGATGGAAGCTACATGGGTCACCGCACCGATCAACGATCCTTTCTCTTTTGAATCCAAATCCTGCACAGTTATAAAGATTAATAATATTCTTGTTCTGGTTGGTTAAAATTTTACTTTGGCAGCAACTCAAAAAGGCTCTCAGGCACATAAAGTGTTGACTTCTGCTTTATGGGGATGGGTAGTAGCAGCCTATCTAATTCATGCCCACATATCTGGCCTTTGCCCAAGATGTTGGAACAAGTTGGGTGTCAAACTCATGTCTCGAAGGCATCCCGTGATGTATCAGGACTTTCCCCCCCTTTGCTAAACTGGGCATGGGCGTGGCCAGCAGGTGACGCTACCAACACGCAGACTGGGAGTTTGACAACCCTGGTATAGGAGATTAATGGGCAAGCCAACCTGGATGTTGAAAGAATATTTGTATGCAAAATTTTAACATTGGCCAATTGAATCTGATCACCTCTCCGCTTTCAAAATAACTCCTTATCACTGGAGAAGATCAGATAATATGATTCCAATTGGTTGCTTATAGACTGAATTATAGAGATTTGCATAGTCATGACATTTCAGTTCCTAATATTGTAAAAAAAAGTAAATAAATATTGTTCCATTGTATTCCTTTCTACTTTTGGAAATGAAATTAATATTTTACTTTCAAATGCTATTATTAGTACTTTTTAAAAATGCAATGTGAATTGTGCATATATATGTATGTTATGTATAGAATGGAATGGAATGGAATGGAATGGAATGGAATGGAATGGAATGGAATGGAATGGAATGGAATGGAATAGAATAGAATAGAATAGAATAGAATAGAATAGAATAGAATAGAATAGAATAGAATAGAATAGAATAGAATAGAAGAGTTGGAAGGGACCTCGGAGGTCTTCTAGTCCAATCTCCTGCTCCAGCAGGAAACCCTATACCATTTCAGACATATAGTTGTCCAATCTCTTCTTAAAAACTTTCAGTTTTGGAGGATCCACAACTGCTGGAAGCAAGTTGTTCCACTGATTAATTGTTCTAACTTTCAGGACATTTCTCCTTAGTTCTAAGTTGCTTCTCTCCTTGATTAGTTTCCACCCATTGCTTCTTGTTCTACCCTCAGGTGCTTTGGAGAATAGCTTGACTCCCTCTTCTTTTTGGCAGCCCCTGAGACATTGGAACACTGCTATCATGTCACTCCATGTCCTTCTTCTCATCAAACTAGACATACCCAGTTCCTGCAACCGTTCTTTATATGTTTTAGCCTCTCCATTATGTTATACTACATAATTCTTTCTCAAATTAGCAGAAAACTAAAATGAATGTTACTATTCCCATGGAAGCTCCCTGACCTACCTGTATTGAAATCACTGTCATTGGTGACTTTTCTCTAAATTTGACAACTTTGAACATACCTTTGGACTGTATTGAAATATTGGGGGGGGGGGGGCAGTATTCCTTCAGCATCAATGCAACTATGGAGAAGTTAAGCTTTTTTTTACTCATGATCTGAGAATTACATGAAGCAAAGTTTAGAACATCATAAAAAAATATGAAGCTAAAACACCTTTTTGCCATGGTTAGCTGCAAGTGTGACCGTTCTCTTATTTGACAAAGGAAAGCAGTTAATTCTGAACACATTTTGCTTAAAGATGGTAACTCTAACAATACAAGGTTTAGGGGTTAATTTCTAAGGATGATTTAGAATGTGTACAAGTGTGTGTGCGTGTTTGTGTTTGTGAGAGGTGAAATATTTTCACTGGGCTCATCTATCCCCATGGTATATTTTCCTCAAGAAGATTGCTACATGCAAGATGACAAAACACAAGAACATCAAAAAAAGGATGTAAAAACCTCTTCATACAACCACAGAATTGCAGTATGTAACAGTCAGTTTGACAAGAGAAAAGGGCTCTGACTGATATCTTCAGTTTTCTGAACCTTGGATTCTTCTTGAAGGGAGCCTGAAGGGGGGAAAATTGAAAAATTGGGTGAGTTTAGACCTGGAACAGTTCTAGAGAGGTTACACTATTACAGAAATAGACAGTTTATGAAAGCAAGGAATGGGAAAAGTGAAGAGAAGAGAAACGAAGATGATTAAAGGCCTGGAGACTAAAACATATGAAGAATGGTTGCAGGATTTGGGTTTGGCTAGTCTAGATAAAAGAAGGACTAGGGGATGACATGATAGGTATATTCCAGTATTTATTTATTTTTTATTATTTATATGCCGCCCTTCTCCGGAGACTCAGGGCGGCTTACAATGGGTTAAGCAATAGCCTTCATACTTTTGTATATTTTTATACAAAGTCAGCTTATTGCCCCCACAACAGGGTCCTCATTTTACTCACCTTAGAAAGGATGGAAGGCTGAGTCGACCTTGAGCCTACTGAGAATTGAACTCGTAGTAATTGCAGGCAGCTGGATGTTAAATGCTACCTTAGTAGGAGGCATTAGCCTCCTACGCCACTCAGGCTCTTGAGGGGTGCCACAAAGAAGAGGGGGGTCAGCTTTTTTCCCAAAGCACCAGAAGGCAGGACAAGTAATGATGAATGGAAACAAATCAAGGAGAGAATCAACCTGGAATTAAAGGGAAACTTCCTAACAGTGAGAATAATTAACCAGTGGAACAATTTGTCTTTAGAAGTTGTGGGTATGTCATCACTGGAGGTTTTTAAAGAAAAGGCTGGTCAGCCACTTGTCTGGAATTGTATACCTCTTGAGTAAGGGGTTGGGCTAGAAGACCTCCAAGGTCCCTCCCAGCTCTCTATTCTGACTTTGATTGTAACTTCATGAGAGATCTATTTAACCAAATAGCTAGCATCTGTTAATAAAATAACACTCGGAGGTGGTTGAATTTGCATATGGTACAGTAACTGAAAACATGGTATTTAAAGGTATGGAAATATGATGTTTAGGAACTTATGATGCACGGTTCAACTAGAGAAGCTTCTTAGATCCTATTCAGCTTGAAGAATTTTAACTTCAAGATGCTGATTGTTACCTATAAAGCCCTATACGGCTCAGAGTCTGAATATCTGAGAGATACCTTATATCCAATCATTTCCAGTTTGGTCTAGTGGTTAAGGTACCAGACTAGAAATCAGGAGACCATGAGTTCAAGTCCCGCCTTAGCCATGAAAGCCAGTTGGGTGACCTTCGGCCAATCAATCTCCGTCAGGCCTCACAGGGTTGTTGTTCTGGGGACAATTGGAGGAGGAAGGACTATCAGGTACGTTCCAGAGTGAGTGCACTTTAGGTCTCCTCTATCAAATGTCATCACCTTCTGGGATCAAGGAAGTGAGCCTTTTCTTTTACAGCCCACACCCTCTAGAAAGCATCCCTTCAAAGATATGGATGGTACCTTGTAGGGATCTGGAAAGCTCTTAAAACCTGATTTGGATCCCAGACCTGGAGTTGTTGCATTGTTGCTGTTAGGGCCTTTTGTTTGGGACGGGAGGAAAAGGACTGTTTTGCTTGATTTCTACAGGGAGTCCTCGATTTATGACTATGATTGAGCCCACTATTTCTGTTGCTAAGTGAGATTGTTGTTAAGTGAATTTTGCCTCATTTAACAACCTTTCTTGCCACAGTTATTTATTAATTTATTTGTTGGGACTTGTATGCCTCCCTATCTCCACAGGACTCAGGGCGGCTCACAATAATTAAAACAGAACAGACAAACCAGAAGTCCAAGTTAAAATTAAGAAATTCAATAAAACCCAGATTAAAACCCCCATGAGTCCAAGGCAGCCAGGTGAAATAGCCAAGTTTTCAGCCTACCCAGAGCTCCAGAGGGAGTTGATTCCAAAGGACGGGTGCACCCACAGAGAAAGCTCTCTCCCTCGGGGTTGCCAGCTGACACTGTCTGGCCAATGGCACCCTGAGTAGGCCCTCCCTGTGGGAGTGCACCGGGCGATGGGAAGCTGTTGCTGGCTGCAGATGGTCTGCCAAATATCCCAGGCCTAGGCCATGTAGGGCCTTATAGGTAATCACCAGCACCTTGAATCTCACCCGGAGGGCAACCAGCAGCCAATGCAAGTCGCGCAGGAGAGGTGTAACATAGGAGTGTCAGGACACTCCCATCACTACCCGCGCGGCCACATTCTGCACCAGCTGAAGCCTCCGGGTGGTCCTCAGGGGCAGCCCCATGTAGAGAGCATTGCAGTAGTCAATACGAGAGGTGACAAGCGCATGAGTGACCGTGTGTAGTTGTTAAGTGTATCACTGCAGTTGTTAACTTAGTAAGATGGTTCTTAAGTGAATCTGGTTTCCTTATTGACTTTGCTTCTTAGGTCACAAAACGTGATCTCATGCCCCTGGCACACTGCAACCATCATAAATATGAGTCAGTTGCCATCTGAATTTTGATCATATGACCATGGGGATGCCAAAACAGTCGTAAGAGTGAAAAATAGTTCTAAGTCACTTTTTTCAGTGCCATTGTAACTTCAAATGGTCACTAAGAGAACTAACGTAACTTGTATTGTTCTTAGTTGGGGCTGCCTGTGTGGTTTTAGGTTTTCTTATGTTTTTTTTTTTTCAGTTTTATACATCAAGAGAATCCAGTGGCCTTGGGAGGCTATAATAAATAATAATAAATACATAGTGATTCCTTACCCTTTTTCAGCTGGATCAAATTCTATCTTTTGGCATAGCAAGCCAGCCAGATTTCCAGCTTTTGCTTAGCCTTGATTCTTCAAAAATCAATCAAAATGACATTTAGGTCTAAAAGATCTGGAGCGCCAAGTTCCAAGTAGCCACTAGATGGCAGCAAAGAGATACTGAACATCCAACAGTTTTGCTGCCTCCTCCTGGTTGTTTGAAGATTGGCCACCCAGAACTGGTAGCTCCTTTTCTGACCACTGTACTATTGCTTCAAAAATGATAAGCTGGGAAGGAGAACTCCTATATGTTAATTTTGAGGAGGGGTGTCAATTTTATTAAGGGCTGCATCAGGGTTGTGTTTGACCTCAGGGGGGGCGGAATGGTTTGGATACTGGACTGGCACTTGGAGGACCCAATTCTAGTCCCACCTCAGCCACAGAAGCTCAATGGATAATTTATGGCCTCTGCCTCTCAGCACAGGATGTAGATGTTGTTTATGTCTATGTGTCTATTGATGGCCAATTTGAGTGCCAGGCTTCCAGGAATATCTAGCATTTTTGGACATAGCTTGAACCTGAATATCTCAAGAGTTGTTACAGGGGTAATTGGGAGAAAAGGGTATTATTTATGCCTACTTGATCTCTTGAATGAAAAGTGTAAAATAAAGCTTAAAAAAATGAAGCGAGGCAGGATAGACTTCTACCAAATAAATAAAAAGCAGAGAGGGTGAAAAGATGTTATGCTCATGAAAAGATGTAATACATCAAGAACAGGGGAATCTGGTCTATTAGTTAAGTGATGCCTTCTCAACACAACTACATACTTCTTTGCTTGCTGAGTAAGAGATATATATTTATAGCAATAACTATAGCATTTAGACTTATATTTCACTCCATAGTGCTTTACAACTCTCTCTGGGCAGTTTACAGCATGTTGCCCCAAGTGGTGGAATTCAAATAATTTAACAACTGGTTCTCTGCCCTAATGACCAACTAGGTAGGTGTGGCTCAGTGGTCATGTGACCATGTGGGCATGGCCAATCAATGTCACTCATGCTGATGGGTGCTTCACCTTAGCTGTTACAATGTAATAAGGGTTAACCAGAGAGGCAGTTTCTGTAAGCAGGGCAATAAAGATTAGGCTAGAAACAACACCAGAATGTTTCCTCCTTGCCTTCTTTACAGGATTAGCCCTGTAAAGTGGAAAAAAACAAAATAAGATTTCTTCCAACAATCGGTTCTCCAAGCTCCTTAGAAAGTTAACAACCGGTTTTCTCGAATAAATGCGAACTGGCTGAATCCCACCACTGGTTGCCCCCCAAAATCTGGGTCTTCATTTTACCGACCTTGGAAAGTCTGAGTCAACCTTGAGCCAGTCAGGATCAAACTCCAGGCTGTGGGCAGAGTATGACTGCAGCACTGCATTCTAACCCACTGCATCACCACTACTGTGATTTTATTTCTTATCTTATTTTCTTATTTCATATTTTGCAGCTACTGTCTCAGGACTGAGCCATGGTTTTTAAGGCCTACTGCTTTTGGGCTCTCTTTCTCCTGCTTTGTCTCCCAGCTACTTCCTTCTTCCTCAGCCGCAAAGCTTTGTCATATAGAGAATTTCTCAGAAGGCATATGGACAACCCCAAAACAGACCTTCAGAATGACCACAACTACTGCAACCGAATGATGCGCCGCAAGGGCTTGAAATGTCAACGGAGCAATACCTTCATCCATGCCAGCAGTGAACGGCTGACCTCCATCTGCAACTGCAGAGGAAAGAAACTGGATGGCAACCAGACCAGCAAAACCCTGTTCCCGATCACCATCTGCATCAAGAGTAACCACCGTAGGACAATTTTTTGCAAGTACCAAGGGAGAAGTGAGATCAGGAAAATCCGAGTCACTTGCTCTAGGGGCCTTCCAGTCCACTACATTACCCACACTTGAAAGAAGGGAAGAAATGTGATGGAACCAAAGATCCTTTTCTACAGCGCCTTGGCAAGCTTCCCTCATGTGTTCTGCTCTCCCACATCTGCATAGGCTCAGACTGAGCTGGCTTCATTGTTTAGCAATATGACTTTTCTCCAAGTCAATCTATAGCCTTCCTGATTGATCTGATTCTCCCTTATACCACCAAGTACAGCTTGGTGATTTCATCAGTCTTTAAAAGATCAGCCGCAACAGTCTTGATAGTGTCTTTAAACCCCACATGTGTCCATGCAAATAAAGTTTCAATGTCTCCTGTTACAGTTTCCTGATGTTTGATTGCCTCCTTGTGTCTTTCCTGCAGCATGACAACCCCTATATCTTTATAGTAACACTGGAACTGTGTCCTATTGATTACTGAGCTTAACCTACAGGTCGGCCAATCTCAACCTATCGTATTGTGGGACTGCCAGTCCTGTCATCCTCAACCTGCATACACAATTTATAGCGAAGGGGCCTTAATTATGGCCTAGTTTATAATGGGTGAGGATCTTTATTGCTTCTCTTGTCATTATGTTTCAGCGAAATTTCCCATCAGGGAATTGAGAAGATTGCTATCTGCACCAGAGGTTGTCCTTTGTGATCATTTGGAGTTGCAGAAATGGGGCGAGGGGAGAAGAATGTCAGAAATGGGCTCTTTTTCAGCGTCTCCTCTCTCTCTTCTCCTGAGTGGCAGCAGTGCGTCTGGCTCACCGAATCTGGCCTGCTGATTTTGGGTGGCAGCAGCAGAGGCAGCAGCTCTGACCTGATCCTCACTGGCAATGCGGCGGGCAAGAACCAGCCATGCCGATCCCGCTTCATGGCTGCGGAGACAGCCCACACCACCCACTGCTCAGAGCTCCGGTGCCAGTACCCCTTCCCCCAGGTCAATAGGGCTAGTTCTGGCAAGAGTTTGCGGGCCTCTTTTTGGAGCTACCACTAAGAAAAGGGGTGTGCAAGATACGGTTTGCAGAAGCGCCTCCATGAGGCAGTTCTGGGTGGATGGCAGGTGGGGCATGTTCCCCCACCATTCCCCCCGCCCCCGCCTTGCCTCTTCACCTCATGCTGTTTGCATGGCAGCTGTGCATGCCTATAAGTTTTTTTTGGGGTGGAGCTTATTTTCAGGGGGGGCTTATTATAGCACATGCGCTCGAAAGCCCAATTGGGCTTATTATCTGGACAGCTCTTATTTTTGGGGAAACACGGTAGCAATAGCACTTAGACTTATATACTGCTTCACAGTGCTTTACAGCCCTTTCTAAGCAGTTTACAGAGTCAACATATTGCCCCC
>WNWU01013153.1:7346-23182 GCA_012654045.1 Ptyas mucosa
CTGACAGAGATAATCAGTGGGAAATCTCTTCACCCTTAGTGTTAAGTTTATCATGTCTTAATTTTTCATGCATTTGGCAAATGCCTTGGAGTTTGTTTTTTCCAAGAGTAGAACAGGTTGTATAAATATTCTTGAGTAAGCAGTGATCTCTTTTATTAATGCTGGGCTGCTCCTGATATTGTCTCTTATTCTCAATTTTTCCTTAGGAAGGGGGAAGGAGCTTTTCGCCTCCTGAATCAGACTTCATTGCTATCTACCTCAGTCAGTGAGAAATACTTACTGAGAGAGACAGACGGCCGTCTGCAGAGATGGAAAAACCAGTCTTGCAAACTTGCTCAACGTAATGTGAAAGTGGGACACAAAGCCCGGCGCAGGAAATCACAATTACATGGTGAGATACGCAAAAATACTTAACTGGAATGGATTTTGCGCATCATAGTGCTGTGCAGGGCAATATGGTTTGCATATCACCGGTAACGTAATGATAATGTCCATTATAATGAGGACTCTGTTACATCCCGGTCAGCCTCAGGTTTGTTCTACAGCAGTAGTTATCCCAACTCCTTTTGTGGTAGCAAAAATAAAGTAGTAATTTGTTCTTTATTAAAGTTGGATACTCAAGAACTATTCTAGCACAAGAGCCTTGGTGGCGCAGCAGATTAAAGTGCTGTTAAGTAACACCAGCTGCCTGCAATTACTGCAAGTTCGAATCTCACCAGGCTCAAGGTTGACTCAGCCTTCCATCCTTTTGAGGTAGGTAAAATGAGGACCTGGATTGTGGGGGCAATAAGCTGACTTTGTATAAAAAAGAACACCGCTGGGGGGGGGGCGAAAGCCCTACTAAGCAGGTATATACAAAAGTATGAAGGCTATTGCTTAACGCATTGTAAGCCACCCTGAGTCTCCAAAGAAGGGCGGCATATAAATCAAACTAATAAATAAATAAATAAATATTAGATTAAAGCCTGGCAGAACTAATTGGGTAGCCTAACATAATTTCTGTATTGGGAAATGTAAGCAATGTTCAGATATTTCGCTCCAAAGTGGGAAAGATATGCTATCCTGTTGCTGCCTGCTTAATGTTTTCTGGGATCTTGCACTTACTGTGTGATTTCAGGAAAAGGCGCAGCTTCTCTGTGGGACTGCTGACAGGTACAGTGAGGTTACCTATGTGAGATCTGTTTTTAAGAGTCAAATATTTACATGTTCAAAGAAAGAGCTAATAGGATTATGGATGCTAGTGCCAGGGTTGGATAGTGAAGCAGTCATACACTTACTCCATCTTCTTTTTTTTTTTATTATAAAAGTTTTTATTGGTTAAAAATAAACAATATTATCGCTTACAATATGTAGAATTTTCCTTATCCTTTTACAAAGATAATATATAATTACTTTTTTCACATACAGCAGATCTTCCCTTATTAAAATTACAAATTTAGCAACCGGATTTATATAAAAATATCAGTTCAATATCCAGAGTAATATTAAAGTTTACAAAAATAAGAGATATCATAAAAGGCACAAAACAATAGATTCCTCTCACTTCATCATTTCTTGGTTCTAGATCTCAAGGTTCTGGCCTTAGCACCCCCTTCCTCCCGGACCGCCACGGCCTTGCCCGCCCCTGCTCCTTGATCATCTAATACCTCCCCTTCCTCGGTTCCTGTATCTTCACCCTCTAGGAGGGTCTTATGTTGCTCCAGATAGGCCTGAGCCTCCATCACACTATTAATTTTCTTCCTACTGCCCTCCCTGAAAATCATCAAACCTTCCGGCATCAACCACCTGAAGCCTATTCCCTTAAGGTACAATTTACTTGATAAAAAATAATAATTTCTTCTTAATTCTCGTACCTGTCTAGGGATCTGCTTCAAAATGGTGACCTCCTTGCCCCTGTATATCAGCGCCCCCGATCTTTGAGTTCTCAGTATTTCATCTCTCATTTCCCTTCTCACAAATTTAATGTGGACCTCTCTTGGGACACTATGTAAAATTGCATATTGTGAATTTACTCTATAAACTAGATCCATGTCCCATCTCATAAAATCCAAACCTCTTTCAATAAATTCGCCCAACAATTTAACCATCACTTCTCGCAGATCTTCCTGGTCCACTTCTTCCACATTTTGAAACCTGAGAAAATAAGACATTCTATCCAGCTGCGAAGTTAAAATTGCATTTCCTCTCATTTCTTCCCTCTTCTGGATTGCCCGCACCTCCCCCTCCAAACCTCCCACCTTTTTCTTGTTGTCCTCAACCACCTGTTGAACAGCACTTAAATCTTTTTTCATAACTACCATTTCAGATTTTATTTCCAATTGCCCTTTTTGCAAGACATCAAGTTTATCAAGTTTCTCATCCAATTTTGCCAATTTCTCCAAAATTTTTTCCATGTCAACTGCAGCTGGTCTTTGTCCTTTAACCATCTTACAGTAATAAAGAATGAGAGGTCCTCCGGTAGGCACAAGCATCCAGAAAGAGAAGGTTCTCTTAAAAATCAGCTCTATTTCCTCACGATCCACCAGAGGGCGCTCACAGGAGCAACGAGTCCGGCTTGTAGAGTAGGTCAAACAGGAAACCAGAGGTGGGTGATGTCATCAATTATATACAAAGAAGCAGGAAATCAAGCTCCAGCCATGTTTCTCCAGAAGGACAGGGGGCTCCAGCCTCCCTTCCCAAATTCTGCCTCCACCATTCTCCACAGAAAATCAGTAAAGTAAGAGGTCTCCTTATTTTTTCTCGCTCTTTCTTCTCAACTACGGCGCCCTTCCCAGCTACAAGGGGGGGGAGAAACTTCAGCCCCCCCCTCTCACCCGCAGGACGCCTCGTTGCTTCGCCAGTCAAAGTCTCTCCTTTTCTAGTTATTCTCCGGCCTGCATCTCTTCCTCTTCCGATTGCCTCTTTACCTGCTGCCTTAATTTCGATATACACCGGGTCCTACAGGCACATAGGCACGTAACGGCCTTGGAATGGCCGCTGCGTGCTGCCCACACTCGCTGGAGCCTCGGGCGCGCCAGCATTGGCCGCCCAGCCCCTGGAATTGAGGCAGGGGACCCCTGGCGAGCCGCCCTTAACGGCGGATACCCCCAAACCAGGGCACCCGGCCCCGAGGGGCCTCCAAGCGGGGGGGGATTCAGACGCTGGGGCAAAGAACCCAAACAACGTCTGCTGCCATCTGGAGCCGGAAGTCGTCCTCACTTACTCCATCTTCTTAAAGCCCTTGAAAAATCCAGGGAGAAATGGAAGTTGTCTGTTGCGTAGTGAAGATATGGCAGCAACAGTTAAATAAGTGGAAACTGGGAAGAGGAGTGACAGTCTTATAACTGATACCTCTTTTCCTTTTCTAGGTGCTGTACACAGATATACCACTCACTGGTATTTTAAGATGCTCAAGCCTTTATATATCCCACTGCACAACTGCTTGGCCTGCAGAACACGTGGATGCAAGCTCCATAAGCACCCTCTGGTGTGTCTGCTTCGTTGTCCTTCTCCTGTGTTGTCTGTATTGCACCTCAGGCAGTCTTTGAGAGACAAGAATTGCTACTCCAAGGCCCAGCAAAGATGCTCTCTTACAAAGATGCACAATCGCCCTGAAAGCCTGGGCTTGGCCAACCAGGGCAGCCTGGTAGTGAATCTTGGGAAGAGAATTCCCTTGGACTGGGCAAGGTTTCATAGGGGAGTAGTGTGTGACATTAAGGAGGAAAAACCTAACACCAATGAGGAGTTTAGCCAGGGGACTGAGGAATATGATTCAAGGGATATGGAAAGTCATGCTGATGTTAAAGAAATCCATGAATCAGGATCTGGGGTTCTCCATTCAGGAGAGCAAGTCCCCCTTGATTCTTCAGGTTCTCTTTCATCCAGTCAGTTCTTGTGCAGAACAAGGAGCACAGCCCAGTGCCAAGCTCAAGTTTTGTCCCAATCTCAGTTGTTGTTACCAATGGTAGACCCCAAGCTTTCCCAGTATGCTCACGTCCGCCTGGAAGGCCCACTTTTTGGAGGCAGGCAGTGCTGGCAGCAGCCCCCTTCAGATAAGATGGAGAAGGAACAAGCGGAGGAGCAGCATCTTCCTAAGCAGATAGTTTCCTTTCCCCCTTTTGTTCCATCCAAACGGCTTCGACTGGTAGTGAGCCATGGTTCCATCAACCTCGAGGTAGCTGCAAGCTCCTGTGAGGAGATGTCCTGATCTGGCTGATCTCCTGTGATTGAAACTAAGACTTTAGCTTCTTACTGAATTTACCCATGATAACCATCTACCAGAATTTGCCTGAAATTATCCCCCCCCTTTTTTTTTGTGCCCTTCTCCACATCACCTTGTATTGGTTGATAACATCTCTTCTGTAGTAATGTCCCCAGGTGGGCACAAGGCTGCCTGTGCTAAAAACACGGCCTTGTATTCCACTCCTACTTTTTTCCATTGAAATTGATATTTCAGTTATCTTTCCAGAGTACTTCCTTTATCACATCTTCACTATTCCTTTAAAAAAATTGTTCTCCACTACTTTGCAAAACTTTACTGTATAGTCTTGAAACTTAAGCCATATAGTAGACTGCATGGATGCTTTGGATTGCCTCCTGGTCTTTTCTTTGAACTCTGCTTTCTCTCCCACAGAGTCCTTTCATCTCTCTACTCTCGATAGCTCCATGCTCTGGTTTATAGCACTGTAGTTATAGACTTCCTGACAGATGGACATCGTATTTTGGGCATTTATTGTCCCTACAGAGTGAGGCAGAATTGGTGAAGTGACTTGTGGAGGAAAGAAAACCAGCATCTAATCAGGGAAGTCTCTTTAAAACTTATTGTGAGAAAACCAGCAACCAGAAGTGCACATTGGCATGCAGCCTAAACTATTCAGTCCATTTAGCCTGAAGGCTGCTCTTTGCCAAACAGGCTTATATAGGGGATTAAATGTTCTTGCTCCTCTTCTCTTCTGTCTCACTGTTTGGGTGCCTATTGTTACAAGACATCTCATTTTCTAGTTTTGGAAGCTACTGTTTCCCAGATAATACCATGGTTTATTACATTGCTTCTTCCATCTTTTATAAGACTTTTCAAAGATGATTTTGGCCTGGAGCCACTCTATCCCCATTTCAAAAGAAAGATTAAATCCATAAAAGTTATACTCAGGAAGGTATGTTAAGATACCTTGATTTTCACACAGCTGGGAAAAATAAGCAACCTGGACACTGGGGAAGGTCTCTGGTTGGCTGGGTTCCTCGTGGAGTGGTTTGGTAGAAGCCTGTATATCATTTTCTGCCTCAGGTTTTAACCGCAGTACCACAGTACATCAGTCCGACTACCTGCCTTTTCTGGTGGGGTCATTACAAACTTGCTTCATTAGGAAACAAATTGCTCAGCCCATAATATGCACTAACTAGGATTGTGGGGAATTTGCTTCATTGTACTACCCCAGGGGTGAAATGCTCCTGGTTCGGACCGGCTCGGGCGAGTAGGTAGCGATGGCAGTGGGCAGTTCGGAGAACCGGTAGCAAAAATCCCTGCCCCTGCCCCCCATGCCCAGCTGAGCTGCGCAATCATCAGAGCCTTTTTTTCCTTTTAAATGACTCTGACGAGCCAAGCTCTGACGATCCCAGCTGAGTTGCCTGCCAATCAGGCAACTCAGCTGGGATCGTCAGAGCCTTTTGAAAGCATTTTTACATGGTTTTACATGTAAAAAATGGTTTTAAAAGTAAAAAAAAAATTTGCCACGCCCACCCAGTCACATTACCCCCCCACTAAGCCACGCCTACAGAAACAGTAGTAACAAATTTTAGATTTCACCCCTGTACTACCCCATCTTTCAACATGCTTGCAATACTTCATTTAAATGGAGGATTCTTCCAGAACTTCAGCATCCAGAAGACAGGAGAGTCCAAAAGGGGTAACATGGAGCATATTTTCGGGAGGGGGTGTACTCTGCCAAAAAAAAAGGTAACATAAACCGAGCTCTGAATTTGCATGAATTATGAAAATGAATGTTTAGGCTTTTTTTTGTAACATTGGCAACATGTTCCAGGAAATTTTGCCACAGGGAAAAATTGATTAGTGTGTCCTATCTAGCCTAGCTGTTCTATATCTTTACAAATCTGTCGTCCCAGTGTCAAGGGACCAGGACTCAATAGATGGAAGAAGTTCAACAGGACCTGGACTCAAGCTCAAATCTTGCATTGGTAGAGCAAGATTGAGTGCATACAGCCCTGGGTGTATATTAGTTTGGTCTGAGCAGAAGGAGAGGGTAAGAGGGTTGTCTGTATTTTTTAATGGTGCTATATTTGGAAAGGTTGATGGAGGTTACTCTCAGCTCCAAGTCTGGAAATTTGAGGCCTCCGGGGTATCCTGAAGTGGGGTAAAGGCAGAAACTTCTGTTTGTATTTTTAATGGTGTGTGTTGGGGGGAGGGGGTGCATAATACTTTTTAAAATACTTGATTGAAATAAACTCTTTTAAAACTCTTCCTGTTTCTTATTACATTTAGTTTGTGTTTTATTGTTTCCATTTGCTTTTTTAAGGTTTTCTTTTGTGGATCTTTTTGCAATTCTAATTCCAATTTTTTATATTCTCCTTCTAATGTCTTTTGATGTTTTTTCTTTTTATTCTTTCTCTCTATATAGGTTATGGCTAGTCCTCTAATATATGCTTTAGTTGTATCCCATAAATTTTGTAGTGATGTGTCTTCTTTTTTGTTTTCTTTAAAAAGAATTCCATTTCTTTTACTATTGTTTGCATAAACTCCTTTTCTTTTAATATACCATTGATTCAATGTCCATCTCCACCTTTTCTTTTCTCCTTTCCAACTGACTTTTATTGGGTTATGATCAGCCCATAAATTATTTTCTATCTCTGTCTCTTACACATTAGTTCTTAATTCGGGTGACATCCAAATCATGTCAATTCTGGACAATGATTTATGTCTATTTGAGTAAAATGTGTAGTGATTTTTTCCTGGGTTCATTTCTCTCCATATGTCATGTATACAAGTTTCTTCTGCCATTTTAAAAAATGCCTTGGGAAGTATCTTTCTTGCCTTTTTTATGGTCTTACTACTTCTGTAGTCTAATTTTGCATCTACAATTGCATTGAAATTTCCTACAACACAAATATTTTCATATTCCACTTCCAGTATCTTTGCTAGGATCTCCCGCATGCCCAGCCACTACTTGCAGAATCTAGCCCTGTACTTCTGCTCACCGCTGCTGGCAAAGGTAAGGCCAAAGGGCCCGGGTGGGTGGGGGAGGGAGAGCTAGTGGAGGGGTGATACCAGCAGCGGGTGGTGGACCGATGCGCGCGGGGAGGGAGGGGAGCGCGCGGGAGATCGCGGCACCGGAGCTCTTCCCGTGCATTTCCCCCAGCTGGCCTGGCCTGCGAGGGAAGCACGCGGGAGATCCTAGCTGCAGTTTACTCGTGAGCACCATTGGCCGGGAGAGTCAGGGAGAAAGGCCAATGGTGCTCACGAGTAAACTGAGGCTCCTAAGGAGGGGGTCAAGCCTCTTCACTCACAACATCTTCACCTGAGGGCATCGCTGGCAGCCACTTCCTGTGCCTCCCATCCTGTGCTCTTCCCGCTGCTGCTTGGCCTCCTCGATGCACGGAGGCAGGAGTCGGTGGTTTCTTTCGCTGCCTGCAATCTGCTGCCTGCCTCTAATCTGCAGTTTACTCATGAGCATGGTGCAGATTACAGATTACAGGATTAAACTGCAGATTACAGGAAGCTGGCAGATCGTTGGCTTACTCGCTCTGCTGCTCGCCTGGCAGAGCACAGACTGGCAGCTCCGGGTCGTCTCTCAGCCATTGTGTGCAGGGAAAAACCTTGCAAAGTAAAGAAAAACTTCTGAGTGCGAGAAGTTAGTTGCCTCGCACTCCCTGCACGCAACGGCTGAGAGACGATCCGGAGCTGCCACTCTCCGGTAAAATGCGCATCTTGCAGTGGGGCGCAATTTGGGGTGGCAGGGGATGGGGAGCTGGACAAGCTTTGCAGCTGTGTGGCTACAAAGGTTGCTGTGCCGGCTCCCTTCTCCCTGCCAGCCAGCGCCTCCCGAAGCTGCCATCGGGAAAAAAAGGAGGGGGACTTCACAAACAAAAGAGAATTCTCTCTTTTGGCACCGGAGCCAAAGCTAAAAGAAACTGGTGG
Source organism: Ptyas mucosa (assembly GCA_012654045.1). Lineage (NCBI taxonomy): Eukaryota > Metazoa > Chordata > Lepidosauria > Squamata > Colubridae > Ptyas > Ptyas mucosa. The sequence continues at coordinate 15,475 of WNWU01013153.1, forward strand.
GAAGAAAAAGAGGGAGGTTAGGAACAGGGGAAGGGCAATTTTTTCGTTGTTTTAACTCTGTAGCAACATCTTTCCCAGCTACTGCTTTCTCTGCTCAGCAGCTGAGCTTTTTTTTTTTTAAGGTTAGTCCCCTTCTTCCCGGGAAAGAGAAGAGCGGGGGCAGGGAGAGAAAAACAAGGTGGCGTGGGATGGTGGAGGGTGGGAGCGGGGGGGGCGTCTTCGTCCCGGCCGGTTGCTGCTTCCTTGGGTCCCCTCAACTTTTCAGTCCCAGAAAGCGGCTGAAAAATGCCCTCCTCCATGCACCATTTTCTGTCCTTGCCTCCTTCCCATTTTTATTTGGTTTTCCCTCCCACCCTGAAAGGAGTTTCAAGCAAAAGGAAGCATGTGGGGGGGGGGGAAGATCCAGGAGTGGGAAGGGATTGGGAAGAATGAGAACGAGGAGGGATTCCCGGCTCAGGGAAGGCTCAGAGTCCGGAATCCAGAGCGCACCTTTCCCCTTTTCTCTTGCTGCGCTTTTATTTCCAAAGCCCCCCCCCCCTCCAGTCCACTCTCTTTCCCTAAAAACGGAGCTCTTGGTCTGAAGCGGGCGGTGTGTAACGAAAGCAAGATTTAAAGGAAACAAAGTTGAGCTACTTTGGAAGGAAAACAAGTACTTTCAAGGTTCAGTGCAAGCCATACTAGTATTCCACACTAATGAGTCTTAATGTCTGGTTAAAATGGGTAGTATGGTACTTCCATTTAAAGAAGAAAAGCATAGCTCAGACTAGTGCTATGATTTTTTGCTTTTATATTCTGTTGTTTAGGTATAAATTGTGTTAATGTAGAAATTTTACTTACAGCCTATTAAACAACGGAGCTAGCAGGACTTCCAGTTGAGCCGCGTCTGTCGCTGACGGTGCCTTTAAGACCGCCAGCCCTGCCGCCCATTAAAGAGCCATTTCGAAGGAGAGAAACGGCTCAGAAAACTCCGAATCTGCTAGGATTCTGTGAGGTGAGCCGGCAACGACAGGTAGAGTCCCCTGTGAGACCCCCAGATCGCGTTTTTGCCTCTGGGGAGTTAACAGGGTGGGACTCCCTATTCAACTCGCTGAAGCTCCGGACAACGGGGAAACTCTGCTTTAAGCAGAGCCAGACAACGTGATCAACTAATTAAGAACCAAACAAAATAGCAGGGTGGAACTTGGACTTCAAATTAAAATGCAAGTATTTTAAGCCCTGTGGACTAATTTAAAGAATTACAGCTTTGAAGTTTGAGAAACTTTGAGAGGGGGAAAAAAATGGCGTTTGCTTTCAGCGGAAAGAGCAGCTGAAAGCGAAAGTAGACTGGCTTGATTATTGCAACACGCTACAAAGTAACAGATCTGGCTTGAAGGGAGAAAATAAAAATAATTAAATAGTTATAGAAACTTTTACTGATCTGATTTAACCTGGAGAAATTATTGGGAAGATTTGGTGGATTTTGTACTGGGAAAAGAAATCATTTACATGGCAAAATGTCATCAAAGCAAACAAAATCAGAGGCTAAGCCAGTGGGGGGGGGGGGCTCCCCCACTCACAAGCCAGAACAGTCTCCCATATTGCAATTACAAAGTCAGACAAAGGAGGATGGCTTCCAGGATTTAAAGGAATTTATTGTTAGAGAAATTAAGAAATCAGAACAGGAGGTTAAAGGATTGGTTCAAGAAAAGTTTGATATAGTTAACAAAGATATCCAAACAGTGGTGAAAGGCCTGTCTGATGTAGTTTTGCAGATTGATAAAAAGGTGGAAAAACTTGCTTTAGAAGTGGACACTAAATTGAAGGAAACTGACTTTAAAATCAGTGATGTGGATGAAAAAACCCAACGGCTTGAAAATGAGATAACTATGATGCAATTCAGGTCTATGGAATTTGCCATTAGGCTTAGAGGTATAAAAGAGAACAGTAGAGAAGACTTAAGAAAAATTTGTGCTGCTGCTTTGGCTGTGTTATTAAAGGTTGATGATTCTGATGAGATTTTTTATAAAATTGATAAGGCTTATAGAGTTAATTCTCGGGTGGCAGTATGCAGACAACTGCTTAGAGATGTGGTGATATACTTCACAGATAGAAGAATAAGAAATGATATCTTGCAAAGGTCATTTGTCTCTACTGTTCAAATTGATGGAACTGAGATTGGAGTTTTTAAAGAATTACCATCTAAAATGTTAAAGGATAGAAAGGATTTTGGATTTCTGGTGGCAGAATTGAAGAAGCGGCAAATACAGTTTCGATGGGATGCACCAGTTGGCATAATATTGAGGATGCAAGGAGTGAGATATCGCTTAAATACCATAGCAAAAGCGGAAGATTTTTATTATAATACTTTGAAAGTGGGTTCAACATCTCCACGTACGTCTTCACCAATAGATAAGGAGGCTGAAGCACAGAGGCAGTTTGAACAGGAGACTGAAGAAAAAATAAAGTAGTCACAAAAGGAAGCAATGGAGGTCCAGGGAGCTATAGGTGGCATTGTGGTTGATCCTTTTGTACCATTTCCAGTTTCTCCTTTAGAGGATACATCAAAAACTACAAGAGAAGTGGCTTGGATCTCTCCTGTTGCTGTGCTTCCTGCATTTGCTTAGAGGCTGCTCTAGTTATACGTTGATCGTCCGCTTTACATGCCATCAGTTCGAGATCCAACGCCACAATGAGGAAAGAAGGTTAAGGATAAGGCACAAGTTGAAGTCATGGGAGGAACAAAGCCGAAGATTACCCGTGTGGAAAAGGACCTTCAGCAAATGTTCTCAAAACTTCAGAGTAGCCCAAATGATAATTAAATTTTTGTCTTGGAATGTGAATGGATTGAACTCTCCGCAAAAAAGGAAGAAAGTATTTCATTATTTGAAACAATTTAATAATGATGTTATTTGTTTGCAAGAAACCCATATTAGAACTCAAGATCAGAAATATCTGATAAATTCAAGATTAGGAATGCAATTTATCGCTTCAAATTCGGAAAAAAAGAATGGAGTGGTGATATATATAAATAAAAGACTTTCAGCTAAAATTATAGAAATAGATGAATGTGGGAGATATATTGCAATTGAACTTCATACAGATAATGGTCCAACCTTGGTGGTTGGAATTTATGCTCCTAACCAGCAACAAGAAAGTTTTTATAAAATGCTTCATTCTAAAATTTTAGAATGGGACTTTACATCTATTTTAATTATGGGAGACTGGAATGAAGTAATAGAACCCAAAAAGGACAAAAAGAGTTTAGCTAAATTAGGTGCTAAGTTTACCACATGCTTTCTTTGATATGAAAGAGGATTTGGAAATGAAAGATATATGGAGAGTGCACAACCCAAAAGAATTGGATTTTACCTTCTATTCGGATAGGCATAAATCCTTTTCCAGGATAGATTTTATCTTGTTAATGGTTGATCTACTTCCTAAAGTAAGGAAAACGAAGATATTTTCTAGGACATTAACTGATCATAGTCCGGTATGGATAGAAATTGAGATGGGAAAGAAAGAAGATCTTGGAGACTAAATGAAAATTTATTCAGATATGAAAAGAATGTAAATGAACTTAAGAAGCACATAAAGGAATTTTTTAAACTGAATCTAAACAAAGGTACCCCTATTGAAATAGTTTGGGATGTGGGCAAAGCATATATGAGAGGGGTACTGATACAAATGAACTTTAAGCATAAACAAAATAGACAGAAAAAGAGAACAGAATTGGAAAGAGAGATAAAGAAAAAGGAACAGTTATTGATAAAAAATCCAACAGATGGAAAATTACAAGGAATTATAAAACTTTTGAAAGATCAATTTCAAATGCTTATAGCGGAACAAACAGCAACTAATTTACAATTTGCAAAACACAATACTTTTGCTAATGCCAACAAGCCGGGCAGATGGTTGGTTTATACATTGAGGAAACAACTAACTACACGAACGATTGATAGTATTGAGCATGGTGGGAAGGAAGTTTTTCAACAAGAATTAATTAAAAAAGTTTTCTTGGATTATTATACTAAGTTATATGCCAAAGATAATATACAGAATAAACTTATAGACAAATCTTGAAGAAAAAAGGGTTACTAAAATTTCTCTTGCTCAAAAGGAAAGAATGGATCAATTAATAACAGTTGAGGAGATTAGTTTTGCTATAAAACAATTGAAAACAGCAAAAGCTCCAGGGACGGATGGCCTAACTGCAGTCTATTACAAAACCTTACAAGCAGAAATGATTGAGCATCTTAAAGATTTATTTTGTAGTATACAGCAAGGTGGCAAAATACCTTCTTCATGGAAAGCAGCTTTTGTATCATTGATACCGAAAGAAGAATTAGGCCCTAAAAAAACCAGAAAATTTTAGACCAATATCTCTTTTAAATATGGATTATAATTTTTTTGCAAAAGTATTAGCCAACAGATTAATGCCAGCTATTCAAGAGGTGATTCATCATGATCAAGCAGGATTTATTGAAGGCAGATACATGAAGGAGAATGTGAGGCAAATCATAGATTTATTGGACTATTTAGACAAGAATAAACAGATCCCTGCAGTGCTGGTTTTTTTGGATGCAGAGAAGGCCTTTGATCGAGTGAATTGGAATTTTATAATAAAGACTTTGGAAAAAATGGACTTTGGGGATCGGTTTATACAGGCGATTGCAGCGATATACCAAGAGCAATCTGCACAACTTATTATTAATGGAAGTTTAACTACGAATTTTAATATACAAAAAGGCACAAGACAAGGGTGCCCACTATCCCCATTGCTATTTATTTTAACTTTAGAAGTCTTGTTGAACACAATACGGGACTCGAACTCCTTGAAGGGAATAGTCATAAGGCAAGAAGATTACAGGACTAGGGCATTTGCAGATGATCTGGTTGTTACCCTAACATGGCCGATGAAATCAATAATCCAGTTGAAAGTTATTATAGAAGAATATGGGATGGTATCAGGATTTAGACTGAATCAGAGAAAAACTAAGATGATAACAAAGAATTTGACAATGGTTCAAAAAAAGGAACTTGAAAGGATGGCAGGCTTTGAAATAGTATCAAAGGTTAAATACCTAGGAATACAAGTTGCAGATCTAAATATAAAACTATTTAAAAATAATTACGAGGTGTTGTGGCAAAAGATACAAAAAGATATGCAAACTTGGAAAAAACTGCAACTGTCTTTACTTGGGAGAATTGCAGCAGTTAAGATGAACGTTTTACCCAGATTTATCTTTTTGTTCCAAATGATACCGGTGCTCAAAACTGATAAACAATTGTTAGAATGGCAAAAAGGAGTGAATAAGTTTGTCTGGAATGAGAAAAAACCGAGAGTTAAACTGAAAATTATGCAAGACACTCGTGAGAGGGGTGGCCTTAAACTTCCAAACCTCCGATTGTACTATGAAGCAGCAGCATTGATACAAACAAGTGATTGGTTTGGAAAAACAAAGACTGGAGTATTGAATATAGAAAGCCACAATCTGGAATTGGGCTGGCATGCATATTTATTTTATGAGCATAAAGTGGATAAAGTATTTAATAGTCATATATTTAGAAATGCCTTGATGAGAATTTGGAAGAAGCACCGATTCAAATGGGATTATAAAATACCGCTTTGGTTGGATCTTGCTGATACCATGTGGAATACAAATATTAAGTCACTCGGGGGGGTTTTATACAAAGATGTACTTTTCATGGAAGGGGGCAGATGGCAGTTGAAGACATTAGAAACACTGTTGGAAGAAGGGATTACTTTAACTTGGTTACAGTATAATCAACTACAAATGAGATGGAAAGATGATCAAAAAACTGGTTTAATGATGTATGAAGTAGAATTGGTCAGACAGATAAAAGAGAAAGGACCAATGCATATTAAGAGAGTTTATAATGTTTTGCTAGAAAGGGACTCAGAAAAAGAGCTGGTTAAGGATTGTATGATTAAATGGGCACAAAACTTTACAGAACCAGTTATGATGGATACCTGGGAAAAAATATGGGTCCAGAATGTTAAATTTACACAATCACAGAACTTGCGGGAGAATTTTTATAAAATGTTTTATAGGTGGCATTTAGATCCTAAGAAATTGTCATGTATGTATCCTAATGTTCAACCAAAATGTTGGAGATGCGATTGTTTAGATGCTACATATTATCATATATGGTGGACTTGTAAGAAAGTGAAGGCTTTTTGGATAAAAATTTGGTAGGTTATGCAAAATGTTCTGAAGAAAAAACTACAATTTTCTCCACAATTGTTTCTACTGGGTATAGTTAAGGATTTTACAATGGGGGAAATAAAACTGATATTGTATATGGTGACAGCAGCTAGATTGTTGGTTGCCCAATATTGGAAGAAAGATGTCCTGCCTACTATTGATCAATGGACCCAGAAGATGGCCGGATTTGCAGAAATGGCGAAGATTTCAGCTTTTTTACAAGATTATATGCAAGAGAGTTATACACAGGAATGGAAAAAGTGGATTGATTATGTACAAAATAAATACCAAACCAGAAAATATTATATAGCTTTCAGCTGAGGGAGATTAGACGAATATGGTAATGCTGAACAGAATGCAGGGGGTAGAATATGAAGGGGATGAGTAATATATATTGTGTTTGGGATTACTAGGGTTTTATATAGTGGAAGTCCGAGGGGTTGGGGTGGGGGGGAAAGGGGTGGTTGGGGAGGGAAAGGGGGGAATTGTATTTTAAGGTTAACTTGATTTATGAAATATATAATATGTGGGGGGAAGGGGGGGAAAAAGGGGGGAAAATCTGTATTTGAAAAACTTTTTCAATAAAAAAAAACAAAAAAAAAACGGAGCTAGCTGTCTGCCTGCAATCATGTGTATCTATTAGGAGTAAATCCCACTGAAAGAGAGTAGCCTTACTAATGTAAATGATGCGGGTTCAGCTAGATGACCACTGAAGAACCCTCTTTATTCACAGTATTGTAAGAAAGAAAATGTGCTGGTTTGAGAGAAACATGTTTGCTGGAAAGTATATTAAAGGCAGTTAAACCCCATTATTGGTAATATATCTTCTGATGAAGCCTAGCTGTCACGGAAGACAGCCATATAGAGAATGTCTGAAAAGGCTCACTGTCATCCACACAAAAGACATGTATGGGGCAAAGAGTTAATTATCACCTAAGGACAGCAGTAAAAACTCCATTAGTACTTACAGAACTTAGGAAAGTGGTCCAGCTGAAAATAATCTTATAAACTAGAAGCTAATGGTTTAGTAATGAGGAACTGTCCGTTATTTTATAATAAATGTATGTTAGCCATATATGGAATAAATGTATGAGCTCATGTATTTGATACCAAATGTAATTTTACCATATATGGAAAATGTATTAGATCACCGACTCCTTTGTCTTGAAAACATATATAAGCAGTTGTGTCAAATCTCTTGGTTGTTCAGACTTTCAGGTATGAATCTGCTCTGAACCTTGCGCAATAATAAATCTGTCTCTGGCTGATCCGGAATGTTGTTTGGTCCCATCATTCCATAACATTACTGCCAAGTAAATATGCATAGGCTTTATGTAGTTGAGAGATAGGGTATCGATTAGTATCAGGTGTATTATAGTGTAAGGTCCCAAAATATACTTGAGTCACCAGAATGCCAAAGAGAGAGACTCAAGATGAGGCTTGCAAAAAAAAAGTAGATTTTATTTATGGCCAAAAACAAAATACTGGGTGGGACTATATCC
>WNWU01013153.1:23192-45204 GCA_012654045.1 Ptyas mucosa
AAAATACTGGGTGGGACTATATCCAGAACATACAGATACAATGCATGCAAGGAGATAGCCACACCTTGGGGAAGGTATGGCGTCCTTTTATACCCTCAGAGACGTCAGCTTAGTACCCAATTCTGGCCTCCTAGTTTAGGTTTGAGTATTCGTTGTTGCCCTGCAAAGGAATAGAAGCCTCCCAATTAGCATTATCTTTTCCTTGAGCATTCCTTTGTTCTCCCAATTGCTCATTTGGCCCCCTGGTTCTGCAAGGAACGAGCTTATACAGATCAAAGGTATAAGTTAGAGCTGAAGTGTAAATTATCCCTCGGATGATGTCTGCAGTTCCAACTGAGATAGGTACCATGCTCTTAGATGGCACAAGAAAAACAGGAAGAAGATTGATATGGGTTCAGATCAAATGGCAGGAGCATATGTTTGACAAATACCAGATACATTACAGAGGCCTAATAACAGAATATGTTTGTTACAGGAGATACAAATATAAAGGCATAATATATGTGATACAAATACAAAGGCATATATGTATTACAGGAACCTAATGGTTACAGAATCTAGTATACCAGTATATCATATTCTAGTATTATTTATTATATCCTTATTGTTTCCCTTCAATAGAGAGAAATGAGAACTTCTGTAACAACAGATACTTTGTGCCCAGACCAGGTGTGTGTGTGTGTGTGAGTGAGTGAGTGAGAGAAAGAGAGAGAGAGAGAGAGACAGACAGACAGACAGACAGAAAGAGAAAGAAAGAAAGAAAGAGAGAGAGAGAGAAAGGGAAGGAGAGAAAGAAGAGACAGAAAGAGGAAGGAAGGGAGAGAGAGAGAGAGAAAAAAACCCCTCTGTGCTATTATTTTTAATTGTTCCATTATTTATCATGTGCTAATATTTTACACTGTCCCTACACCTAGAGTGATTTTACTGCCTTTCTTTTGCCCAGGGCTACCACATATTTTTCAGGGATTTACATGCATTCAATGTCTATAGTCCAGAGCATAAATATGTGTGTGTTTATTTTGTACATCAGGTTGTATAAGTCCATCTTAATATGCTATTCCTGGTATGTGATGTTTTGTATACATACAGAGAAAGAAGCACTCTTGTGATCTTTGACTTTTAGGCTTGCTGTCAAACATCAGCCATAAATTTAAATTTTGGGGGTTTTAAATTTAGCCAAAATTATTTAATGATTTTAAATTATTTTAATTGATGTCTGTCTTGTGCTTTTAATAAGCTGTACAAATAAAATAGAAATAAAATATTATTATTATTATTATTATTATTATTATTATACTAATGACTGTTTTGAACAATATGCAGGTTGTATTACACGAATGGCTATTTTATATATGAAATTATGACTGAAATATTTCTGCACCTATATTGGTTCTCCCTGTCAGGAAGTTCCTCCTTAGTTTTAGGTTGCTTCTCTCTTTGTTCAGTTTCCATCCATTGCTTCTTGTTTTGCCTTCTGGTACTTTGGAAAATACATTGCCCCCCCTTCTTTCTGGCAGCCCCTTAAAAGCCTGTTGCCTATTACACTCTTGGGCAAAGCATGTGAGCCATTTCCTCCTTTCAGTGGTCCATGAAAGTACAGCTATAGTATGCAGATAATAAAGTTGAAAAAAGGTGAACAACATTTTTACAGAACTATAGATACGTTGAGGCTGGGTGTGACAAGGAATGGCTGGGAAGGGAGAGGCCAGGCGAGGCACCCCTTGACGTGAGTGACATTGAGTTGGCCACACCCACCCAGTCACATGACCATCAAGCCACACCCACTGTCACATGACCATCAAGCCACACCCACAAAATAAGTCACTCCCACAGAACTAGTGGGAAAAAATTTAGAATAGTAAAAAAATTTAGAACCCACCCCTGATCTTTTTGTACAGCTTTTGATAGAATTCTACTTGTTTATTGTGTGGTGCATATATTGCTATCAACAATCTTTTTTTGGTTCATCACTATCTCCATTAAAATTCTTCCTTCTTCATCCGTATATATTTTTTAGAGTTTATTGTTTCCTTAATATATAAAGCTACCCCTCTTTTCTTTTGTTGTGCTAATGAAAAATACAATTTTCTAATTTTCGGGTACTCCAATAATTTACTGTGGTTTTTTTTTTATGTGGGTCTCTTGGAGGCAAATTATATCTACTTTCAACTTTTGTAGTCGTGTATGATTTTTTTCCCCTTTTTATGGGGGAGTTCAGTCCATTTATATTTATTGACAACATCTCGCTTTCCCCACTCCATCTCCTTTATTTATAGGTCTTATTCTCCTAGTTGTTCTTATTTGTCTCTGATCCTTTGCCCTTGCTCCTTCTCGTTCTGCTCTCTGCTTCTCCTTCTTGTATATTTCTCTCTTCTCCTGTAAATTCCTCTTGTCTTTGATATTCCATATCTCTCATTTCTTGACCCATATTTGCAACAATGTAACTATCATAGAATTCCATTGTCTTATCTAACAAGTCCAGTCTGTATCTTTTCCCCTCCCAGTTCACTAATATTCCCTCTGGTACCAACTATCTGAAGTTTGCTTCTCTTTTAATCAGTTTAAGAGTCAGGAATTGATATTGCTTAGGTCAGTGGTCTGCAACCTTAAACACTCAAAGAGCCATTTGGACCCATTTCCCACCGAAAAGAAAACATCAGGAGCCACAAAACCTGGGTGGGCATGGCCAACTCGACATCACTCACCCAGTCACATGACCCCCCCCAGCCATGCCTATCCAGGTTTTGTGGCTCCCAGTGTTTTGGGGGTCATTCCATGTCAAGTGGTCTGATTTCAGAAAAGTGCCCCGCTCGACCATCATGGATTTCGATGAAATTTTGTGTGAACATGCACACATGTTCTCAATTAACATTGGTAAAGTGTTACGTGTGCCGATGCAGTACCTACGGAGATATAGGCATTTGTTTGACCCCATACCACAGCCTTCTACAGTATGACTCTGAGGTTCCAGCAACTTTGAGATATAATATCTCCGGCAATATTTTGTTGAGAGAAACAAAACTTGGCCATCTTGTACAACTTTTTGTTCTCTATTAAAATAATAAAAATATTTTCATGAGTGATCTCCATCTAGATAATTTGGAGCAAAGTTGGCCAAAAATAGTGCGGCTCGAAAAAAGGTTAAAGTTTGGCTTTTTATAACTCTGGAAGGAAAGGTATGATAAACATGAAACTTTGTGCGCAATAACTTAGCAACACAAGGTTTTCAAATATAAAATTTCATTCTCCTGCTTTCCAATACTTTACAAATTGAGTGTAAAGTTGACGTTTTTTGTAAAAATGCCAAAAATAGGGTATTTTCAGCCCACTTTAAAAAAAACCCTTCTCGAAACTATTAAATCATTCTCATTAGAAAGAGCATGTTTCAAACCCCCTAAAAATGTAGGGTTGGTTTTTCATCACTGACGTATAAAGCCCTAACAAAGTTGAGGCAACGTCACATGCATTCTATTATTGTTTTGTCTTGTTTGTTTTATATAGACATTATTACTACTATTATATTGTGTTGGTCCATGATGACATTGTCACTGCCAGTTCAGGCACTTGAACCAGCAACCCCATCGCCATCGGAGGTACGCCCGATAGCCGTGCAATACCAGGCATGGGTGGATTTCTTGGTTCAGGATCCCAAGCCTATAGTTTAGTTTCTTCCTCGAGGTTCCAAAGCCTTGTGTGGATATCTTATATGGTTCCCAAGCCGAAGGCCATACTGTTCATATGAACTGCCATATTCTAATGATCGCTTATTATTGAATTTACGTGCCACGTTCTTTATCATTGCTTCTGGGAATTGATACTGTCGACCTGACGATGTAACTGAAGGCACTGGAAGCACGCAAATAAGATGTGGTTCTGGAACACAACAAACATCTTGTCTTTCAGGCCAATAAAATGAATGAGCCGGGCCTCATGGATGCATAAATGTTACAACGCATCATTTTGTTCGATCGAAATTTCCACGACGTTGCCTACCCACCATTTTTTGTCATAAATGCAGGCAACATAACAACCAGGAAATATGTCGGCCAATTTTAAATTTGGATCGACGGTATTGGACATTTTGGCCACAAAGTTAATCGTGTCATTTGAAATTTTGCTGACAGAAATCAAATTTGAATCAACTGTCACAAACTGGTGATGATCTCTTGTGCCAGCTATTGTGCTGCTAACTTTCCATCTTTCTTCTTGCAGCATCCTGCTTTCTTCAATTTCTTCCTTCGGAACGTATATATATTTAATTCTGTGAATGTTTCTGTCACAAAAGTTGAACAGATCTGTCGGCATCAGTATTTGGTTGGTTGATGGTCACTGGAGGCTGGCTCGAGCAGCCAAACGTTTAGTCATGCCACCAACGCCATCGCATGGTGATTTGCCGTGACTTGTGGCTAAAAAATTCCATTTGGTCTCAATTTTGAAATCATGTTTGTGATTACACAGATTGGTGAAATTTTTGTATTTTTTGTATTGCGCCGCTGAACCGTCACTAAAGTAGTATATTCTTGTAATCTTCGTTTTAGTGGTCAAAAACTCAATCAACTTCCGAATGAACACGTGCATAGAAACCGTATCATGTTGACTTCTGGGTTGGCGACTCGTGGTGTCATGGCGTTGTGAGAGTGATCGCTGCTCTCCAGCGCCTTTATTCACCATGCTTTGGGATCCCTTTGAGGCGTGGAAGCCCAGAGAGCTTCACGGACAATAGAGGGAATCTGGCAAGCGGAGAAGCGAGGAGCAAGCGCTCTCCGTTAGACCGGACGCCTCTGTCAAACCAGCACGTGTGTGTCTGTCACCTAATGGCAGACCCGAGGCCGCGATAGCCAGCAAAAAGACAGGAAGCAAAGAAATTCAGGAAAGCTGGTGTTAGAAGAGGACTTATACTTTTTTTCCTGAACACTGTGGGGATCGACATCGGAGAAGCAGAGCTGGCTGTGTCGGGCGAAAAGGACTCGTGGAAAGTGAGCAAGCAGCAATCGGAAGTAAAGGGAGCAGATCGAACGGCATGGGCTTACCGGCAAGCCGGCAAGAAAGAAGAAGGAGAAGGGGATTAGTGAAGTTGAGAGGCAGCGCAGATAGAAGACCAGTGGGACGCTTTTGGCAACAATAAATTAGAGAACCTTGGCGGCATATACGGAGACCTGCTTGACAACGGAGGGGAGAGAAACCGGAAGTGCAGCCATTAATTGGATTTGACAGCAAGACAGCTGAAGTGCGGAGATCAACGGAGGAAGGTATATTGAATTTGGACTCAAGTTAACAGACTTCGGAATTAGGAAGACTTTGAAACCGCTGGGGATTTGATTGCAAGAACTTTTATGAACTGACAACAGGAGGAGAAATTTTTGACCCACACAGGAACTCACGTATATTTTGAAACCTCTATACTTTAATATATTAATATCCTGATATATATATATATTTATATTTATAAGTTTAATTATCCCTATATACATTTGCATATTTCTATATACTTTATATACATTTATATTTATTTACATACTTAAATATTTACATAGTTTTAGCTCTAATTGGTGTTATTTTTCTCTATTAATCTGCTTGAAGGGTATTCATTATAGGTAGCATTTTATAATTGTGATATTAACTGACAATAGAGTACTAATTAATTAATAATGATTTTATAATCTGATAACGTGCATTTGGAAAAATAGAATTAAATATTTTTGAACATAATTGAATTAACTGTGAATTAAGTACCTTTTGCTATAGGCATCGATTGTTTGAAATAGATTGACAAGCATTGCAGTTATAGTTCTGAGGTAAAAAAAAAAGGAGGAACGTCTTTGGATACGAATAATGAGTATTTCTAGCACCTTTAGTAACACAAGAAATAAGAAAACACTAGATAAAGAAGAGGTAATCAGTGGATGATAATTTGGAGGAATATTGAAAGAATTGTGAGAGACCAGAAAAAGGTCTTGAAGGAAATGACAAGTCTCTCATCCACAGTTCTAAAAACAGGAAAGCAAACTACCTCAAATCCCACGATAACAATGACTTCGCCAGCAACGCAAAGGTTGACAGAAGGGTTGACTAAAACAGAAAAATCAGTGGTGATACTGACCATGCAAGCCATGCAATCGACCCTGACAGTAATTCAAGATACCATGCTGAAGATGCAAGAGAAGATGTCAAATAATCATGAAGAGTTGAAGACGGACATTCAAGCCATAGATCAAAAAATGAATGAGATACAAGAATCGATACACAACAACGAACAAAAGATAAAGGTGGAGACCAGAATGGAAGAAAATGAGAGAAATTTAGACTCAATAGACCAAAAGCTGATGGTGCAAAACAGAGAGCTGGAAGACTCAATAATCCAATTATTAGAGATGGATAGAGCATCTTTTTACTTACGCTTCCAAAATATAGCGGAAGATAAGGAGGAGGACCTGGGTCAAGTGATGGCGGACTTGATAGCGGAAGTATTACAACAAGACAAACAAGACATAATAAAAGAGTTAGATGAAGTGTACAGAGTACAGACCAATTATGTCAGAAGGAATAAATTACCCAGAGAAGTGCACGTCAGATTTGTGAGGAAAAAAGTCAAAGATATATTCTATACTATGGCAAGAGAAGAACCGGTGACATACAAGGGGAAAGAGGTGATAATTTTAAAGTAAGTCCCTAGGAGAGTGAGGGAATTTTCATTTCATTTCATTTATTTCATTTCATTTCATTTATTAAACTTCTATACCGCCCTTCTCCCGAGGGACTCAGGGTGGTGTACAACCATATTAAAACAAACAAATACTCACAAAATTTAAAAACAATTTAAAATAAAGATATAAATTTGGCCCTTATGTTAAAAACTACAAAACACCCATTTTAAAATTCATCTTTTTTTAAGCTAGCCCGGCCTGTTGGAACAAAAGAGTCTTAAGGGCACGGTGAAAGGTACGTAGGTCGGGGATCATGCGAACCTCCAGGGGCAGTTCATTCCAGAGGGCAGGTGTCCCCACAGAGAAGGCTCTCCCCCTGGGTGTCGCCAGTCAACATTGTTTGGCCGACGGCACCCTGAGGAGTCCCTCTCTGTGGGAGTGTATTGGCCGGTGGGAGGCTGTCAGTGGCAGAAGGCGATCTTGTATATACCCAGGTCCTAAGCCATGGAGCGCTTTAAAGGTGGTGACCAACACCTTGAATCGCACCCGGAAGACCACCGGGAGCCAGTGTAGCTCGTGCAGGAGAGGTGTTACATGGGTGTGTCGTGTCGCCCCCATAATCACCTGTGCGGCCGCATTCTGGACCAGTTGGAGCCTCCGAGTGCTCTTCAAGGGGAGCCCCATGTAGAGAGCATTACAGTAGTCCAGATGGGATGTGACGAGGGCGTGAGTGACCATGCGCAAGGCATCCCTGTCCAGAAAGGGACGCAACTGGTGGATCAGGTGAACCTGATAAAAAGCTCCCCTGGCCACAGCCGTCATATGGTCTTCTAAAGACAGCCGTGCATCCAGGAGAACACCCAAATTGCGAGCCCTCTCTGAGGGGGTCAAGATCTCACCCCCAATAGTCAGCAATGGAGCTAGCTGGCTATATCGGGACGCCAGAAACCACAGCCACTCGGTCTTGGAAGGGTTGAGTCTGAGCTTGTTTCTCCCCATCCAGATCCGCACGGCCTCTAGGCACCGGGACATCACGTCAAGGGCATCATTGGGGTGGTCCGGGGTGGAGATGTACAGCTGAGTATCATCAGCGTACTGATGGCACTTCACCCCAAAACCACGGATGATCTCACCCAGCGGCTTCACATAAATGTTGAACAGAAGGGGCGAGAGGACCAACCCTTGCGGCACCCCACAAACAAGGTGCCTCGAGGTCGACCTCTGTCCACCTGCCAACACAAACTGCGTACGGTCGGAGAGGAAGGAGGCGAACCACCACAACATGGTTCCCCCCACTCCCAACCCCTCCAATCGGCGCAGCATGATACCATGGTCGATGGTATCAAAAGCCGCTGAGAGGTCTAATAGGACCAGAACAGAGGAGCAGCTCCTGTCCCGAGCCCTCCAGAGATCATCAACCAATGCGACCAATGCCATTTCCGTGCTGTACCCCGGCCTGAAGCCCAACTGGTATGGATCTAGATAGACAGCTTCATCCAAGTACTGGGGAAGTTGTCACACCACCACACTCTGAACAACCTTCGCCACAAAGCGAAGGTTGGAGACTGGACGATAGTTTGCTAGTACAGCCGGGTCCAAGGAAGGCTTCTTGAGGAGGGGCCTCACCACTGCCTCTTTCAGAGAGGGAGGGAAGAAACCCTCACTCAAGCGTTAATAATCCCTTGGAGCCAGCCTCGTGTAACCGCCCGGGAGGCCAGCACCAACCAGGAGGGACACTGGTCCAATAAACATGTGGCAGTGCTAAGCCTACCCAGAATCCTGTCCACGTCCTTGGGAGTCACAAGGTCAAACCCCTCCCAGATAACACTCTCAAGACCCACCTCCGTCACCCCATCTGAATCTACCCAATTGGAGTCCAAGCCTTCCCGAATCTGAGTGACTTTGTCATGCAGGAATTGCACAACATCCTCAGCCCTACCCTGCAAGGGGGCTTCCCTCGCTCCCAGATGGAGAAGGGAGTGGGTCACCTTAAACAGGGCTTCTGGGCGGTTCTCTGCAGATGCAATAAGAGCAGAAAAATAGTTTGATTTTGCCGCCCTTATCGCCACTAGGTAGATCTTAATATGAGACCTCACCAGTGTTCAGTCAGATTCGGAGCGGCTGTCCCTCCAGTCGCTCTCCAGGTGTCTTTCCCGGCGCTTCATCTCCCTCAGCTCCTCGGAGAACCAGGGAGCCACCTGGGATCGGCATCGGGTCAGAGGCCGCAAAGGCACGACACGATCCAAAGCTCCAGCGGCCGCCCTATCCCAGGCGGCCACCAGTTCTTCAGTTGAGTTGTGAGCCAGAGCCTCAGGGAATGGCCCAAGCTCTGTCAGGAACCTATCCAGATCCATCAGGCGCCTGATGGTCGGCTCCATCTCCCTGCAGCGAGGTGTGGCGGTACGAAAGTCAAGTCGAAGGAGTGAGTGATCTGACCATGACAAGGGTTCAATAACTATATCCCCTATTTCTAGATCATTCTAGACTGACCTGTGACAAAACACAAGTCCATAGTGTGTCCCCCCGTGTGGGTAAGGCCATGAACTAACTGGGTCAGGTCCATGGCCGTCATTGAAGCCATGAATTCCCGAGCTGCCCCAGATGTTTCACCGACAGATGGCATGACCATAAGTCTGGGGGTATCAACCGCCACCCCGGCTATCATGTTGAGCAGCTCGGGCAGGGCCGCTGCCACGTGGCAGGGAGCCAGGTACGCAATCAACAGGCCCATCTGCACCCAACGACCCCACTTCTCAAGGAGGGACTCACATCCGGTTAACTGAGGTACAGTGGCTTCCCTCGGGCAAAGACCTTCCTTAATAACAACCGCCGCCCCCCCGCCCCTTCCCTGAGCCCTCGGCCGATGGAATGTGCGGAAACCTGGTGGGCACAGTTCAACGAGGGGAACCCCCCCTCTTGACCCAACCAGGTCTCCGTAATACCCGCCAGGTCCGCACCCCCCTCCTGCACCAGATCACAAATGAGGGGGGCTTTATTTACAACAGACCTGGTGTTGCACAACATCAACCGAAGGCCCGGGCCCTGAGGGTCTGAGCAACCCAGGGAACGAGAAGAGCATTGGGGGCCGGAGCGCGCACTTGCTCGGAGATAGCGAGTGCGCACTCCCACAACACGATATGGCCCCCTGCTCCCACCATATCTGCCCCTCCCACCCACAGTACTGATGGAACAGCCCTCACCAGTATGAAATCTAGCCCCCTCCCTGACCCCCAACCCTATACCCCCAAAGCCGTAGCCCCCTGCCGGACCCGGACCTGACCCCAGTGGGTTGCCCCCCAGTCCCACCCTGGTCGTATCCAAAACTCCCTCCCTCCCACCCCTTAAAAGACGAATTAAAAAAGAGTATAGTGAACTTTTAAAAACCCCATTGAGTTTTTATTGAGAATTGAGAATTGAGAAAGGACTACAGATTCTTGGCTATACAGTTAAACAAGAGAAATATCCTTTTCAGATGTATATTGCCGGAAGGCATGTTGATTACTTGGCAGGGAAAAAAAATTAAAATAGCATCATAACAGCACAAGACTTCCTAGACCAATTGAGAGAGACAGAGGAGGATCAAAGTAGCAAGGAAGAACTGGAAGCAATAGCACAAGAAGAAGAAATTCCCCACCAACGGAGATTTAAAGGAGGAACCCCAGAGGAGAAGGAGACAGAAGACAAGGAAAGCAAAGAGACAAAAGGGAAGAGACAAAGACCGCAAAGAACTACACATGCAAATAAAAACTAAGGCAGCACAAAAGAATCAGAAATGGAGGGATGGAAGTAAATATCAATCAACGTTAATGGATTAAATGACAATAAAAAGAGAAAACAACTATTGATAAAATTAGCTAAACAGAATGCTGACATAATATGCCTTCAGGAGGTCCATATAAAAAAAGAAGACAGGAAATGCTTAGAGCACAATAAATTTGGGAAAACCTTTACCTCCCTAGCAGGGAAAAAGAAGAGGGGTGTAGTGTTGTATGTCAAAAATGGGATTGTAGCAAAATTAAAACATACTGACACCAAGGCTGACATTAGCGATTGAGATTAAGAGAGGCAACCTTCCAATACTATTAGTAGCCATCTATGCCCCAAACAAAAACTTGGGGGAATACTATAAAAATTAGGAGAGAAAATAAGTAAAATGGAGTATAGTAATATTTGTATAATTGGCGACTTCAATGGGATAGTGGATTCAGATAAAGACCATAAGAGTAGTAAAGAAAAAAAGGGATAAATTACCAAAAACCTTCTTCGACCTAGCAGATGAATTAAACCTAGTAGATATTTGATGGACCTTGCATCCGAATAAGAAACAATATACTTTTTATTCGAATCCCCAAAAATCGTGGTCGAGAATTGACATGATATGGGTCAGTAGGAATCTGGGGATGGAAATTGAATCCGCACAAATAACACCAAATATGTGGGCGGACCATAACCCTTTAGAAATAAGATGGAAAAATTTACACAGGAAAAAGCATAAGAGATAGAAGTTAAATACACAATTTTTGAGGGATAAGGAATACATTGGAAAAGTTAAGGGAAAACTAAAATTATTCTTCAAAGAAAATGAAGATCAAGTAACACCCCGAGTAATTATATGGGACACGATGAAGGCATATTTAAGAGGGTTGGCAATATCACACAGTGTAAAAAAAAATAAAGAAAAAAGGAAGATACAGAAGGAATTTCTAGAGAGACTGGGAGAAGCAGAAAAGAACCTGCAGCAAAACCCAGGAGATAAGGTGGCAAAAGACAACTGGATGATACTAAAACACAAACTGAACATTCTGGATCAAGAAGAATTGGCCTACAAGATAAAACAATCAAAACAATATTACTTTGAAAACGCTAACAAACCGGGCAGATGGCTATCTTATAAATTGAAAAAGGAGAATGAGAAAGGAATCATCTACCAACTGGAAGATACAGAGGGACGTGTATTGAATAAAGAATTGTGACGAAGCAGGGTTGAGAGATACCCCGGACCGCGAACCAGCTCATGAGCAAACACACTGAGACTGAAATAAATCTGACAAAGGAGTCTTGTATAAAATATAATTTAGTTTAAAATACTTAAAAAGACACTGTGCCTTTAAAAAACACATTAAAAGCAAAGTCTTATCTTGGTTATGTGAAGCCAGGCTATCTCCCTAGATTCCTCTCCACAATACCGAAACAGTTCACAAGAGATAAAGGTTAACATGATGATAGACAGCTTCAGCGTCGATACATCATCGAGGCAAACGAAGGGCAGTAGCAAAGACTTCACAGCTAAAAGTCACCTGAGGAGAAAACAGTTCAAACAGCAACGTAGCTTGAAAGTCTGTGTGAAGAAGAATGTCCAGCACGGCTCAAACGTTGGCTTGTGTGCTTCAAACAGCAAAACACAAGCATTCGTGGGAGTATCTCAGCAGCAGCGTCTGGAGTCCTTATCTGCATCCTCCTTCCTTCTGCAGCGTTGTGCTGAGCTCTGCAATCAGCTCTGCATATAGGCCTAAAAGCATTTTAGGCCCGAGTAGCAAGCGAAAAGGTCCTTGCTTATATGGGGAGTTAACCTGCAATTAACTAGGGCGGGGAAGGCTTGCAGGTAATTGCAAACAGGAGATGGCTTGATTGAGACCATACTGTTTGTGGCTAATCAAGTAGCCACAGCAATCCTGAAAACACTCGTGACAATTCCCTTCTCTGCGACTATTTGATTTGTTAACAAAACATACATTCATCATTGAACACGTGTATACATCAATGATAAGTACATTTTCATAGTCATCGAAATTTTGCCCAGGAGATAGTAGTGTTGGTCACGGGGCAGCGGTTTGGTAAACACATCTGCTACCTGTTCCTTTGTTTCACAATACACAGTCCTAATGAAACCTGTTTTCACTAATTGCCTCACGTGTTTGTTTTTAATATTGATATGGCGCGATCTCTGCCCTACAGCATCGGCTTCAGATATATTAATGGCAGCCATGTTGTCCTCATAGATTTTTATAGGATGCATGGGCTGCCTCCACAAGCTTACCAATAGATTGTCAAACCAAACTAGGTTATTGGAAGCTTTGGACAAACTTACATACTCAGCTTCCGCTGTGGAAGTTGCAACTAGCTTCTGCTTCCCTGAGTACCAGTATACGGGGCTATGATTCAAATACACAATGTGCCCCAAGGTACTTTTTCTAGATCTAACATCCCCTGCCCAATCAGCATCCGAAAAACAACTCAATTCTAACTCTCTAGTTGTTTCCGTTTCCAATATCAATGAATAACTCAAAGTACCTTTCAGGTATCTTAGGAGTCGTTTGATTCCACTCCAATGGTACTGAGTTGGATGTTCTGAGTGTCTAGATAACACATTCACACTTAGACTAATGTCCAGTCTAGTCCAATTTGCGATGTACAAGAGCAACCCAATCACGGACTTGTAAAGGGTCTTGTTATCAAATTCCGCGCTCTCAGCATACATATTCTTGAGGAAGTCTGTTGCCATAGGGGTATCGCATGGCTTTGCTTCTGCCATACTGCACTTTTTAAGCAATTCAAGAATCTTGTCTACCTGAGAGAGCCGAAACCCCTTCTCGGTTTTTACGAACTGCACCCTTAAGAATCTATTAACGCGACCTAACAATTTCAAAGCAAAACTTTTGCTAAGGTCTTCAGAGAACTTCTTGTGCCTGTTCTCTGACTCGCTAATATATAAAATATCATCAACATACAACAGTACCGTTTCCTTAGTGCCCGAATTGTCCTTAACAAAAACGCACTCATCAGCGGATGATGGTGAGAAGCCCATTTCTCTCAGGCTTTTTGTAAGGCACTCATACCAGCGCTTACCAGATTGTTTCAAGCCATATAGGCTCTTATTCAACAACCAAATGTCGTCTTCCCGATGGCTTATTCCCTGAGGAATCTTCACATAGATCTCCTTGTCTAATTGGGCGTGAAGGTCTGAATATCGAACTGGTGTACATGTTCACCTCGCATGGCAGCAATAGTGAGAGCCGTTCTCACGCTCTCAGGACGCACAGTTGGCGAGAAGGTGTCCTCATAGTCGTCAGGGAATCTCTGCGAGAATCCCTGCGCTACTAACCTTGCTTTATACACAAAACCTCCATCTTCAATGGGCTTTTTCTTAAAGAGCCATCTGGTGCCGATCACCCTCTTATCTTCGGGTAATCTTGTTGGCATGAATACGTCTAACCTATTTAAGCTGTCAATTTTTGTATTCATTGCAGCAAGCCACTTTTGTTTTTCACGGTTAGTTAATGCCAGCACATCCTCATATCTCTGAGGTGTGGCCGGGACCTGGTTGACCGAGATAACGAAATCGTCATACCTCTTAGGTCTATTGCCCCTGGTTGCTCTAACCGGCCTGCGTCTGGGCATATCACTCACATCGGAGTCATCCGAGGAGTCATCTTCCTTATAGCCCTCACTATGCGACTCAGAAGCTGGGTGCCTATTCTTCCTGGCCACCCCCATCTTGTGCTTTGATGTCCCTTCCACGGGTACCTGGGAGACACGCTCCCCAGAACCAGACGTATCCCTAACATCGGGTAGGCTTATCGATACGTCCTCCGTTTGCTTACAGCAACTACAGGAAGGGTTCTGAGTGAAGATCTCATTTGCATGGATCTTACTCCAATTGGCCTCCTCGTGGAATGTGGCAGACCTAGATATAACTAATTTACCATTAGGGTAGGCAAACCTAAATGCCTTGGAGCCCTGCTCGTAACCAACGAATCTCAGTGTCAGGTTCAGACGTTGTCTAAATAATCACCAAACGAAAAGTCTTTGATGAAATCCTTCTTTTATTTAGTACAAACATGTCTGGCCCAACTCTGTCGGTGCCAGTACTGACCTGCTAACCCCCCAAACCTTCCCTTTCCGTTCCTTTGTCTCAGCATGTCATTGGCCATCTTCTATGTCACTCCTATCCCCTTAGCTACTTCACCTCCCAGGAATTCCCCCCTCCCATCTCATCTCCTAGGAACATTATCTGCCGATTTAGCAACTGGGTGAAAGGTAACCTGTTTCTTCTCTCTCCCCCTTTTTATTTCTTCTTTCATGGCAGCACTGGGAAGAAAGAAACTTGCAGTGCTGACATCCGACCCCTCTCCCTTCCTTTTCCCCCCAAGGGGAAAACAACAAAGTAACAACCGTTATCCCGTCCGAGGGTGTGTCCCCCCCCTCCCGGCTTGTCCGGGTGATCTGCATGGAATTTGGCTATAAGGCGGTCAGCTTGGATGTTTGTGCTCTTCACCCAGGAGGCCTCGGATAATGGGTAACCCTTCCATTTAATTAAGTATTGGAGGCGCCCCCTGTGCCATCTTGAATTGAGAATTCGCTGCACCTCATAGTGAGTTTGGTCCCCAACAACCAGGGGCCCGGGGGGTCACGTGGTGTCAGCCTTAAAGTTGACCCCACTACAGGCTTCAGGAGGCTGCTGTGGAAAACGGGGTGTATCTTCCCTAGGAGCCAGGGCAACTGCAATTGTACTGTAACCGGGTTGATTATTTTTGCTATAGGAAACGGTCCTATACATTTCGGGCCCAATTTCCTGCTTGGGAGTCTAAGCCTCAGATACTTGGTGGAGAGGTATACCTTCTCTCCCACTCGAAATGGTCATTGGGGAGTTCGGTGCTTGTCTGCTTGTTTCTTATAGGACTGTGCCGCCTTGGCCAATGCCCTCTTAACGTTCTCCCAGGTTTCCCTCAACATTGCCATCCAGTCGGTCAAACTGACTGAGGAAGGGGGCTCCCTCGGGTACTCTGGCATGGGGACGAAATCCATACCACTCACTATTTTAAATGGGGTTAATCCCGTGCTACTGTGGACAGCATTATTATACGCGACCTCCGCAAAAGATAGGAGGTCTGCCCAATTGGACTGTTGATAGTCGACGTAGCATCTTAAGTATTGTTCTATCATAGCATTCCGTCTCTCCGGCCCCCCATTGGTGCTCGGGTGAAACGCCGAGCTGAGGCCTTGGGATGACCCTGTAGATCATAGGAACTCCCTCCAGAATTTTGCGGTGAACTGGACCCCTCAGTCGGAGATGATTCTTCTGGGGACTCCATGCAGGCGGTAGATGTGTTTCACGAATAGTTTGGATAACTGTCGGGCCGAGGGCGGCCCGCTGCAAGGAATAAAGTGCGCCTGTTTGGAGAATAAGTCTATTACAGTCCAGATCACTGTATTTCCACCACTCCTTGGTAGCTCTACTATAAAGTCCATCGCAATCTCCTCCCATGGTCTTGTCGGTTCAGCTACTGGTTGCAACAGTCTGGGAGGGCATCCTGGTCGTGTCTTCATTGTGGCACAAATGGTACAACTTTTTACATAACTGTCTACGTCCTTTCTCATGTGGGGCCACCAGAACTGTCTTCGTACTAAGTGCAGAGTTTTTAGGAAACCGAAATGTCCCGCTGGTTTAATGTTGTGGCTCCTCTTAAGGATCAGGGTGCGTAGAGTCTTTGGGACATAGAGCTTCACCCCCTTCCATGCTAGGTCATCCCTTTTTGTCAGGAGGTGTTGATTGTCTCGGAACCAGGGGTCCGCCGCTGTTTCGGTTTTTAGTTTTGTCGTTAAATCACTTTCAGGTTGGTCCTGCTGGCTGCGCCGTTGCCGTCTGGTGACCACCTGGCCCACGACCTGGGTAGAGGGGATGATGGAGTTCACTACCTGCTCCCGCTCACTGTTATATTGGGGCATCTGGGAGAGTGCATCGGCCAGGAAGTTCTTCCCCCCTGGGATATGCTTGAGCTCAAAGTTAAAACAATTGAAGTATTGCGCCCAACAGACTTGCCTGGGCGACAACTTCTGCGGGGCTCTGAGGGCCTCCAGATTCTTGTGATCAGTCCAAACTTCAAACGGTCTCTGGCCCCCCTCTAGTAGGTGTCACCAGGTCAGCAGCGCCCATCTTACTGTGAACGCTTCCTTCTCCCACGCCGCCCATCACCTCTCTGTGTCGGTGAGCTTTCGGGAGGTGTAGGCGCAAGGTTGTAGGTTCCCTTGGCCGTTCTTTTGGAGCAGCACGGCCCCTACTGCCAGGTCGCTGGCATCGGCTTGGATAACGAAAGGCTGTTCGGGGTCAGGATGCTTTAGGACAGGCTCTTTTGCAAACATCTCTTTTAACGCTTCGAATGCCCGTTGGCAGGTCGGGTCCCACTGTAGGGGTTGTCCCGGGCAGGGCTTCGTTGCCGGACTCCCTGTCTTTAGGAGGTCCGTCAGAGGTTTGGTAATTCTCGCAAATGAGGGGATGAATTGTCTGTAGAAGTTCATGAACCCTAAGAAGCTTTGCAGTTGTCTGCGGGTGCGCAGGGGTTGCCATTGTAGAACTGATTGTACTTTGGCTGGGTCCATCTCTACCCCCTCGTTCGATATTCGGACACCTAAGTAGTCTAGGCGTGATTGGTGGAACTCGCATTTTGACAGTTTGACATACAGGTTCGCCTTTAGCAGTTTCTCCAATACTTGGCGGACGAGGGGTATGTGTTCATCTAAGGTTTCCGTGTAAATGAGAATATTGTCCAGGTAGACGAGAACCCCTTTGTAGAGGTGCTCATGTAGGACTTCATTTATCAGTTGCATGAACACCGCCGGGGCTCCCTGCAGTCCAAAAGGCATCACCTTAAATTGGAAACTTCCTAGGGGGCAGTTGAATGCTGTTTTCCACTCATCTCCTTCCTTGATGCGTATTTGGTAGTAGGCTTCTTGGAGGTCTAATTTGGTGAAAACTTTTCCTTTGGCCAGG
Organism: Ptyas mucosa; assembly: GCA_012654045.1. Lineage (NCBI taxonomy): Eukaryota > Metazoa > Chordata > Lepidosauria > Squamata > Colubridae > Ptyas > Ptyas mucosa. The sequence continues at coordinate 40,605 of WNWU01013153.1, forward strand.
TGGGACAGCATGTCCTTCATAAGGGGAAGGGGATATAAGTTGTGCACGCAGACGGCGTTGATGCCCCTGAAGTCCACTACTAGATGCATAGAGCTGTCTTTTTTCTCTTTAAAAAGGACCGGTGCCGCGATCTGCGGTTTTGCTGGCTCAATGAAACCCCTTTGTAGGTTTTTGTCTATGTAGTTCCGCATTTCTTGCATCTCGCGGGTCGCCATGGCATATAGCTTAGGTTTTGGTAGTTTCACTCCAGGGATGATCTCAATGGCGCAATCTGCCTCATGGTGGGGTGGTAAAACGTCACACTCGGCCTCGCTAAACACCTCTGCAAGGTCTTGGTACTCCTCTGGGATCTGTTTTATGTCGTGGGAGCTGTCGGATGCGGCTGCCAGTTGCTCTGTTTTACCCTCGGGGAGGGGCCCTTGCGTTGGCGGCTTCTTCCTTTGTCATGGTGGGAAAGATCGGGGCTTCTGCATGGGGACCATCCCCACTGGTTGGAGCAGCAGGGGTTGGGGGCCCTTTGCAATCCTCAGCCTGCAGGTCCCCTCTTGCCACCAAATGATTGGGCCCCACTTGTCTAGCCACGAGAGTCCCAGTATGACTGGATCTGTCATTTTGGGGGCTATTATGAACCGAATCGTTTCCCAGTGATCAGCTAGCTCCAGCCTCACTGGCTCGGTCAAGTGCGTGGCGTAAGTCCCCCCCACTAGGGATCCATCAACTTGTTCAAATTGGATTGGGTGGTTACGTTTTTTGGCACGGATCCCCAATTTTAAGACTATGGGCAGGTTGATCAGGCACCTCGTGCAGCCTGAATCTATTAGGGCTTGGAAAGTCCCTTGGGTCCCTGTTTTCCGGGCTGTTAGGCGTATTGGGAAAAGAAAGGGGTGGACAGGTCCGCTCACCATTGGGTCGTCTTCACCCTTGTCCTCGCTGTCATACGACTCGGGGGATTGATTTTTCTCATCTGGGGTCCCTCTTGTTTCGGTCAGGTGGGAGAGAACCTCTGGGCTCGGGGGGACTCTCCGTGGTGCGTTGGTGGCGCGTGTGGGCCCTCGTTCCGGTCGTGCCCTGGGCTGTGGGTCTGGCCTCAGTCTAGGGGTTCCGCACGCTGCTGCCGGATGACCCATCCCCCCACATCTGTAGCACCTGAGCAGGTTTCGTGGGACGACTGGCCTCTGGGTGGGCTGTGGCGCTGCAGTTCTTCGTCTGCCAGGTGGTCTCTGGTACGGGTGGTCTCTCTCCTCACTATCTGGTTGCTTCAGCATGTTGTTGGTCCGTAGTCCCCTGTCGCCTTTTATCCCACTCGGAAAGTGATCATGACTGTCCCTCCTGAGAACAGAATCTCCATTCTAGGGTTCTCACATATCCTCATTAGGCTTAGCAAATTATGGTCTATTTCAGGTACATACAATGCATCATTAATTTCTCCTATCCCAGGAATATAAACATCTCCAATGCCAATAACATTCACCTTTTTACCATCTGCGACCTTAACCTGGATTGATGCTTTCTCATATTAACAAACAACCTTCGGTCACTCACAACATGGTTACTGGCCCCACTGTCCATTAACCAAAGTTGCTCTCGCCGTTCCTTTGTAAGCTCTGACTCAGTAATCTCTACTATGCCTACAGAACCATCATTAAACCTAGGATTGTTTCCTTTGTTGCCTCTATTTGGCTTTTTACCCCTTCTGTGGTTAGGAACATCTCCATTTGGTTTCCTACCTGGAGGGAATGACCTCCTTTTACTTTTACGGTCAGAAGGTATCTTTAAACTTTTCCTAACATTCACATTTTGAGGGCAGTCCCTTCTATAATGTTCTCTAGAACTACAATTGAAGCATTCTCCGATAGTATATGCTCCATCCGAACTACCGGGCTTTCTTAAAGGTTTCTCCTTTTTATGGAAAGCCGCCCTGCTTTTTCGCAAGTTGTCTTCCGCTATTAACTTGCCAGATAACATTTCTAAAGATAAGTTATTACAATCAACGTTATCCAATCGCGATATAAAACTATCCCAGCTAGGATCAAGAGAATTGAGTATAACAGTAATGAGGGTTTGTTCAGACACTGTTTCCCCCCTCAACATCAATTCCTGCCTTAACCTGTTTAACTCGCATAAGTGTTCATTAATATCTACTCCCGCCTTCAACCTGGCGGAATAGAACTCCCTATAAACTCTGTTTGTAACATGGGAGCTTTTAGAACAAAATAGCTTATGGAGTTTTACCCAAACTTCCGTTATGGTGAGGTTACAAGGTATACTGGGATATAGTGCAGGGTCAATGGACATCAATAAGATGCAAAAGGCCTTATGATGTAAAAGGTCAGTCTCTAAAGACCATTGTCTAGATGGGGGTTTCAACAACAACGATAAAACATTTTCTTTCATTAAAATCACTTGAACATTCTTAACCCATTCCTTAAAATTCCCTCCACCCACACTTAAACATTTAAAATTAGGAGGGAGAACCTGTACATTACTAAACATGGAAACAGACGTTAATCGATGTTTAGAGTCTGGTCCATCCTGGAACGGGCAATAAGGCATTGGAATAGAAGCACACAACACAGTGTCTTCCATCTGAGGTTCCAACAGTTGTTCCTCCCCAATGGAAGGAAAAACCTCACGTTGTGCGGATGCAAAACTTGTCCTGGTTTGATCACAAGGGTTCGAGGGTCCTCTCTGGTGTCTGTCTCTAGGAATCTTCAGACGTGCTCCTAAATTCCTATCTTCAGATGAGGCAGCCTCTGGAACCACCCAGGATGTCGATGTGGTCACAGGTGGATGTATCCCACTCGTGGCGTGCGCTGAGTTGGTCGCAGACATCAAGGGTACATTGGAACGTGCAGCTACTATTTGTTGGGCTGATGGTGTCTGCAAACCATCATCCAAAATGGTTGCTAAAGTTTCTACCACCTTTGCAACCTTACGCCCAACATGAGAGTCTCTTAAATCTTTAGCAGAAGTCATCAAGGGAGCTAAAATTTTCATGGCCTGATCTATAACGGCTTCAACAGCAAATGGCGCAATATCAACTTGGCCATGCTGGTTTAACAAAGAAGCAGTGACATTCGAATCAGGCAGTCTTTTATCCCTAATTCTCCACTCATGGTCTAAGGTAGGGATTTTTGGAAAAGATTGAAAGCCTCTTACTAACTCAGTGTTTTCCAAGACTTTGACCTTCTTTTCTTTGGCTGTCATCACGGCTGGATTCTTTGATGATTCACAAAAATCAGCAACCGGATTCTGACTTGCTATAGGCAAACCTAAATACTGAAGGATTGCCTTCCTAAATTCATCATCTACCTCTGGATGTGTTTTCGAGACCTGAAGTGGCATTCTTCCAGTCTCTACATCTTTAGGTGATGATGGTTTACTCATCACCTTAGGCACTTCAAAAGTTGAGGCCTCTGCTCCAAGACTTACAGCTCCTCTATATTCTAAATTATTTAAGATTTGGGGGTTTTCAGTGAAAGCATTTTTGGCCTGAGCCCCAAACAATCCATTTTGTGACTTCATGCTTTTTGCTGCTGCTGCTGCTGCTGCTCTAGTCAACATCTACCTTTCTACATCAATTGCAGGCTTTTCAGTCTAGCGCATTGCCACATGAGCGTAAGTTCGTTAAACCATCCTCTGCTACCAATTGTGATGAAGCGGGGTTGAGAGATACCCTGGACCATGAACCAGCTCATGAGCAAACACACTGAGACTGAAATAAATCTGACAAAGGAGTCTTGTATAAAATATAATTTAGTTTAAAATACTTAAAAAGACACTGCACCTTTAAAAACACATTAAAAGCAAAGTCTTATCTTGGTTATGAGAAGCCAGGCTATCTCCCTAGATTCCTCTCCACAATACCGAAACAGTTCACAAGAGATAAAGGTTAACATGACGATAGACAGCTTCGGCGTTGATACATCATCGAGGCAAACGAAGGGCAGTAGCAAAGACTTCACAGCTAAAAGTCACCTGAGGAGAAAACAGTTCAAACAGCAATGTAGCTTGAAAGTCTGTGTGAAGAAGAATGTCCAGCACAGCTCAAACGTTGGCTTGTGTGCTTCAAACAGCAAAACACAAGCATCCGTGGGAGTATCTCAGCAGCAGCGTCTGGAGTCCTTATCTGCATCCTCCTTCCTTCTGCAGTGTTGTGCTGAGCTCTGCAATCAGCTCTGCATATAGGCCTAAAAACATTTTAGGCCCGAGTAGCAAGCGAAAAGGTCCTTGCTTATATGGGGAGTTAACCTGCAATTAACTAGGGCGGGGAAGGCTTGCAGGTAATTGCAAACAGGAGATGGCTTGATTGAGACCATACTGTTTGTGGCTAATCAAGTAGCCGCAGCAATCCTGAAAACACTCGTGACAGGTTAAATACACAATTTTTGAGGGATAAGGAATACATTGGAAAAGTTAAGGGAGAACTAAAATTATTTTTCAAAGAAAATGAAGATCAAGTAACACCCCGAGTAATTATATGGGACACGATGAAGGCATATTTAAGAGGGTTGGCAATATCACACAGTGTATACAAAAATAAAGAAAAAAGAAAGATACAGAAGGAATTTCTAGAGAGACTGGGAGAAGCAGAAAAGAA
>WNWU01013153.1:55204-67246 GCA_012654045.1 Ptyas mucosa
TTGATTGATCCCATCCTGGCTCTGGGACAATCACACCTTGGTTAGAGGTTTGGACCGTGGCTTCTCCTCGCAAGTATACTCTGAGAAAACAAACCCAAAGAAGTATTTTCTAAGAAAACTCATTTTATTGTAAAAGTAAAATAAAGATAACTCTTACTAATTAGTTAGCTACATCTTGGCAGCGTTCCTGCCGCACCTCTCTGGCAGGGAGAACAAAGAAAGTAAGATGAAGGAGGAATGGAATGTGGAGGATGCGCAGTTAGCTTAGAGAGATAAGAGTGAGCATCTACAGCAAGTGTAATAGTCCAGAAGATGAGAGCTCAGCTGGTAAATACAAGAACGCAGTGACACATTTGCCCAGGTTCGTCTTGTGCGTCAGCTGCGCCCTTACTTGGACCAAGATGCCCTACGCACCGTTACTCATTCGCTGGTCACCTCCCGTCTCAATTACTGCAACGCTCTCTACCTAGGGCTGCCCATGAAAACCACTCAAAGGCTTCAACTGGTGCAGAATGCGGCCGCGTGGGTTGTGATGGGAGTGTCCCAACACTCTCATGTTACACCGCTCCTGCGTGGCCTGCATTGGCTACCGGTTGCCCTTCAGGTGAGGTTCAAGGTGCTGGTTATCACCTATAAAGCCCTTCATGGCCTAGGTCTGGGATATTTGTAGGACCCCCTGCAGCCAGCAACAATCTCCAATCGCCCGGTGTGTTCCCACAGACAGGGCCTCCTCAGGGTGCCGTTGGCCAGACAATGTTGGGAATGGGAAATAACTTGGAATAATAATCTTAAATTGACAAGGGCGGTAACGTATAAGGAAAACCAATACAAAATGCTATATAGGTGGCATTTAGCCCCTACTAGGATAGCAAAAATTTACCCTAACACGAGCCCAAATTGTTGGAAATGTGGCCACCACCATGGTACCTTCTACCATATGTGGTGGACGTGCCCCGAAGCGACGAAATTTTGGAAAATAATTCGAAGATGGATTCAAGAAATAATAGAGGAAAATATTGATTTGGCACCTGAAACCTTCCTCCTGGGCATACTGAAAAGGGCATATGAGAGAAAAAAGATATCCCTAATTATGCATATTATTACAGCTGCCAGAATAATATATGCACAGTACTGGAAAGAGAAAGGACTGCCACCGGAGGAACATGTAATTAGATATTAGAATGCGCAGAGATGAATAAATTAACGTATGTGATAAACAAAAAAGAATTCGGAATATTACACAGTGTGGGAAATGCGGTATAAGTGGATGGAAGATAAAAGTAAAAGGTAGAATAAGAGAGGGTGCAATTATCAATAAAAATTAATGTAATCAGGAAACACCACGTATATAATTTGTATATATTTATGAACACCGCTAAACCAAAAATTGTTAAATTGTATTATCATGTAATTCAATAAAAATCAATAAAAAAAAGAAACCGTATCATGTTGCATATGATCAGAAATTATGCAACAGTTGACAATTTGCAGTGTACCATCTTTATCGACATAATAAGCAATGAACGGATGCACTGTGGCTTGGGAATTCTCTCACTGAAAGCCTTGAGCAGCATCTTGGACAACAAATGAGTAATTCTCCACAAAATCCATCAGTACAATCAGTTTGGTTTCTTTTAGGCCGGCTTTCAATGACTTCAAATATTCGCTTTGATGTTTTGAAACGAAGTGGTGGCCAGTCAGTTTCCACATTTTGCTAGCGAGTTTTTTGATGAAGCCATCAACAGTGAGAACATTTGTTTCCAGCATTTCATGGTCAATATGAACCCATTGTTTGAATTCTATTGATTCTTTCGAATCCCAGTCCTCGGAATATTTCGTCCAAATGTGCTATCAGTGCGTCTTCACCAGGGCAGTTTTGGCATCGCTGCAACATACAATCTTTGGTGTTCAGATCGCAAACTGCCTTTCCCAAGAGCCGCTTGTAGTCCTCTTTAACGTTGGCACCTTGTAGCATAAGCTTAACATTTTGATGAATGGTGCAGACGCAGACGGTGACACGCCACTTTGGTCTGAGTTCACAGAATTTGGAGAAACCAATTTCAGCACCATATTTGTTTCGATATGCCACATACAGTTCTTTCAGATTGCACAGTAGCAACCGCTTTTGTTTGTGAACCTTGATGCCATCAAGTCGAATGGAAACACAATCTTTTTTGTTGGGGCACATCCTGCTAAATTCGTCATCCTCATAGAAATCTCTAACTCTGTTGGCATTTTCCTTTGACAGCGGTTTGCCAACTTTTGCATCTGGTAGTGCACAAACGCCTCTCTCTTTATTTTTCTTGCTGTTTTAACCATACGTTCTGAAACGCCAAACATTTTTGCTGTCACCGGTATCGACCAACTCTTTGGGGCCAAAGTCAGTGATCAAACTTTCATTGATCTAGCGGATATTTTAATTTTCGTTTTCATGTCTTCGATTAGGTCAACGTAATCCTGGCATGACTGGCATTCTTTAGCAGCAGACTTGCTAGTTTGCCCAATATCTTCAGCTGCTACTCCAGCGGCTAATGTTATTTTGTCTGCTACCACTTTCTGCACATGTTCAATTTTTTGTTTCACATAGCCAGTTTTATCCCTACTGCTCAACTTCTGAATTTTTAATGGAGAAGTCCCTAAATCGGTCAAACTTCAATTAACAGTGTCTGAAATGTCCATATCGTAATTATCCGACGACAAAGAGTCTGTCGTGCTTTGGACCATAGAAACGTATTTGGCTTACACTTGGAACAAATCTTTTGACCCAGCTTCACATTTGTTTTCGCCACTTTTGTTAAATCATTGGACATGGCCACATCGACTTTCAACAGCCCATGTGTCAGGTTCCGGAATGCCGCAGTAAAATAAGACTCCAAACAAAGACTGTCTGTTGTAGAGTACTTTATCCTCTGCTCCGGCATGATCCAACAAACACCCGTGAAGAATGAAGCATTGTCAGCGCTATTGTGCAGTGCTCCCCACCACCTTTTAAGGTTACCTGCTCACCCCATGACTCCACCCTGTAGCTCCACCCCCAAGCCTAGATGTGTTCCATCATCTCAGGTAGCCAGCATGGCGTTACAAGGCGCTTCCCCTTTGGCTTGTCAAGTTCGCCAGGGAAGGCTTCCGAAATGGGAGTACCCGAGGCTCAGCTGTTTCCAGCCCCGCCTCTCAGCTGTTTCCGGCCCCACCTCTCAGCTGTGCGACAGCAACAGTGTTGGAGGCGTCCGCTGTAATGGCGATGCCCGCAGCGGTAGTGAATGCCTCCAAGCCTTTGGGGCCGACGTCATGGCTGGCAGCGGCCACGGTGGCTATGGCAAGCATGACGGCAGCTGCAGTAGCAACCCTTTTGAGCATGATGGCTGGTAATCAGTCTCCCCCAGCCCTGCCTGACACGTCGGGGCTGACACCATGTTGAAAGCTCTGCAGGAAAAGCAACTGACATCCGAGAGGCGAGAGTGAGTTCATGACAACGATGCTCTTGCCAGGGGCGAGTGGGGCTGTTGTCGTAATGGGCTCCAGGAGAAGGGGACCTTGTCTCCCCCATTGTGAAGTGTGCTAAATTTTACTCTGCTGTGTATGGCGCTGTGAGAGCGGCAACAGCAAATGCACCACAACAAAGGCGGAATGCTGTTTTGCGCAAAGACAAGTGCAAGGACGCTCACTCCTGCACTAAGGCTCCGCCCATCACCACCACTGTGACAGGGTGACAGCTCTTTCATCCCTCTGCTGCGACAGGGTGACAGGGAGCCGCACCAGAGGGATGAAAGAGCCACATGCGGCTCTGGTGCCGCAGGTTGCCAACACCCGGTGTAGAAAATGCTTTCTTTCCAATTTTAGTTAGATTTATAATCAATACCCTATTACAATTAATTCAATTATATCAATTCCAATATTAAAATATTGAGTCTATTAGGAAGGAAAAAAACTCTTTAAAGTCAGGAGTTTTATAATCCAATTTACCCTGTCAGCATCTTGTCCAAGTCTATATATATTGTTTCACTTTTCTTCTTTCACCTCTCAAAATGTTCTATCAAACAATGTTTGTAATCCAAAATGGTTCACCAAGTTCCCCAATATCTCGGTAATCCAAAAAGACCAAAGAGCCCAAATTGCCACTTCATTCAAACTGAAACCAGTTCAAAACAATTCCACGATGTCAACGATGTCTCTAATCCACAAAAGTTGTTTATAATCCACAAAAGTTCAAAGAGTTTCAAAAGGCTCCCCAAACCACAAGTAGAATAACCTTGCAGCTGTTTCCTTATCTCCAGTCCACTTATCTATTTCAAATATTTTTTCTTCTTTTATATTTCCCGAGTTCACTTCTATCTACAGTATGTAATATCATTTTCCACCAGTAGATGTCATCCCAGCTCTTTCTTCCAGCTTATACAGTGAAAGCTTAATTTCTGTCTATAAAATTGTTCACTTTTTTCCAAATATTCAAATACAAAAGTATTTCCAATATTTTAAGTTACTTTTCCGATTGTTATAACTTCCAGACTGGTCTTTTCTTTATGATTTACTTTAATAATCTCCCATTAAAGTTCTGATTTTTTTTTCTGGATCTGTCATCTGTCTCTTTACATAAAAACTCACCGCTTCCTTTTATAGGTGGGAGTAAAATCCCTTCCTCTTTAGAGAGTCTTAATTTTCAAATAGTCTCTTTATTCGGGAATAAATCTCCAAGGTAGAAATTGGAAAAATCCTCACCCAGTTCTGCTGCTCACAAATTACTAGTTAGTGCTTTCTCTTTCGGTTGTCACAGCTTCGGTCAGGCCATAATGGCCGTCTCTTCTTCCATCTGTCAGGAGGGTGTCCTTGAATCCAGCGGGTGTCAGCTTTGGAAGCCATATTAGACCCGAAGCTTCCATGCTGCCACCTTCTCATGTGTGGGAAAGTAGGAGGGGGATTTAATAGAGGGGTTGTCTTTAGATATAATAGCATTCTTCCTGTCAGTCAAGATCAGGACGATCCTGCATCTGGAGGAGTGGTTGGAGTGATGTCTCAAGATGGGATGGATGTTGATTGGAGCATGTGATCGACTGAGGAGGGAGGGGATGGTTTTGGGGGTTTTGATTTACTGAGGGAAAACCTGGACCTCTCAGATTTGGGTTTTCCCAGATGTGCCAGTTTACCTATTCTAGTAAATAGAATTTTGAAAAATGCTTGCTTCAGAGTCTTTACTTGGAGTTGGGGGTTTTCTGGAACGCTGACAGTGGGAGGACTGCTGTCACCCCGCAATTGACAAGGTGTCCCTCCTATCTTCGTCACCCCTCCAGGGTGACTTTGGCCCCTTGGGGCCTCCAAATGGAAAAAAATCAGCTGGGTTTTGCGGAGCTCCGCTCACCCTTGGCTGTCTCACTGAGACGCCAACCTCGAAGTTAGACTCAATGTGTATTCTTCTCTATAAGGTAAGTTGAACATTTTAGACAGACTGAATGTCTTGTAAACAGAACTAAATATATATATACCTGTGGTACAAATATTGAAAATAAAGTTTTCATCCATCCATAGGCCAGAGCCTTGGTACACATTTTTTTTAAAAAAAATTGATTTATATGCCGCCCTTCTCCGGAGACTCAGGGCGGCTTACAGTGCGTTAAGCAATAGCCTTCATACTTTTGTATATTTATACAAAGTCAGCTTATTGCCCCCACAATCTGGGTCCTCATTTCACCTACCTTAGAAAGGATGGAAGGCTGAGACATTGAGTATAACACACAGTTCCATGCAAAGTCAGTGCTGGGAGCTCTCCCCTCCCAGCATGTTTTATAACCCGGGTCTCAGGTATGCTGGGCGGAACGGCAAACAAGCACAGCGACAGCCCTGTCAGCTCTCAGCGGCACGCTGGTTTATTTGTGTCTGCTCCGGTTACGCGCTGTGATTCGCAGGAACGAATGAAATCGGCGCTACAGACTCCTGGAACGGGGCGTTTATATAGCACGCCCGTTCATTACATAGTCAAATACCACGCCCGTTCATTACATAGTCAAATACCACGCCCATGTGTCTCAACACGCCCCTTCTTTCCGGTGGACAGCTCCTCCAGCGTCAGCAGAGTGCGACCGCACAGCATGTTCCGGTCGTCCTTTGAAAAGTTCCCTAACCCGGCGTAACCCGATGCCACCACCCCTCACCCCGCACACGACTGCCTACACCCAGTGCCACCACCACCGTGTAAGTATATATCCTCCGCTGGTGGCATGTTGCGGTAGTGAGTGTCGAGCAGGTTGCTTGGCTCGACAGGCGGCTCCCCTTTCACCATGGGTCCGTCTGTAAGAGATAGAGCAACAACATTAGCGTCTAGCTGGGGTTTCTGCGGATGCTGCCTATGGAACCGTCTGATCAGTCTCCTAGCGGTTATATTGTAATACGGTACCCATGACGCTTCCTCTATTGGATAGCCTTTCCACCTTACTAGATAATGAAGTTTTCCCCTCTTCACCTTAGAGTCTAGTATGGTATCAATTTCATATCGTCCCTCTGTGACCGGTCCGGGACGGTCAGACTGGTCCTGGCCTCATGTAGCAGGCTTAAGGAGACTGCTGTGAAACACAGGATATATTTTCCCCAACAATGGAGGCAGTTTTAAAGCTACGGTCACAGGGTTGATGACCTTCATCACTGGGAAGGGGCCCACATACTTTGGTCCCAATTTCTGGCTGGGAAGTTTTAGTTTGATGTATTTTGTGGACAGATAGACCAGATCCCCCACCTGAAAGGGTTGCGTTGGAGCCCGTTTTTTGTCTGCCTGTGTTTTATATGCGTGAGCTGCTTTCTTTAATGCCCGTCTCACCTGCGGCCATACTGTATTTACCTTGTCAGCCCATTCAGTGGGCATCTGTGTTGTTGACGGAGATTGGTCTACCTCTAGTATCGCTACAAAATCTTGTCCCATAGCAACTCGAAATGGGGTGAGACCCGTACTACTGTGCACGGCATTATTATAAGCTACCTCCGCGAAAGGCAATAATGAAGACCATTCGGTTTGTTGATACGAGACGTAACAGCGAAGGTAACGCTCTATCATTGCGTTTGCTTGTTCTACAGCCCCATTAGTGCTGGGATGGAAAGCGGAACTAAGGCCCTGGGTTGACCCAATAGCGGAAATGAAGTTTCTCCAAAATCAAGCCGTGAACTGCACCCCTCTATCCGAAATGATCCGGCGGGGTACTCCATGTAATCGGTAAATATGGTGAATGAATAATATAGCTAATTTACGAGCTGAGGGCAACCCTCGACATGGAATAAAATGCACTTGTTTCGAAAACAGGTCAATAACTGTCCAGATGACAGTGTTTCTGCTACTTTCAGGTAACTCTACTATGAAATCCATTCCTATGTCCTCCCAAGGACGGCTAGGAGTGGCGACAGTTTGCAAAAGCCCTAAGGGCTTCCCATGTCGCGATTTCGCCTTTGCACATATGGGACAGTCTCGTGTGTATGCTTCTATATCTTTTCGCATTTGGGGCCACCAGAACTGTCGTCGTGTTAAATGCAGTGTCTTAAGAAACCCAAAATGGCCAGCTGCCTTAGTATCATGGCAGCGACGTAATACTGCTGGTTGGGTGCTCTTTGGCACGTATATTTTATCCCCTTTCCATAGTAAACCATCTCTCTGTGTCAGGAAAGGCTTATTACCTTGATACCACTCGTCTATGTCTAACGTGGGTGTGTGAACGGCCACAGGGGCGAACAGCTGAGGAGTGGCTGTGGTGTCCCGTTGCCGCCACCGTGTTCTTCGTACCGGCTGTGCACCTCGTTGCCTGCTGGTGCCAATCGTGGCCAGCGCCACGTTGCCTGCTGGTGCCGCCCTAGAGAATGCCCCGCTGACGAGCAGCTGGCCGGCGCTGTTCTGATGTGATCCACCGCAGCCTACGCAGACTCTCCCGCCAGCTCCAAAGGCAACAGCTACGTGCTACTACCACCACCACCACCCTCAGGTATGGCGAGCCCCAGATCAGGACTCGACAGTTAAATTATTACATAATATTCAGATTGTTCTTCCTTCCCATGCTTTGGCAAAAGTTTGTTTTGAACCCAGGAAATTTTAGGCCCAAGCAAACAAGTTTGAAAAAAAAAAAATGCTTGACCCTAACCTCCAATTTCATTGATTTAGAGAAGAGGTACTTTTACTAAGTTTGAAATGATAGCAGCGAAAGCAAGGCAAGATCTGATTAAAAATGCGTGAAGGTTACACATTGAAAGTCACCCCAGATCCCTCCCCCCAGGGTCCAGCGCTGAGGGTCCAACGTCCAGTATGAAGATGATAGGAAGCTCTTCTTTGAATCAATTTTTTTTTCCTCCACACACCCCCACATATTTTATGAACAGAGTATTTACCATATCATATCTTATACAACTTATCATATCCAAATAAATTTTACATAGTTACAAATTCTGCCAAAATATTCTTTTCCATATTTTTTAATCATATCTTGATATTTCTTTTTTTTAATTTTTTTTTAATTTTTAAACAAAACAAAACATAAAACAACCATCACCCATTACAATTACAGAAAGTGTGTCGATCGGTTATAATTCTTTTGTGCTTAATCCCATATCCAAAATTTACAGGTTATTTAATTTCTCTTATATGATAATTTCTTATATCCCTTTATACTATTATTCTCATTTAACAATTATTTAACAATGGCTTGTCTCCCGTAAAAAAACGCTTCATATATTTTATTATTACATTTATTTCATATTTCATTTCCATGCTTTATTATCTAGCCATTGATAAAATAAATCCCATATCATATAATATTGTTTATCTTCCTGTTCTCTAATTTCAAATGTCAATTTACTCATTTCAGCACATTCCATAACTTTCTTAATAACTTCATCTTCAGTAGGTATTTTCTCGTTTTTCCAATTTTTAGCAAATACAATTCTAGCCGCTGTTAAAACATTCACAATTAAATATCTCAGTTCTCTATTATATGTTTCTGGTAAAATCCCTAATAAAAATATCTCAGGTTTAAAGTCGATGTGTTTCTTTGTCATTTTTTCTAACCATGTGTGGATTCTAGTCCAATATCTTTTAGCTTCTACACATATCCACCACATATGGTAATATGAGCCTGGAGTCTGATGACATTTCCAACATTTCTCTGATTTGTTCTTGAACATTCTGGCTATTCTCGTCGGGGGTAGATGCCACCTGTAAAACATCTTATACAAATTCTCCTTATATGCTGTTGACATTGTCATTTTATAATTTTGCGACCACAATTTTTGCCATTTCTCTAAATCAATCCTGTGACCAAAATTTTCCCCCCATGCAATCATTGTTTCTTTAACTTGTTCTTCTTCCAATTTTCCTTCTAATAAATAACCATACAATTTTTTAATTACATAGTCATCAGAACCTGTTAAAATGTTATCTAAATTAGTCAAACTACTGTAAAAACCCTCTGTCTTAGAATCTTTATCATATCTAGACTGTATTTGCATGTATGTATGTATTTTATTGAATAGCCCGAAGGCCTTTTCAAAAAAAAAGAGAAAGATAAAACAAACAGTTACAGAAATAACAGTGTAAAAATATATGATATATGACATTAAAATTTAACAATATCGAAGTTCAATAACTAAATTTCCAAAACTAGGTAACCCAAATAAAATAGCTCCTCTCTTCCGGCGGTGACGTCAGCGGGTTAGGGACGAGGGAACGGCTCTCCGCTCTCGAAATCCCTAACATTCTTGATCTGAGCGCCGATTTTGGTGCTATCGACCCCGGAGAGGTCGATAGAAGAAAGGGGAACTTCCGAGGACCTCGGGGAGGGCAGCAACTCCCCCAAAGGTTCAGGAAAAACCCCTTAACTTGGATTGAGGAAAAACCAGCCATTCCGGCTGGCCCGACACGGTGACAGCTGTTTAGAAGGAAGCGAAGATCATAAAAGAAGCATCGGTGGAAAAAGGAGGAGAGAACAAAAGAAGAATTGAGAAAGGTATCTCTAAATTCTGAAATTGTTGAAAGAAGGCAGGTGGAAGGAACCTCAAAGTAGGATATAGAGAGAGAAGCGGTGAGTGGAAAACCGGAGCGGAGGGGGAATCCATCTTAAAAGTGACAACGCACAATTTGACAGCCAGTGAAACTGGAGAAATCCAGAGGAAAGCTGGCAGTGTGAATGTTGGGACGATACTTAGAACTTTTATAATAAGATCCTGAGAGAAGAGAAAGTCTTAAAAAGTTGGGAGAATATTTGACACAGGATCATTAGATATTTGGACACTTAAAGAAGAGAAGATGGTGAATCCTTACTGATTCAACATAGTGAGGACGTGGCAAGTTTAGGATTTATAATATTTACTGGATAATTGGGACACAGAACTTTTCAACATTTACTCTAACACTTGGACAATTGGCTTAGGAGACGTTCTAACAGCTGGACTAAGATATTTTGATACGTCAACGCTTGAAACTCACGGAGGATATTTAATGTGTATTGGACATACAAAAAAAGAGTAAGAGCGACCATGAAGTGGATTTATTAACATCGCTTTCCCTATTCTTTCCAGTTCGTGAAGACTCGGACAAAAAAGCTGGAATATTTGGACAATATTTAGACCCTTGAAAGGAAACCTTGTTGGATTATAGTGGGATACTTAATAATTAATTTACTGCATAGAATTTCTCTTTTCCCTGAAGCATCAGACTTTGGATTGAGTTGAACAGGTGAACATTTAACTTAAAAGGCACTTGGGATGTTAAGTATCTAGAATAAATAACTGGAAAAGAGACAAGAATAAACGAGTTAAAGAAGAGAGTGACCTAAGAGAAGAAAATCTATAAGGATTATAGACTTGTAATTAAAATAACCTGTTACTAGCAATTGAAAAGTAATACATATATTTACACCTTACTCTGAAAATTTATTTTGGATCTATGATTGCATAACCTAACCTTATACATATTAAGTGACTTATTAGCTTGTTAGTTTATGAGTTTGTCTTTATATACTTAGAGTAAAAGATATATACTGAGTTACACTATATTTATTATATTTATGCAAATGATACTTATATATTTACATTAGTCATATTAGAAGATAAGATTGATACTTATTTACTTAATAGTATAAGAGTTATATTAAGTACTTGAATATTTAATATTTTGGATAATTAACTGATGGAACATTAGAATACTATATTTTTCCCTCAACCCTTCCCTTTTTAATTTCCCTCATCATTGTCTCATAAATATTGCAAAGTATTGAAAGAATATTGAAAGGTGAAAGATTAATTTGGAAGCAAGTCTAAGAAATAGACTTATAATTACTGAGTAGTATATGAAATTTTGGGAATCAATAAAACAAGGAATAATAATGGCAACCACAAGCACAGCAACAACAACCAAAACAAGCAAGAAGATACCATCGAGCCAAATGATACTCATGGCTTCCCCGGCCCAACAAAAACCAGCAGAAACGACAGAAAATGATAAGACAAGCCCTGCTCTTAATATGCGGAATATCCACACTGCTTTAGCAATGATCCAGGAAGGGATGAATAGGATGCAGGAAACGATGGTCCACAACCATGAGGAGACCAGGAAAAACCATGAGGAACTGAGGTTAGATGTGGGTGAAATAAAGGACAATATTAAAACTTTAGATGAGAAGATAGAGCAAATTCAATAAAACATAGTGGAAAATGAGCAGAGGATCCATAAAGTGGAGGAAAAAATAGAATATACAACCAATAGAATGGAAAGTATGGAACAGGACCAGGGGGCGTTTAACAAGGAAACGGAAGACGCATTAACCTATCTTCAAATGGAGAAGGCATCTTTTTACTTGCGATTCCAAAATGTGGAGGAGCAAAAAGATGAAGATATAGGGGAAACAATGATTGAGATATTGGCAAAGGCAACCCAGAGGGATAAGGAAGAATTACGAACTGGAATCGACGAAATATACAGGGTCCATACGAATTACGCAAGACGCAATAAGTTACCTAAGGAAATTCACATAAGATTCACGAAGAAATCTATAAAGGAAGAGATTTACAGGAAAATGAGAGAGGAGA
>WNWU01013153.1:72246-91002 GCA_012654045.1 Ptyas mucosa
AAACAGAAAGTTGATATGAAACCGGAATTGTTTTTATTCGGAATGATCACACCACAACAGACTAAAGAGATAAAATATCTTATTATTCATATCCTAACAGCAGCACGCATAGTATACGCTCAAAACTGGAAATCAGAACTCTTACCAACAGAAGAAAAAATAATTGCAAAAATAACAAAATGTGCAGAAATGGACAGACTCACAAAAGAGCTACAAGAGAAAGAGGACACTGATTATTATGCAGTCTGGCAAAGATGGTACTCCTGGCTAGAGGGAAAGATAGGATTGATAAAATAATACTTATGCAAAATCCAACCAAGAAATATAGATAACCACATAGGAGGAAGACCACATGACTGTAGATATAAATAGTTAGAATGATTAATAGAAGGATATATAGAAGTAATAGATACTCTCACATAGAGAAAAATTTAAAAATAGGGTATAAAGTCAAGTCTTGGACATGTAAAAAGTAGAAACAAGTAAGCACATAAAATAGATTTTCAATAGAGAAATAGAGGTGAAACAGAAAATAACCATTGATGCAATAGTTTTCTAGAAGTCAGCCGATAGGCTGAAACAATGTTAGTTTGTTTCTCTTTTTTGTTTGTATTGTTTTTATGTATATATGTTTGTAAGTATTTTTGTCTTATGTTTTTGCTTAATAATTAAAAAAAATTAACAATATTGAAGTTCAATAACTAAATTTCCAGAACTAGGTAACCCAAATAAAATAGCTCCTCTCTAACTCAGCTCGTCTTTCTTACAATCAATGAAATTCTTTTCAATATAACTGGCTCGTATTACTGTCATCCTTTTAAGATAGCGAGTGATAGCCCTTACCAGGGGAGGAGAGTCTGCCTTCAATAGAAATGTTAATTTATGCCTTACATTCCAGTGGGCAAATTTATTTATAATTGGGGACAGATATTGTTTTCTTACTTCCTCATACAGCCTACATTCAAATATTATATGCGCCATATCCTCCACAACGTTTGCCCCACATATACATGTTCTTTCGTCATACGGGATTTTCCGGTAATGGCCGAATTTAACGTTGGTATCTAAAAGTTCAAATCTAAACTTGACAAATAGTTCTCTCTCCACTGATGGCATTTCTAGATGTAAATATTTTTCCAGGGTGAAAGTTGTTTTAACTGCTGTCAGAAGCTTAAGGGAGTGATTAGTTGAAAAAGTTGCCATGTCCATCTGCCCATGTATATCTTTAATCCGTTGTTTAACTTGCTTCAGTGTGTTGCACAACGGGAACCCTACGCCATATCGATTCAATATTTCTGACAGCCGAGTTAGCCAGGAATACCTTTGAGGATTTGAAATCTGCTGTTCCTCTAGGCAGATTTTGGGAAGTCTGCTGGCTTCCATCTGAGTCATTTTTAGCCAGTAGGCTACCGCCCTAGTGATTGTGTAGGTGTGCAGTGAAAAATGTCCCAATTCAGCTCTGACGGCCGCCGCTGAAGTGGAATTGTTTACCCCCAGCATCCTCCTTAACAAATTATTTTGAGTTCTCTCCAATATGGGGGCCTCTGTAAGACTCCAGATTTCGGCACCGTAGAGCATAATTGGAACAAGTTTAGCCTGAAAGACTTTACGAATTGGTAAAATCGAGGTTGGTTGAATATGTTTACTTAATTTGGATACAAGGCTTGCCCCAGCTCTGACCTTTTGAGAAAGGTATTGATGGTGCAGAGTTCAACCACCTGCAGTGGAAAAGACAATTCCAAGATATTGGAATATTGGGTAACTTGCTCAATCTTTGTGTCATTAATATGCCAATTATGCTTTTTATTCTTATTGCCAAAGACTAAAACTTTTGATTTAGCTACATTTATAGTCAAGTGGTTTGTAGTACAATAACGTGAGAGCTTGGCGAGAAGTCTCCTCATCCCTATTTGGGTTCTAGAAAACAGCACTAAATCATCAGTGTACATTAATACATTAATAAATCTTGAGCCTATTTGAGGGCTGTGCGTTAGAAGATCTTCCAGCTGTGCTGAGATATCATTTATATAAAGGTTAGGGCCCAGAGTAAAAGAGTAGGGCCCAGCAGGCAGCCCTGCCTCACTCCTCTGGTTGTCGGTATGCTGTTTGTTGAGGCCTCATTTGCTGCATATCTGACTCTAATTGCCGTATTAGTATAGAGAATCCTGATCAACAAAATAAGTCTGGGATCCATCCCCATAACTTGTAGTTTCCTCCACAGATGGTTCCTATCAATAGAATCAAATGCAGCAGTAAGGTCAATAAAGGCGGTATACAGCTTTTTCCCCTGGGTCTTGTATTTATTAATTAAATGGGAAAGGACAAAACAATTGTCAATGGTAGACCTACCCGATCTAAAACCTGCCTGCTCATTTGCCAGAATTTCCTTATACAAGCACCAGTCCTCTATTTTATTTAGCAGATGCTTTGTATACATTTTTGAAATTATATTGAGAAGGCTGATGGGTTGATATTTAGATGGGGCGGCTCTGTCCCCTTTCTTGAAAATTGGAAAAACTATAGCTAACCTCCACCCTTCAGGGATTATCCCTACTTTATCGATATAAATAAACAATGCTACCAGCACCGGTACCCAGAAATCAATGTTGGACCTAAAGAGTTCGGGAGGCAGCAAGTTGTTCTGTCCCCGTCCTCCACACACACAAACCCACACAGACAGTCGAGGGTTAAATAATTGGCACACACAAACGGTCCGTTATCAGAGGCTTGACAGCTCTACGGGAACCGGCTGCCAAGTTCTTTACTATAAAAAGAAGGGGGGATGTTCCTCCACCAGATAACAAATGCAATACACACCGGCTGGGAAAAAACAGTCCAATTCACAATCCTTCAGCAGACTGAGGTTTTGCACCAAAGAAGCTTGCAAGAATTAACTTTGTCCGTCACAGAATCTAAATGGCCACACCCCTCCTTTATATAGCCTGTGGGGTGTGGTCCAGTGACTCAGCTTAATCCCTGGCACACCTCCTCTTCTGCTGTGATCGTTTAGCACGCCGACGCTGACGTGGGTCCAGCCACAACTTGTCTCCCTCATCACTCTCCGACCGATCGGAGACACCTGGCTCTTGGCCAATCTCCTCTCCTTCGGCCGACACCTGAGGAATTGTCAGAGAGGAGGGGCCGGGGGAGGGAGGCCTGGCCGGCTCCTCTCCTTCATGTTTGGAGCCTTCTTCCTCTGATACGATGGGCTCGGGGGTCGGAGCCACAACACAAGTCCTCTCCGGGGGCCTTCCCGGCCTTTAAGGATTGGATTATATGTTTAACTTCAGTAGAGGTAACTGGTGTCCATTCCGGACATTTCCTTAATTCCTGCTGGAGAATGTCCAGTTGCAAGACATTTGTTGTATTGTTACCGTCAAATAAAGCAAGATAGTGCTTCTCCCATTTTACTGCTGATATATCAGTGTCCATGAATGGGGAACGTTGTTTTAATATACCGGCTATCTTATGCCAAAAGATCGTAGGGAATTGGGATTTCGCTGCCATTTCTACCTCTTTCCATATCCTGGTGTTATAGCAACTTTTCTTGTTTTTCAGGAGGGATTTGTATGCTCTCCTAAGTTGAACCATATTTGAATAATCACCATCCTGTCTGGACCAGTTAACTTTCCTAACTGCGGCTCTTAGATTTGCCCTCAGCCTATGGCAATCGTCATCAAACCACTTTCTAGAGATCCCATCTACTTTGCTATCATTCTGGATCATTAAGTTCTTAAGAGTAGAAGTTAGCTCTATATAAGGTGATATTGGGGTGTTGTCTCCAGGCTTAGATTGGGAAATTTCCCTACCTAGCTGTCTGGCTTCGTCTGAGCCCAGATAAGTGATCACAGATTCAAAATCAAGTCTGTGCCAATATAACCTTTTGTAGTTATAAACCCGGGCGTTTACTAAGGTGTCAATTTCCTCTCTTAAATGAGGCCTAACTTCTGAGGAGAGTGAAACCAGAGCCGTGATGGGAAAGTGGTTACTTTCCTCTCTAAATATAGCTCTTACATCTGAAAAATGATGTACTAAACTAGAGGAAGTGCAAATATAATCAATAGAGGTTGATGTTTTGTTGGACGAGAAAGTATAGGGATATATATACCCATCACTCAAGCCACTAAGTACTTGCATATCATTCATAAACAGCAGAGAAATTAACCTCTGAGCATATTTATTGGCCCTCTTGTCCATTGAGGACCAGGTGAACTCATTATAAAAGTATCCAGTTGGTACCAGGCCTCGCTTAGCATAGCTCTTCATTGAGGGGCCTAGTCTTGCATTAGTATCTCCGGCTAATATAATTTTTGCTTGGGGAAAGCGTCCCTTTAAGGTAGCTAATACTGAATCTAATTCATCCCACAGGTCCCTTCCTAGAAGGTGGAGTGAAAAAGGAGTGATATATACATTAATTAAGATTAAGTCCATCCCCCTGAACGAAAATCTAATAGGCAGAATATATTGGAATTGAGGGTCTAAAGAAATTTCTTCACCCTTCCATCCCGTATCCCTTTTGACCATCGTGGTTAGGCCCCCAATTGCCCTCCCTCTTAAATTGACTTTGCCTGCCAGTTTATGCCATGAGGCAAAACCCGGTAAGCTGATCTGTGGATCATTAGTAGTCAGCCAGGTTTCTTGAAGGAGGATGAGATGATGTGTTGAAATCAGTTTTATAAGATCCATTCGGTTTGCAATGCCTTTCCAGCCAGCTATATTCCAGGACAGGAGGGAAAGGCTAGGGATATCAGAGACCCTAGTTATTGGCCATTTGTTGTCTAGTCAATCACCCCGAGGCACTTCTCCTTGTGCCTCTCCCTCCACCCTTCTGGTGGAGGGGCCCGGAGTTACTACCACCGCCTTCTCTGGAGTGCCAAAGGAGTCAAAAGTGGCCCCTGATTGTTGCGGAAATGTCTCACCCATTCTTAAGGAAGATGAAACAGGTGAGGGCAGTTGCACACCTGGGGGAGGGTGAACTTCTGCCACTACGTTCATGGTCTTTGTTTCTTTGAAAAGTCTTTTGCCTTCCCTTCTATCCCACTGGACGGACTTAACAACTTTAGGCCTTGTCTGAACATGCTTTCCCCGTTCTTCCAACTTGGACAGCCTTCCCGTTGAACTACGGGCTTCTGCTAGCGAAGATCTTAACCAGTCAAATTCAGTTAACATCGACCTTTGCTCCTTTGGAGACAAGGAAACAAATTCGCTGATTATAACATCATCGGGCTTATCGGTACTTGCCTTCATATATGGGATCTCCCTGGTCTGGTCTGCCTTCATAGTTTCTCCGGATTCTAGAGGAAAGACCCTGGAGGTAGCAGAGTGGTTCCTAGATACCATTTTTGATGTTTGGTTGAGTCCTTGTAAAAGCGGTTTAATAGGCCCACTCAAGAAGACTCTTATAGAAATGACTTCAAATCTGAGCAGGGATCTTTTTCTTTTCATTACAGCATTCGGAATAGTATTGCTGTCAAAATGCAGTATTAGTCGAACACAATTCCTATGCTGGGGAAATTTTTCGTATCTGAGTAGATCTATTAATAAAGGATCAGATTTCAATAGCTGTGCAAGTGAGAGAATTATCCTTTCCTTTGAAGTCCATCGTCCTCTATTGCATGGGATTTTCCTTATCTTTAAAGCAATTTGTTTCTTTAAAAACCTTCTTCCTTGATGAGGGTTGACATCAGTGCTTGCAATGCTTTGTTGTTTGGATTGAGATCTTAAACCCTTCCACTCTCTCCGCGCATCAGGAAGGTGTGCAGTCTCACTTTCCTTAACTGCAGGGTGAGAGTTATTTAAAAATTGAAAAATCCTCTCAATGTCTCTTTTGATCGATGTCAGTAAGTCATATATTGAATCTACTGTATGCGCAGTTAACATGCTCTGAGTACAGACCATCTCTCTGAGGTCTGAATATGTCGGAACTTCTCTTGAACAGCTAGAAGTAGGAGAGGGGATAGAGCTTGAAAAATCACCCATTCTAGCAGGCGAGTTTAAATCTGAAATCCGGGAAAAAAGCTCCCTTTCTGTATCTCCCTCTCCCAATGATACAGACGACGGAGACAAAGTTCAAAGTTCGAATTGGGGTTCTGGATTACACCTCTCCATGAAGTCGTCCAATTTAAGCTGTTTAAGAGGCTTGGAGTAGTTACACTCTGTCATAGATTTTGGGGAGAGTGAGTAAGATCACTGCCTCTTACTTTTCTTTACCATTTTGGTAGATAATTGATCCAGTATCTCTCAGTGAAGTTAAATATCGCAACAATTTATCCTCCCTCGGCAATCGTAGTTAAAGTAGGCCTTAATGATGGTCTCAGCCGAGGCACCACGGAGGTAAAAAACAGTCTCCTTTCCAAACAGTGGCTTATCTTCCACTCGCACTTCTTTGCTATCTTCTGTTTTCAGAATTGTTTAAATTGTTTAAATTATTTCACAGGGGAAATATGTGGGAGAAAGAAACTAATTAGCTGATTGAGTTTCATTAAAAGCAGGCCTACCGGGAGTGTCTGCCTCCTCTCCGCCTCGACCACCCCTCGCATGTATGAAAACCAATCCATCTTTATCTCTTGTTCTTCTAATTCTTGCTTTGATTTAAGTTCACCCTTTTCATTCAATAATTCACTATATCTAACAATTTGTTCCTTTCTAAATGTTATTGAGTATGAGAATGCTTCAATAGTAGATAGCCAAACTGGAATTTTTAAATAATGTTGTCTTTTAATCTTCTCCCAATTTAATATCAAAGACTCTCGAATAACATGTCTTCTAAAATACCCCTGTGTTTTTGTACTCTTGTACCATAAGAAAGCATGCCAGCCCAACAGCAAGTCGTGTCCTTCTAAAATCAACAATCTAATATTTCTTAACATTATCCATTCTTTAATCCACATCAAATTACTAGCTTGATAATATAATTCCCAGTTCGGCAAACCAAAACCTCCTCTTGTTCTAACATCTTGCAACAATTTTAATTTTATCCTCACCTTTTTACCCTGCCAAATATATTTTAACACAATTTTATTCAGATCTTCAAAATAATCTTTCCCCAACCTAATTGGAATTGTCTGGAACAAATATAAAATTCTAGGCAATATATTCATTTTAATAGTTGATATCCTCCCTATCAATGATAATTGCAAATTCTCCCATTTAGCCAAATCTGTCACTATCTGTTGTTTAAGCTTATTGTAATTATTCTCCTTAAGTGTACTGCATTTTGCTGTCAAATATATCCCCAAATACTTAACCTTGTTCATGACCTGCATCTTTGATACTTCCGCCAATTCTTCTTTTTGTTTTTTTAATATATTTTTTGTCAAAATCTTCATTTTGTCTTTGTTTATTTTCAAACCTGCTACCTTGCCAAATTCTCCTATTTTGTCTATCAGTTTATTTATTGATTCAAGCGGCTCTTCCAGAATAAACACCAGGTCATCTGCGAATGCTTGCAATTTATATTCTTGATTTTGAATTTTCATTCCTTTTATTTCTTTTTCTTCTCTAATATTTCTATTTAGTACTTCTAATGTTAACATGAACAACTGTGGTGACAGTGGGCAGCCTTGTCTTGTTCCTTTTTGTATTTCAATAGATTCTGTCAATTTTCCATTTATCATTACTTTTGCTGTTTGTTTATGATATATGGCTTCTATGGCTTGAATAAATTTCCTCCCAAAGCCCATCTGTTTCAGCTGTAATAACATAAATCGCCAATTCACATTGTCAAAGGCTTTCTGTGCATCTAAAAACATCAAAGCCATTTGCTTTTCAGGATGTGCCTCATAGTATTCCAAAGTGTCCAGAATTATCCTCAAATTGTCTCTGATCTGCCTTTTTGGCAGAAATCCATTTTGATCTGACTGTATAAAATTATTTAAATATCTTTTGAGTCTTTCTGCCAATATTGTAGCGAAGATTTTATAATCTGAATTTAGCAGGGATATAGGCCTATAATTCTTGACTTGTTGTGGATCAGCATCCACTTTTGGGATAAGTGTAATATATGCTTCCAACCATGATTTGGGTATTTCCATCTTTGACATTACTTCATTCATAACTTCTAACAGTGGGAGACTCAGTGATTCCTGTAAAGTCTTGTAGTATTCCGCAGGCAATCCATCCGGGCCTGGTGCCTTCCCAGTCTTTTGTTTTTTAAGTGCTTCAGTCAATTCCATCATCGTTATATTTCTTTCTAGCATCATCTCAGTATCTTTTGATATCTGGGGTAAATTCACCTTATATAAATATTGTTTAATACTTTCCTCCTCTATATTTTCTTTTTCATATAATTTTTTATAATAATCTTGTATAATGTTTTTCTTCTCATCATTCCCAAATCTAATTTGTCCTTGTTCACCTAATAATTGTGTTATTTTCCTTGATTCTCTCTCTTTTTTAAATTTATATGCTAGCCATCTGCCTGGTTTATTAGCATCTTCAAAATAGTTCTGTTTAGCACTTCTAATTTTTTGTGCTAAATCTTCTTTTTCTATTAATCCCATTTTATGTTTAGTTGTATCCATTTTCATTTTAATATCCTTTTTCTGTGGGAATTTCTGTAATTCTTTTTCAAATTCCTTATAATCATCCTCTAATGTTTTGTAGGTTTGCCTTTTCTTAATATTTCTTTTCCTTGTATAGTCAATTATCAGGCCTCTGGCATAAGCTTTCATAGTATCCCACAAATTTTGCAATGATGTATCCTTTTCTGTTTTCTTTAAAGAAAACAGACAATTCTTTCTTCATTTTCTGTACAAAATCCTTTTCTTTTAATACTGTAGTATTTAAAGTCCATCTAGACCTTCTCCTTTGTACTTTCCATCTCACCGTCATTGGATTATGGTCTGCCCAAGTATTAGCTTCTGTATCAATTTCTTCTATGTTTGAAGTCAATTCCATTGTAATCCATATCATATCTATTCTAGACCATGATAAATGTCTATTAGACTAAAACGTATATTGTCTATTTTTTGCATTTCTTTCTCTCCATACATCTTTTAGATTTATT
This sequence comes from Ptyas mucosa, assembly GCA_012654045.1. Lineage (NCBI taxonomy): Eukaryota > Metazoa > Chordata > Lepidosauria > Squamata > Colubridae > Ptyas > Ptyas mucosa. The sequence goes on from WNWU01013153.1 coordinate 81,254, forward strand.
TCCTCTTATCGTCTTAAAAAAAGATTTCGGCAGAATTCTTCTACTTTGTTTTGTTGTCTTTTGTGTGTTATAGTCCATTTTCCCATCCACTATGCCATTAAAATCTCCCATCATGCAAATATTATCATAGTCCAGCTCAATTAATTTCATGTGTAATCTTCTATAAAAATCTTCTTGGTTGTCGTTTGGAGCATATATTGCTATTAACAATATTTTCCTGTTGTTATCTATCATTTCCACCATCAAGATTCTTCCCTCTTCATCTGCATAATTTTTTCCGTTAATATTATATCTCTAATATACAAAACCACTCCTCTTTTCTTGCATTGTGGCAGTGAAGCAAATAATTTCCCTAATTTAGGCTGTACCAAAAGTTGTTCATCTTGTTTTTTAATATGCACTTCTTGTAAACAAATTATATCCAATTTTAATTTCTCCAATTTATGAAATACCTTTCTTCTTTTAGTTGCTATATTAAGTCCATTTATATTCATTGTAATCATTTTTTTCTCTTCCATGTTTATACTTTATATGAAGGCTTTACTGCTCTAGTGGATCTCAATTCACATTGTTCTTTATATTCTACAATGCCTCCTACTGCACCTTCTACTACACCTTCTTCCTTTTCAATCATCACTAGATCCTCCTTAATTTAATTAATTTAATTTAATTAATCATATTTCTATGCCGCCCAACTCCCAAGGGACTCTGGGCGGCTTACAACAGAAATAATACAAACAGTAAACATATTTTTTTTAAAAAAAACATTATAAAAGCATTTTAAAAACATTAAAAACACATGCACACCATCCATGGCCGGATCTCGCAAGATTGAACAGTGAGATCAATGGCCCCAGGCCTGCCGGAAAAGCCAGGTCTTCACCACTTTCTGGAAGGCCAATAGGGTGGGGGTAGTCCGGACCTCAGGAGGTAACTGGTTCTAGAGAGCTGGGGCAGCCACAGAGAAGGCCCTCCCCCACAGGCCCGCCAGCCGGCATTGTTTAGCTGACAGGACCCAGAGGAGAGCAACTCTGTGGGATCTTACTGGTCACTGGGAGCTATGCGGTAGAAGGCGGTCTCGAAGATAGCCTGGCCCTGAGCCATGTAGGGCTTTAAAGGTAATAACCAACACCTTGAATTGTGCCCGGAGACCAATAGGGAGCCAGTGCAGCTCGCGGGAATTGGTGTAATGTGGGTGTACCTAGGTGCACCCACGACAGCTCGCACGGCTGCGTTCTGGACCAACTGTAGTCTCCGAACACTTTTCAAGGGTAGCCCCATGTAGAGCATGTTGCAATAATCTAACCGTGAGGTGACAAGGGCATGAGTGACTGTGAGGAGAGCCTCCTGATCCAAGTAGGGTCGCAATTGGTGCACCAGGCGAACCTGTGCAAAGGTCCCCCTAGCCACAGCTGACAGATGTTGCTCTAATCTTAGCTGTGAGTCTAGGAGGACACCCAAATTGCGAGCCCGTTCTGAGGGGGACAATTTCTCCCCCACCCAGAACCAAGGATGGACGATCAACATAGTCTTTAGGAGGCAATACCCACAGCCATTCGGTCTTGTCTGGGTTAAGTCTGAGCCTGTTGACTCCCATCCCATCTGCAGCAAAGAGGGGGTTGAGGGGCTTTTTATCTAAATTTTTAAGGAAAATTTTAAGGGGACCCGGGAGGATGGGTGGGGGTTATAAAGGTGGACCTGGGGGGGGGTCCAGATACCCACTGAGCGGGGTGATGGGGTGATTGGCTGCAGCAGAGGGGTTGTGAAAAGAAATTTAACTGGGGAGCAGGGGGGCGACAGGAAGGGCAACGAAATTGAAATAATGAGTGGGAGGGGCAGATATGACGGGCGCAGGGGGCCATATCATATATTGGGGGTGCACACACACTGTTTATGAGCAATTGCGTACTCCGGCCCCCAATGCGCGACTCGTGTCCTGGGTTGCACAGAGTCTCAGGCCCAGGGTCCGCGGCTGATGTTGTGTAATGCCAGGTCAGTTGTTAATAAAGCCCCCCTCATTTGCGACCTTATTTTAGAGGGGGGTGCAGACCTGGCTGGTATTACGGAGACCTGGTTGGGCCAAGAGGGGGGGGTCCCCCTCATTGAAATGTGCCCACCAGGTTTCCGTGCATTTCATCAGCCAAGGGCCCAGGGGAGGGGTGGGGGAGTGGCGGTGATTATTCGGGAAAGTCTTTGTCCGAGGGAGACCACTGTTCCTCAGATAGCCAGATGTGAGTCCCTTTATGTGAAGTGGGGCCGTGGGGTGCAGATGGGTTTGCTGACTACGTACCTGGCTCCCTGCCACGTGGCAGCGACCCTGCCCGAACTACTCGATGTCATTGCCGGGGTGGCGGTTGATACCCCCAGACTTATTGTCATGGGGGATTTCAACCTCCCATCTGCGGGTGAGGCGTCAGAGGTGGTTCGGGAGTTCATGGCTTCCATGACGGCTATGGACCTGACCCAGTTAGTTCAAGGCCCCACTCACATGGGGGGACACACTCTGGACTTGATTTTCGTCTCTGGTCAGTGGTTGAATGATCTTGGTAGAGGGGACCTAGATATTAAACCCTTGTCATGGACAGATCATTCGCTCCTTCACCTGGACTTTCCTACTGCTTTCCCCCGCCACAGGGAGACAGAACCGACCAGATGGTTCCGTCCCAGGCGCCTGATGGACCCCGAAAAGTTCCTGACGGAGCTTGGGCCGTTTCCTGAGACTCTGGCACATGACTCGACTGAAGAGCTGGTGGCCGCCTGGGAGAGTGCGGCCTCCAGAGCTTTGGACCGCGTCGTGCCTTTGCGGCCTCTGACCCAATGCCGATCTCAATTGGCTCCTTGGTTCTCTGAGGAGCTGAGAGAGATGAAGCGTCGGAAAAGACGCCTAGAGAGCATTTGGAGGACTAGTCAATTCGTTTCCGACTGGACACAGGTGAGGTCTTATATCAAGACCTACCTAGTGGCGATAAAAGCGGCAAAATCTAACCATTTTTCCGCTCTTATCGCATCTGCAGAGAACCGCCCAGCCGCTCTGTTTAGGGTGACCCACTCCCTTCTTCGGGGGGGGAGCGCGGGAAGACCCCTTGCAGGGTTGTGCTGAGGATTTTGTGCAATTCCTGCATGATAAAGTCGCTCGGATTCGGGATGGCTTGGAATCCGACTGGATGAGTCCACGGGAGGAGACGAGGGGAGGTCTTGAGAATATTATCTGGGAGGAGTTTGATCCTGTGGCTCCCGAGGATGTGGACAGGGTTCTGGGTAAGATTAGTGCTGCCATGTGTTTATTGGACCCGTGTCCCTCCTGGTTGGTACTGGCCACCCGGGAGGTTACACGAGGCTGGCTCCAGGGAATTGCAAGCGCTTCTTTGAGTGAGGGTGCCTTTCCTGCCGCCTTGAAAGAGGCGGTGGTGAGGCCCCTCCTCAAGAAGCCTTCCCTGGACCCGGCTGAATTAGCTAACTACCGTCCGGTCTCCAACCTTCGTTTTGTGGCGAAGGTTGTCGAGAGCGTGGTGGCACGACAGCTTCCCCGACACCTGGATGAAGCTATCTATTTGGACCCATACCAGTCAGGCTTCAGACAGGGGTACAGCACTGAAACGGCATTGGTCGCGTTGGTGGATGATCTCTGGAGGGCTCGGGACAGGGGTTGCTCCTCTGTCCTAGTCCTATTAGATCTCTCAGCGGCTTTTGATACCATCGACCATGGTATCATGCTGCAGCGGTTGAGGGGGTTAGGAATAGGGGGTACCGTTTTACGGTGGGCTCCTCCTTCCTCTCTGACCGCTCGCAGTTTGTGTTGGCAGGGGGGCAGAGGTCGACCTCAGGCGTCTCGTATGGGGAGTGCCGCAAGGGTCGGTCCTCTCGCCCCTTCTGTTCAACATTTATGTGAAGCCGCTGGATGAGATCATCCATGGTTTTGGGGTGAAATGTCATCTGTACGCTGATGACACCCAGCTGTACATTTCCACCCCAGACCACCCCAACAATGCCCTTGATGTGATGTCTCGCTGCCTGGAGGCCGTGCGGGTCTGGATGGGGAGAAACAGGCTCAGACTCAACCCTTCCAAGACTGAGTGGCTGTGGCTCCCGGCGTCCCGATATAGTCAGCTGGTGCCATCGCTGACTATTGGGGGTGAATCTTTGCCCCCCACAGAGAGGGCTCGCAATCTGGGTGTCCTCCTGGACGCACGGCTGTCTTTAGAAGAGCATATGACGGCCGTGGCCAGGGGGGCCTTCTATCAGGTCCGCCTGATTCTCCAGTTGCAGCCCTTTCTGGATCGGGACGCCTTGCGCATGGTCACTCATGCCCTTGTCACCTCCCGGTTGGAGTACTGTAATGCTCTCTACATGGGGCTCCCCTTGAAGAGCACTCGGAGGCTCCAACTGGTCCAGAATACAGCCGCGCGGGTGGTTATGGGCGCAACCCGATGTGCCCACGTGACACCCCTCCTGCGCGAGCTGCACTGGCTCCCAGTGGTCTTCCGAGTGCGATTCAAGGTGTTGGTCACCACCTTTAAAGCGCTCCATGGCATAGGACCCGGGTACCTTCGAGACCGACTTCTGCCACCAATAGCCTCCCACCGGCCAGTTCGCTCTCACAGAGAGGGTCTCCTCAGGGTGCCATCGGCCAAGCTATGCCGGCTGGTGACACCCAGGGGGAGGGCCTTCTCTGTGGGAGCCCCAGCCCTATGGAATGAACTGCCCCCGGAAATGCGTAAGATCTCCGACCTCCGGGTATTTCGCTGTGCCCTTAAGACCCTGTTGTTCCGCCAGGCTGGGTTATCAATGTAATAATTTTAAATCAGGTGTTTAATTTTTGGGGTCTTAAATTGAGCCGAATTATTTAATAATTTTAATAATTTTAATTGATGTTTGTCTTGTGTTTTTAATAGGCTGTACACCACCCTGAGTCCTTCGGGAGAAGGGCGGTATAGAAATAAAATTATTATTATTATTATTATTATTATTATTATTATTATTATTATTATTATTATTATTATTATTATTATTATCCAGACCCTCACGGCCTCCAGGCACTGGCACATCACATCCACTGCCTCACTGAATTGACGCGGGGTAGAGATATACAGCTGGGCATCATCAGTGTATTGCTGATACCTCACCCCGTATCGTCGGATGATCTCACCCAGCGACTTCATGTAGATGTTAAATAGGAGGGGAGAGAGGGCCGAGCCCTGAGGCACCCCACAAACAAGGGGCCTAGGGGTCGACCTCTGTCCTCCTACCAACACCGACTGTGACCAACCAGAGAGATAGGAGGAGAACCACCGTAACACGGTGCCTCCCACTCCCAACTCCCTTAGTCATCCCAGAAGGATACCATGGTGAATGGTATCAAAAGCTGCTGAGAGGTCAAGTAGCACCAAGATGGAGGAATAACTCCCATCTTGGGCTCGCCAGAGATCATCCATCAGCGTGACCAAGGCAGTTTCCGTGCTGTAGCCAGGCCTGAAGCCAGACTGAAAAGGGTCTAAATAATCCGTTTCCTCCAATGACCGCAGGAGCTGAAGTGCCACCACTTTCTCTACAACCTTTCCCACAAAGGGTAGGTTGGAGACTGGACGAAAGTTCTTTAATTCTGCTGGATCCAGGGAAGGCTTCTTGAGGAGGGGCCTTACAACCGCTTCCTTTAATGGTTGCTGGAAGGCCCCTTCCCTCAAGGACGCGTTAACTAAAGCCTGGAGCCAGCCTCGTGTCACCTCCCTGCTTCCCAAAACCAGCCAGGAGGGGCACGGGTCCAACAAACAAGTGGAGGAACTCATCGCTCCTACAGCCTTGTCCACTTCCTCAGGAGTCACAGGCTCAAATTCATCCCACACAATAGGACTAAGACCTGCCCCCGTCATCTTGGTCGTAATTGTCCAGAGTCCAGGTCCATCCGAATCTGAGCGACTTTATCTGACAGAAACTGCACAAACTCTTCAGCTCTACCTTGCAAGGGCTCCTCCACTCCCCCTACATTAAGGAGGGAGCGAGTCACCCTAAATAGGGCGGCTGGGCGTGAATCAGCGGATGCAATAAGTGCAGAAAAAATGTGAACATTTTGCTGCCCGTATCGCCATTAAATAAGTCCTAATAAAGGCTCTTAAGAGTGTTCGGTCAGATTCGGAGTTACTGGTCCTCCAGCGTCGCTCTAGATGTCTCTTCTGGTGCTTCATCTCCCAGAGCTCCTCAGTAAACCAGGGAGCTTTCCTGGATCCACTGCCATGCACCGCAAAGGCGCAATCCGGTCCAGTGCCCCAGATGCCGCCCTATTCCAGGCAGCCACCAGGGACTCAGCCGGACTGTGGACAAGGGACTCAGGTATCTCCCCAAGCTCCTTCTGGAACCCTTCAGGGTCCATTAGGTGCCTGGGGCGGAACCACTTATTTATTTATTTATTTATTTTATTTTATTTATATGCCGCCCTATCTCCGTAGGACTCAGGGCGGCTCACAACAATAAAATATCCAATAAAAGCATGTTAAAATACATGTTACCCCCCCCCCCCAGGTCCAGGCTGAACAACCATGTCTTTAAGTCGCGGTGGAAGGTGCAGAGGTCAGAGGCCAACTGGAGCCCCAGAGGAAGTTGGTTCCAGAGGGTGGGAGCACCCACAGAGAAAGCTCTGCCTCTAGGGATCACCAGTCGACACTGTCTAGCCGATGGCACCCTGAGCAGGCCCTCCCTGTGAGAACGCACCGATGGGGAGCGATGGGGAGCTGTTGCTGGTTGCAGATGGTCCGACAAATATCCTGGACCTAAGCCATGTAGGGCTTTATAGGTCATCACCAGCACCTTGAATCTCACCTGGAGGGCAACCAGCAACCAATGTAAGTCGCGCAGGAGAGGTGTAAAATGGGCATTTCGGGAACCACCCATCACGACCCGTGCGGCTGCATTCTGTACCAGCTGAAGCCTCCAGATGGTCCTCAAGGGCAGCCCTAGGTATAGAGCGTTGCAGTAGTCAATACGGGAGGTGACTAGCGCATGGGTAACTGTGCGTAGGGCATCCCGGTCCAAATAAGGCCGCAACTGGCATACCAGGCGGACCTGGGCAAACGCCCCCCTGGTCACGGCTGTTATATGATCTTCTAAACTCAACTGTGAATCCAGGAGGACACCCAAGTTGTGTGCCCTGTCTACCGGGGGTAACACCTCATCCCCTATAGACAAAGATGGAACCTCTAGATCGGACCGGGATGCCAGTACCCACAGCCACTCGGTCTTGGCAGGGTTGAGCCGAAGCCTGTTCCTCCCCATCCAGACCCGTACCGCCTCCAGGCACTGGGACATCACGTCGAGGGCATCACTGGGCTGGTTTGGGGTGGATATAAAAAGCTGGGTATCATCAGCGTACTGATGATACCTCACCCCAAAACCATGGATGATCTCACCTAGTGGCTTCATATAAATGTTGAACAGAAGAGGCGAGATCTCTGCATATCTTAAAGACTATTCAAATGAAAGATATATAAAGGAGTGGAGAAGATGGATAGATTATATACAAAGCAAATACCAGACTAAGAAATTTCAACTAGCTTATGAATGCAATATTTTGTATAAATTGTTATAGTATTGAGAATATAGTTGTTTTACGAATAGGAGTTAAAGATCAAGGTTAATAATGTTTTATTATATTGTTAGTTAATTATAGCATTAAGTTTGTAAATGTTATGCCCTGAACTAGTCCTGGGAAGCCAAGGGAGGGGGTGGGTGGGAAGGGGGAGGGGAGAGGGAGGGGGGAAGGAGGGGGGGCGGGGGGAGGGAGTGGGTTGGGCGGGTGGAGGGGGGGGGGGGGGAGGGGAGAAAATGTTTTGTATAATTTGTAAAACTTTTTAATTAAAAAAAAAAGAGGCGAGAGGACCGACCCCTGGGGCACCCCACAAGTGACGGGCCTCATGGCCGACCTCTGCTCCCCTGCCAACACCGCTTGCATATGACCCCAGAGGTAAGAAGAGAACCACCGCAAAACAGTGCCTCCCACTCCTAACCCCTCGAGATGTCGCAGCAAGATACCATGGTCGATGGTATCGAAAGCCGTCGAAAGATCTAATAGGACCAGAACAGAGAAATAACCTCTGTCCCGAGCCCTCCAGAGATCATCCACCAGCGCGACCAATGCTGTCTCTGTGCTGTAGCTGGGCCTGAAACCCAATTGGTACGGATCGAGGTATTCCGCTTCATCCAGGGCCATCAGGAACTGACGTGCCACCACGCTCTCAACAACCTTCGCAAGAAAGTGAAGGTTGGAGACCAGACGGAAGTTATTCAGAACAGCTGGATCCAAGGCAGGTTTCTTGAGGAGGGGCCTAACCACCGCCTCCTTCAAGGTGGTAGGAAAGCTTCCCTCACCCAATGAAGCAGTTATCACTGCCTGGATCCAGTCACGTAACACCTCCTGAGCCGAATAAACCAGCCAGGAGGGGCACGGGTCCAATATACACATGGTTGCACTCAGTTTCCCCATGATCCTGTCCACTTTCTCCAGGGTGACAGGATCGAACTCCTCCCAGATGACAAGACCCGCTGCCTCCCCACTGTCTGATCCTGCCCAGTCGGAGGCCAAGCCATCCTGAATCTGAGCAATCTTGTCCAGCAGATGCTGACTAAACTCCTCGGCTCGCCCTTGCAGAGGGTCCTCCCCCTCCCTCTGATTCAGGAGGGAGCGGGACACCCTTAACAGAGCAGCCGGGAGATTATCTGCAGACACGATGAGGGCGGAGAAGTAACGATGCTTTGCTGCCGCCATCTCCACTAGGTAAGATCGTGTAAATGACCTTAGCTGTACACGGTCAGATTCGGAACGACTGGCTCTCCAACAGCTCTCTAGGCCTCTCCTGCGGCGCTTCATCTCCCGGAGTTCCCCCGTAAACCACGGAGCCAACTGGGATCTGCGTCGAGTCAGAGGCTGCAAAGGCACGACCCGGTCGAGAGCCCCGGTGGCCGCCTTATCCCAGGCATCCACCAGGGTCGCAGCCAGGGCGTGGGAAAGAGAGAGAGGTATCGTCCCCAGCTCCACCTGGAACCTCTCTGGGTCCATCAGGCGCCTGGGGCGGAACCAGGTGGTCAGTTCCGCATCCCAGTGAGGGGGGGTGGCATACTGGAAGCCTAGCCAAAGGAAATAGTGATCGGTCCATGACAGGGGGTAAATAGCAGATTCTCCCCCACCGAACTCAACCCGCCACTTAATCGGCTCCGCCTCCCTGCAATGGAGGAGTAGTGTCCTGAAGTCTAACCTCAGCAGGAAATGATCTGACCACGACAAGGGAGAAGCATCTATACCCCTTAATTCCAGATCATATCTCCACTGCCCCGAGAGAAACACCAGGTCAAGTGTGTGTCCCCCCCATGAGTTGGACCCTGAACTACTTGGGTCAGGTCCATGGTTGTCATGGAAGCCATGAACTCCTGAGCCACATCTGAGGATTCACCAAGTGACAGCAAATTAAAGTCCCCCAGTACCATAAGCCTGGGGAACTCCACCGCCAGCCCAGCTACCGCCTCTAGCAGCACAGGCAGGGCTGTTGTAACGCAGCTGGGAGGCAGGTACGTCAGCAACAAGCCCAACTGAGCCCCTGAGTCCAACCTCAAGAGGAGAGACTCACACCCAACAATCTCAGGGGCAGGGATACTGCGAGGACAAAGACTCTTCCAGACAATAGCTGCCACTCCTCCACCCCTTCCCTGGAGTCACAGCTGATGCAATATCTGGAACCTGTCTGGGCACATCTCTGAGAGGGGCACAC
>WNWU01013153.1:91402-146535 GCA_012654045.1 Ptyas mucosa
GAAGCAGTATTTTTGTCAAAAATTGATATTCTTTTCTCATCTCTCACTCTTCTTGGTATTTGCTTCAGAACCACATTTTCTTTGCCCTTGTACTGCAGTTTTTTCTCTTTTGTAATCTGCAATATTTGTGTTTTAATTGATTTCTTGGTGAATCTTATATGAACTTCTCTTGGTAGTTTATTTCTCATTGCATATCTTGTATATACTTGATACATCTCGTCAATGCCGTCAAACATTTTTTCTTTGGTGATTTCTAATGCTTCTGCCAAAATTTCTATCATTTTTTCTGCCAAATTTTCTCCTTTTTCTTCTTCAACATTTTTAAACCTTAAATAAAATTCTGATTTGTCCATTTCCCATCCTAATCCACTCTTATCACGTTCAACCTCTTCTAATCTTCTGTCCATATCTTTAATTTTTTTTGTCTCTTTGTTCTTCCTTTTCTTCAATTTTTTCAAGTCTATCCTCATATTTCTTCATCATCTGTTGTATATTCTCCACTTTTCCATCTGTTTCCCCTGTTCTTTGTTCAATCTTTTCTATTTTTAATTTTATATTTTGTATTCCTTGTAAAATAATCTGCATTGTCGCGTCCTTCTCTTTCTCTCGTTCCTTCTCCTTTTCCTGCTGCAACATTGCCTGTATTGATCGTTGTCCTCCTATATCCGTGATGGCGAACCTATGGCACAGGTGCCACAGGTGGCACGCGGAGCCATATCTGTGAGCATGCGAGTGTTGCCCTAGCTCAGCTGCAGTGCCCATGTGCGCACCGGCCAGCTGACTATAGGGCCTTCTGGGCCCAGCGGAGGGGCCTCTAGAGAGCCTCCGGGTGTGTGTGGAAGGCTGTTTTCACCCTCCCCAGGATCCAAGAAAGCCTCTGGAGCCTGGGGAGGGTGAAAAACAGGCCTATCAGGCCCACCAGTAACCTTTTTGCCGTCATGTGCCAAAAGCATGGGGAGTGGGGAGGGGGCAGGCACGGGGGCATTGAATTATGGATGTGGGCACATGCACGCGTGACCCCCCCACGCTTCACATGCTTTTGGCACGCGATGGCAAAAAGGTTAGCCATCACTGTCCTATATCTTGATATTTCTATGCTTATTATATAAACAACATCTTCCGCCCTCAAATTCTAATTTCTCCTTTTTAAATCATATATATTCTCTCTTAACTTTCATAGTAGTTCATTCTTTATCCTGATAATTTTAAACATATTCAGGGTTGCCTTTCTTCCATTTCATCTTTTTGTTTTACAGCAATCTTTCTTCTCTCTCTCCTCTCTTTCCTCTCCCTCCCTTCTTTTATACTTCCTACTTTCTTCTTTCCTCCTCTCCTACTCCTTCCCTACTTCCCTTTCCTTTCTCTCTCTCCTCCTTTCTTCCTCCCTATCTAACCTTCTCTCCTACTTGTATTTCCCCTCCCTTTCTTCCTCTCCTCTTCCCTTTCTTCTATTCCTCTCTCTCCTTCCTCTCTTCTCCCTTCCTTCCATCTCCCTACTCCTTCTTCCACTCCCTCTCTATTGCTGTATTCATTTTCAATTCAGTATTTTCCACTATGGTGTCCAAGCAACCCTGATTTTTATTGAATATATTTCTCAGAATTTCCATCACATTTTTAATTATTAACAATATATTTCAATTTATTCCATTTTACCTTAAAACCTTTTTAATTTAAATAACCTTCCACCTCTTATTTTCTTTAGTTCTTAATTTCTTATTCCCACATCAATGAATTTTTTTCTCTTTAACTTGTATTTCAATTTTATATCTCAATTTCAATTATTTTCACATATAGACCATTCTATCTTTCACATTGCATCTGCTGATCTATTTTACATTAAACAATATACTTCTTCTTTTTGCTTCTTACATACATTTCATTTCATCCTTACTTAATCATTCACTGACATTTCAATTTTGTATCTTAATTTCAATTAATTATTCCATTTTACAATAATCTATATATTTCTTCTATTTTACTTCTTACATACAATTTCTACTATTAATACCATTCTCTTAAATCAATTAATGCTTTAATTCCCTTTCTCCTATCCATTATTCTTCCCCTTTTACCCATTTTCCTTTGGTCACTCCAGAATTCCATTTCTTAATATTTCCCCCCCTTTCTCCCATTCTCTTATTTCCTTCTTTTTCTTTTTGTATTTATTGTATCTTCTCTCCTGCATCCTTTCTCTAGTTTTTAAGATTGTTACCCTCTTAATTCTCCCCCTCAATCCTTTCCCATTTCCTTCTTTTCTCTTCTTTTTTGAGAAATATTTCCCCCTCTCCATTTTTGTTTTGTCACTGTCAATCCCAGTGTAATCATCTATTTTTTTATCTTCAATTATTTTCTTTCCAACATTTTGTTCTTGCTTCTAACTTGTATTTTCTTTTTCCTTTTTTTAATATTCTAACCAATCCTCCGCTTCTTTATTTCCCTTAAATGCTTCTTGCACCTTTTGAAACATCTCCCTTAGTTCCTCATACTCATACCCCCAATTTTCCATGTTGTCACTTCAAGGAGAAAAGATTTTTTAGTTTATTGTTATTTTAGCTTATGAAGTTCAAATCCATATAATGTCTTTTTTCTTTTTTCTTTCCAAGTAGTGTCCAATTCAGATATTCATTTAGACCATTCCAGTTTAAAACGTTATTGTTTCCAGTTCTTTTTGAAGTCTTGCTCCAGCTGTTTAAACAAATCCTCCTTAAAAAACTTATCACAACAATTCCCTTTGTTCTTTCAGTCTTTAAAACACTTATTGCAATATTTCTTTTCCACCAGCAGATGAGGAAGCTCTTCTTCAGGTATTTTATGCATCTGGAGTCTGGGCAGTTGGCCTTGACAGAGTATAAACAACTCCACTCAGCAGCGCCATAATTCATGAATGCAAACCTCCCTTCCAGTTCTCGGGACTGCTACACACCAGCTCACTTCCCCATCCCAAATGTCCAAGCCCCCCTCCCAGGGGTGAAATCTAAAATTTGTTACTACTGGTTCTGTGGACGTGGCTTGGTGGTGGTGGGGGGGGTAATGTGACTGGGTGGACATGGCCAATTTTTTTTACTTTTAAAACCATTTTTTACATGTAAAACCATGTAAAAAATGCTTTCAAAAGGCTCTGATGATCCCAGCTGAGTTGCCTAATTGGCAACTCAGTTGCCTGATCGGCAGGCAACTCAGCTGGGATCGTCAGAGCTTGGATCATCAGAGTTTGGCTCGTGAGAGCCATTTAAAAGAAAAAAAAGGCTCTGATGATCACGCAGCTCAGCTGGGCATGGGGGGCGGGGGCAGGGACAGGGATTTTTGCTACCGGTTCTCTGAACTGCCCACCGCCATCACTACCTACTCGCCTGAGCTGGTCCGAACCGGGAGCATTTCACCCCTGCCCCCTCCCTGTTTCTATGGCAGCCGATAGCAAGCACGCTGCAGAAACCCATGCTGGAGAATCCATGGCTGACAGCATAATATGAATATGAGTCTTCACAATTTAAAAACAATTATAGTTTAATTGATACTTCCTAATAAATAGGTTAGTTATCTAATTCTGTCCTTCCTGAATATTTTAAAGAGTTGATAGAGATTGTCTATCAAATTGTAAAATTTTAAACAAATTGTGTATATATTCACAGTGAAGAATCTTCTAGAAAAAGCCTTTGTAAAGAGTTACAGTATCTTTAAACTTTGATATTGAATTATTTTCTTTGTGAAGCTTAATATTGACTTTTCTAATATTTATTAGGAACATATTTAATTTTCTAATCATCTATTAGATATTTAATCCATACTGTTTAGTTTCAGTCAAAAAGGGAAAGTAACAATGTGAAACATAAAACCAATATATTAAAATAATTTACTTATGCAGTTGAAAAGATAAAGTTAAGGTTTCCCCTGTCCAGTTGTGTCTGACTATAGGGGGCTGTGCTCATCTCAGTTTTTTAGCTGAGGCAACCAGCGTTGTCCAAAGACATTTCCATGGTTATGTGGCCAGCAGGACTACAGTATACGCTGAGGCGCACTGAATGCTGTTACCTTCCCATCAAAGTGGTATCTATCTGCTTGCATTTGCATGCTTTCAAACTGCTAGGTGAGCAGGAGCTGGAGCAAGTAACAGGAGCTCACCCTGTCATACGGTGCTCAGGTCTCAAACCCAGGCTGTCAGTTTTTTAGCTGACAAGTTCAGTGTCTTTAACTGCTGAGCTATCGTGCCCCCACTTATTGTGTAAGACAGTGCAGTAACCACTGTTGTTCAGTCGACATTTGTAAAATTCTTAAGGACACATCCAATGCATGGACTTAAATTTTATATAACTCTTTTCCTTGGCCTCAGTTGAAGCAGTTTCAGGGTTTTTTTTATTTCACAGCAGAGGACCACAACATTGTGCCCTTTTGCTTGTATTATACAGAGTACTCCTCTCTACAAAGCTTATTTGCCAGTTTAGGCTCACATTGTAGAAACTTTCAGTATGAGTTGGTCCCAACAGATGTAGTTGGAAGTGGTGCCAAAACCACCTACCGTAATACTGATCCTGTGTTTATCATGCCATCCATTACCAATCCTCTTGGTTCTTCATGCAGGCATATCTAACCTTAAATGGATATCCATGTGCTAGTTGAGCAAATACTGCTTTCAATGCCTTCATTGTATTTTATAAATATTCTAGGCGTCCCTTGAGTATTGTGGAAAAGTTGGAGAAATGCACAATTTCTAAGTAAAAATACTACACAGAAGGTGTTGGCTATTACCTTGGAATTGTTAACTGTTCAAAACCCTCTATTATCACAGGATGAACCAAACTGCTCTTTGGTTCTAACATTTTGTCAGATGTTTTCCTGACCAGTATTGGAAATAAAGCCATAGGCCATGATTCAAGGATACAACTCTTCATAAGCTAGTTTTACTGTATGTGGAAGAGCAGACTGCTTAGCAAAATTGCAGGCACCTGTGCTGCCTGCTTCCCCTCTCTTTTGAGCCACCTTCCCAGTGTCAATACATTGGGAAGAAACATTTCAAATCACTCAAAATTTTCTTAACTTGCTATAAATGTGGCTGGCAAATTTTTATGAAAATTTTGAAGTGATACTTAAGTGTCACACTGGGCAAAATGAAGTCAGGATTATACAGATTTCAGTAAGGTATATTTAATGCTAGTTTTGGGGTGTTTTGGAGGGGGATAGGTTTAAACCTAAAGTAACTACAAGAGGATGTTCTCACTCTTATTAATAGTTATTTAAAGTGGAGCTTCTTGGAATATTTTAAATGTTTTTTCCCAGAGTTTTCCCTGCATTTGGGATGGATTGCTGCCAAATGGCTCACTTCCTCCTGATGCTTTAAAATTACTTACATCTCTGTTTTTTTCTCTTCCTGTCCATCACTTCCCTGCAATCTCTCATATCTGCTGAAATGTACTATTCTGTGATTGAAGGGCTGGGCTACAATTTTTGGCTTTATTCCCCCCAGGGGAGGATTTAAAAATGAGAATGAAAGTATTTTTTCTTCCCAAATGCCTTCTACCACATAAACACAAAGAGGAAAACGGGGCAGAAAACTTCAGCCCTGTCCAAATGTATGTGGAGATTCTCAATCTTCCAGGCTTTTTGGATGAGAAGTGAAAACATTTTCAAAGAAAAAAACCCCAAGAAGTCCAGTAGTCCTTTGGAAAAAACACCTTTGGGATATTAGTCCTGTCCATTTCCGTGATACTACCATAGTCTGTTGTCATTGTGGTCCTCTGAAAGAACAGGAGGCCAAACTTACCCCTGAAGATCTTTCTTACTCTTGCTTCAGAGGACCACGGGAGACCAAAGATGGAGAAACTGGTGTATGCCCACAAGGTCTTGATTTTTCAATTCATGATGTAGCCTTCTTGTCAATCGTTCTTTTGAGGGAATAGAGCTGACTGCTGTAATGGGCCTGGAGGTCTATTATCCCTTTCCTCCCCAGAGTAAAGATGGCTTGTCAAAGGGCAGCCTCATTGCTAGGGGTGACTGACCCAAGAATGCTTCTGCATTGTTGTGACTATAGCAGATTTTTTTTTTGAAATGGCCATTTCATATTAGTCTACTTAAACTAAACTGATTAAATCAGTCTTGTTGGCAGATTCTTTTGTCCATCTCCATGAAATGCTGGAAAAAGCTACCTGTAACTTAAATGAGGTGGCCTCAGCAGGTAACAACACCTGGCTGCCCTCACTAGATTAGAAGACTCTCTAATCCCGTGATGGTGAACCTATGGCACGCATGCCACAGGTGGTATGCAGAGCCCTCTCTGTGGGCATGCCAGCTGTCGCCCCAGCCCAACTCCACCGTGCATCCTCATGCGTCTCCCAGCTGGTCTTCGGGTCTCTGCCGCACAGGCGTGGGGGGCGGGGGGGCACGCATGCATGGGAGGGTGCAGGTTGGTGCAGGAGGCTTTCCGTTTTGGGCCTGGAAAGCCTCCTGCACCAACCTGGAAGCCAAAACAGGGTGCAGGGGGGCGGGGCGCATGCGCGGGGGACATGCGTGCATGCGCGGGGGAAATGCGTGCATGCGCGGGGGACGCTCGCATTGCATTTTGGTGGTTCAGGCACACACACGTGCATTCGCGTGCGCTTTGGACACTCGGCACCAAAAAGGTTAACCATCTCTGCTCCATCTATCACAGTTATGGTGAAATGCTCCCATGAGCTAATATGGTCATTAGGTGGCACTGTAAAACCACAAAATGTAAAGGGCAGGATTGAAATACCATACTTTTTTGCTGCCTCCTTTGACTACATCCTGCCTCCTATGCTTTTCTATCAGCTGTAGGCTGCTTGTCTAAACTGCTTTTTATCACCATTTAAAGGCTACTGATTGGATTCATTTTAGTCGCTCTGCAGCAGAAAAAAACAAGCCAATGAAGAGTATTTTAATATAAGCTGATTAGTGTACATTTAAAGTGACAAAGTCTCATTTCTATTCCACTCCACTCCATTCTTGGGGTTCAGCTCAACTCAGAGACCTTCTGTTGTGGCTCCGACCCCCGATCCCATTGCATCAGAGGAAGAAGGCTCCGAACAGGAGGGAGAGGAGCCAGCCAGGCCTATTTCTCCCCCTGGCCCCTCCTCCCTGGCAATTCCTCAGCTGCCGGCTGAAGAAGAGGAGATGAGTCAGGAGCCAGGTGTCTCCGATCAGTCGGAGGATAATGAGGAAGGCCAGAGGTGGCTGGACCCACGTCAGCGCCAGCGTGATAAGAAAGCCCAACAAATGAGGAAGCGTGCCAGGGTTTAGCTGAGTCACAGGACCACACCCCACAGGTTATATGAAGGAGTGGGGTAGCAGTTGGAATTCTGTGACGGACAAAGTTTTACCCTGGCTAGTCCTTGGAGCTAAGCATCAGCCGGCTGGAAAGATTGGACTTTTGAATTGTATTTCCCTCAACTGGTGTGTACGTGTTTTGTTATCTGGTGGAGGAATCCCCCCCTTGTTTAGTAAAGAACTTGGCAGCCGGTTTACATAGGGCTGCCAAGCCGTGATAACGAACCTTCCGTGTGTGTGCTAGTCCTTTAACCCTCGTTTGTGTGGATTTGTGTGTGTGGAGGATGGGGACAGAACACCTTCCCTTCCCTAAAATGAATTTTTAATGTACCTCATGTCACTTGTGCCTAGAATAAATAAGATATAAAACAAGAATAGAAAAATGTTTCTTACCTTTAACATGCGCTTTTATCTAGTGCAATTCCTGCTTTAGTGTCTTTTATGAGAATAGCATACAGTCCTGCTCCTCCGCTTGTGATCTTTATCACTGGAGAGTGAGCAAATGGAATTCTCAGTTGAAACGGAGAAGCACGCTATGCAGCAGTATATTTCCCCATATAGCAGATTAGCATCAGTGAAATAAAATAAGGTTTTTTAGTACAGGTAGTCCTCGACTTAAAACAGTTCATTTAGTGACCTTTAAAAGTTACAACAGCACTGAAAAAAGTGACTTATGACCCTTTTTCACACTTACGACCATTGCAGCATCCCCATGGTCAGATAAAATTCAGAGGTTTGGCAACTGGCTCATATTTATTATGGTTGCAGTGTCCCAGGGTCATGTGATCCCCTTTTGTGACCTTCTGACAAGCAAAGTCAATGGGGAAGCCAGATTCACTTAACAACTGTGTTACTAACTTAACAACTGCAGTGATTCACTTAACAACTCTGGCAAGAGAAGTCATAAAAGGGCAAACTCACTTAACAAATGTTTCACTTAGCAAGATAAATTTTGGGCTCAATTGTGGTCGTAACTCGACTACCTGTAGTAGTGTGGCAAGAAAGGTGGTAAAATGGGGCAAAATTCACTGAACACTCTCGCTTAGCAACAGAAATGTGGGACTCAATTGTGGTCGTAAGTTGAGGACCACGTATACTTTGCCTTCTGAGGTCCTTTCATGTGCCTAGATTGAAGCTGGCTTCTCTACAGATGGAACTCTGTTTTCCTGTATTTGTGCAGCTGATGGAAAATGCTTCCTGCAATGGAATCACATTGCTGGGTTTCACAGAGATGGAAGACTTTCAGTAATTTTGTCCTGGGATGGGAAGAAGGGCAAACAACAAAACCAGAAGGTGGCAAACTCACAAGGATTGATTGTGTGCTACTGTATTAAGTCAATGCCAATTCTTAGCAGCCACATAAAGTCAGGTTCAATTTATCTTTCTTCAGACACATTTTGCAAAAATCTATCTCCCTGGAGATGCTAGGAAAGGTAGAAGGAATGAGAAGCGAACAACCAGCAATAAGGTGGACAGTCTCAGTTGCAGTGGAGAGATGTGCACCATTGGAAGACCTAAAGAAGCAGGTTGAGGACAGATCTACCTGGAGGAAAAATCTATGTGGTCTCTAAGAGCTGGTGAACTCATGACTATATATGCCACCATAAAATGGGAGAGTGGCATATTGTGAGGGAACACAGAATAGTATGTTTAGTTCAGAAGATAACAAGAACATGCTTATTGTATGGTATTAAATTAGCAGCTTAATGATGTCTTTTAGCCTGTGCAAGCAACGTGAGTTTCATAGGTTTAATAGTTTAATAGTTCAATATTTTGAACTGAATAAGGACTCAAGTAAATATGTGCAAATTGCTGAAATACTGTTTTACAATATATATTAATATGAATGCCAAGCATTTTTTCTACAGATTTTGAAAATGTGTTCATTATATCTTGTGACATAAAGAGGCTGCATTATGCATCTTACCTGTGAATACTGTTAATCAAAATTGCTTAGGAACCAGCTATTTTTAAGAGGTTGTCTGTGGATGCACTATATAAATGTTCCTTGTTGCAAGCTTTAAAAATGCAACTTCCTTCTGATGTAATTTCTTATGAAATGTACTCAAGTCTTTTGGCCAGCACCCTTTTATCATGTATTTCTGTTTGGGTTTTTATTTGTAGATCCTTAGTCTGTTGAAAGTTAAATGCTAGGAGGTTTTACCTCATGGTGAATGCTTATT
Source organism: Ptyas mucosa (assembly GCA_012654045.1). Taxonomy (NCBI): domain Eukaryota; kingdom Metazoa; phylum Chordata; class Lepidosauria; order Squamata; family Colubridae; genus Ptyas; species Ptyas mucosa. The sequence goes on from WNWU01013153.1 coordinate 100,861, forward strand.
GTGAAGCTTAGCAACAGAGACATCAGGTATACCTGACCAATCCCAGCCCAGACAGTGTGAGCTAAATTCTTCCACCTACTGAAGCATAAACTAACAAAATGGATTTGCATGTCAAAATAATAGTTTCCATCTTGAAAATGTAAGTTCAGGAAGACATAGAAGGGATGACATCTCAGTCTGACAAAGTCAGAAGTAAACAGGCTGAAATTTGAATGCAATCACAAGGGAGAGATGTCAACACTTCTTCCTGCCTTAAAGCGATAGGCCCTTGGTGTATTGGAGTGTTTCTGAACTTTATGAGATTCCCCATGCTGACTGGGGAATTCTGAGAGCTGAAGTCCATACATCTTCCAGTTAACGAGCTTGAGAAACAGTAGTGCATTGTGTTATATCAGCAGGAGAAAGAAGCATCAAAATTGAATTTCACTTTGCTCATTTGCATTTTGGTTTTTCCAGTTGTCAAGATTTTTCTTTTCTCGTGTTTGCAGTAAACAGAATTTATCGGTGCATTTGACTTTGAATCACTGCCCATAAAGCATCTCATTTCTCTACTGGTTGATACTTCCTTTGAGGGAGAGAAAGAAAGAGATCCTTCTCATTTCTTAATTACACTGGTCTACAAATTTTGGGAAATTATCAACCTCTGAGATAAAATGTGTTAATTTTACATATTTTAATTAGATGAATTAGAAAACAGGTGATAAAAATGCTGGTTGGCTAAAGTTTTCAAGATATTTCACAATAAAGATTTATATACAGGCAAGTATATTTACCTACAAGGAAGGAAGGTGTCTAATGATCATGATGCCTCGTAACTTCTTGACAAAGTATGGTAGAACAATGAAAAAGGTACCACATGGAAGTGTATAAATTTATCTTCACTTTGAGAACAGCAAGGCAGATTACTATGAAAAACAAAAATTGCTTAGGTCCTATAAAGCACTTGGTGCAAACATGTCACTGAAAATTCACTTCTTACACTTGCATTTAGACTATTTTCCTTTGAACTGTGGGGCAGTGAGTGATGAGCATGGGGAGAGATTCCACCAGGATATCGCAGGCATGGAGAAAAGATACCAAGGGAAATGGAGTCCATCCATGCTTGCCAATTACTGCTGGAATCTCCCCAGGAAAGGTTCTACTTCAGTTCACAAGAGAAAAGCCAAAAGGTGAAGTTTAGATACCGAATAAAGATGGAACCTTGTTGTTTAATCTGATGTTAGAGCTTGTCAGTTTTTCATGCAAAAAGCATGAAAATGTTACATGAAAAACCAATAAATGAATGGAAAGTTATGTTATTGGTATCAATAAAAAGATAATCTCAAGAGGTCCAAGCTCCAGACCTAATCCAGTAGTAACAACCCCAGGTGTGTGGGCGAGTGATAACTGGATTTATTAAGTCAGACTCAGGCACACAAATGAGCTCCAAAAAGCACTGGTCACAAAACAGATGCAATCCGGAATTAAAGTCAGCGCTGGGAGCATTCACCTCCCAGCGCGGTTGTATAGGCAATCCATGCCCTCCGCCAGCGCAGGCCTTGCCTGGAAGTTGCATGCCCGGCTCTGCATGGCTGCACAGCTGATCGTTGGGCATCCTGGTTGCACAGCTGATCATTGGGCGTCCCGGTTGCCTCGTGCTGGCCATCTCCCAGGCACACAACTGATTGGCACTCCAACAGTGTTTCTCTGGTGCGTGGCTGCAGCTGCCGGCATCACAAACTTTCCCACCACCACCAGGACCTTTCCTCCCCCTTGGTAAGGCAAACCCTGAGGTTTGACAGGCAGCTCCCCTCTCACCAGGGCTGCACCTGGAAGATAGTAAGCACAGGTAGTGAGGATACATAGCAAAAGGATATTATACACGGCCTCCCGTATGCCCCCCCGGTTTGTGAGGATATTTCCCATGGTACTTCATGAGCAGACGGACCACCCGTATGTCTCCGCTTGCCACCCAGGAGGCTTCTGTATAGGGATATCCCTTCCACCAAACCAGGTACTGCAATTGACCCCAATGCAGTCAGGAGTCTAGTACCTGATCAATCTCATAATGGGTCTCTCCTCCCACCTCCACGGGACCAGAAACCGGTAATGGTTGTGGCTGAATGGACTCGCTTACAGGCTTAAGCAGATTACTGTGGAAGACAGGGTGCACCTTTCCTAACAGTCTGGGTAGTTTCAGCTCCACTGTTAAAGGCCACTGAGTGTCAGGTTCCGACGTTGTCTTAAATAAATTACATTTTCCAAACAAATAGTCTTTGATGAAATCTTTCATTTAATTTAGAACGAACATGTCTGGCCCCGACTCCATCGGTGCCAATACTGACCTGCTAACCCCCAAACCCTTCCCTTTCCGTCTCTCATTACCCAGCATCTTATTAGCCATCTTCCAAGTCACTCTTACTACGTCACCTCACAGGAATGTCCCCCTCCCAACCCATCTCCTAGGTGATATCTCTGCCAGGCAGCAACTGTGTGAAAGGTCAACCTGCTTCTTCTCTCTCTTTTCCTTCATGTCAGCACTAGTATGAATGAAACTTAGGGTGCTGACATCGAGCCTTGGTGGCGCAGCAGACTAAAGTGCTGTTAAGTAGCACCAGCTGCCTGCAATTACTGCAAGTTCGAATCTCACCAGGCTCAAGGTTGACTCAGCCTTCCATCCTTTCGAGGTAGGTAAAATGAGGACCCAGATTGTGGGGGCAATAAGCTGACTTTGTATAAAAAAGAACACCGCTTGGGGGGGTCGAAAGCCCTACTAAGCAGGTATATACAAAAGTATGAAGGCTATTGCTTAACGCATTGTAAGCCACCCTGAGTCTCTGGAGAAGGGCGGCATATATAAATCGAACAAATAAATAAATAAATAAATAAATAAATAAATAAATAAATAAATAAATGATTGATTAATTATTCGTACGATGGGGAAGAGGCCCACAAACTTTGGACCCAACTTCTGGCAGGGGACCCTTAACTTTAGGTATTTGGTTGATAGATACACCCTGTCTCCCACCTGGAATGACTTCTGGGGAGCCCGCTTTCTGTCTGCCTGTATCTTCTGGGTTTCTGTGGCTTTCCGCAAGGCCTTTTTCATGGCTTACCACACCCCTGGCAAGGTATCTATCCACTCTTTTGAGTTGAGGGAGGTAGGGAGTTCTCACAGGTATTCGGGTATGGGAACGAAATCCAACCCATGCACTACTCTAAATGGGGTAAAACCAGTACTACTGTGGACAGCATTATTGTATGCCACCTCCGCAAATGGCAGGAGTTCTGCCCAATTGGTCTGCTGATAGGTGATATAGCACCTAAGGTTTCTTTCCACAAGTACTCTCTGATTCCCCGTTAGTACTTGGATGGAAAGCTGAGCTTAACCCCTGTGAAGACCCTATCATTTGGACGAACTCCCGCCAGAACTTGGCTGTGAATTGTTCCCCCCTATCCGAAATGACCCTCCGCGCCTTTCCACACTTTTATTCCCTTTCCACACTAACCCGTCCCATTGGGTGAGTAGTTGCTTGTGTTCCAAGAACCACGAGTCCATGAGTAATTCGGCCTGTAAGTGACTCGTTAACTCCTCGGCTGTTTCTGCTGGCCGCTGAGCCAAGACCCGGACAGCAGGTTGCATCTGCGGTGAGGGGGGAATGATGGTGTGTACAACCTCCTCTTGGTGGCTATCGTATTGAGGCATCCTTGACAATACATCTGCTAGAAAGTTTCTCCCGGCTGGAATGTACTTCAAGGTGAACCGGAAGCAGTGAAAGTACTGTGCCCACCATACCTGTTTGGGCGACAACCGCCACGGAGTCTGGAGGGCCTCAGGGTTTTTATGGTCCATCCATACCTCGAACAGTAGTTTACTACCCTCCAGGAGGTGACGCCAGGTAACGAGGGCCCACCAGACCACGAAGGCCTCTTTCTCCCATATGGCCCATCTACGTTCAGTTTCCAAGAGTTTGCGGGAGGTATATGCGCACGGCTGTAACATGCCTTGTAATATTTATTTATTTATTTATTTTATTAAAAAGTTTTACAATGAGTACAGATATTTTCTCCCCCCTCCCATCCCCCTCCCTAACCCCCCGACCCAAACCCCTCGCTCCCTCCGTCCCTCTCCCACTCTTCCCCCCCACCCCCAACTTCCCAAGACTAGCACAGGGTATAACCTTTAACAAACCTAGAACTATAATAAACTAACAATACATTGAATTACTATTAACCCTAGATCTTTAACTCCTATCACCCAAAAACAATATACATATAAACCACTGACAAGTTATACAAAGTATTCATTCATAAGCTATTTGAAGTTTTTTAGTCCGATATTTACTCTGGATATAGTCAATCCATCTTCTCCATTCTGTTAAATATCTTTCATTCGAATAGTCTCTGAGATATGCGGAGATTTTCGCCATTTCCGCCAAATGCACCACTTTTAATGTCCATTCCTCCATGGTGGGTATTTCTTTCTTCTTCCAATATTGTGCCACCAATAACCTAGCTGCTGTTATCAGATTTAAAATCAACTTTGTTTCTATAACTGTACAATCCGTAATTATACCCAACAAAAAAAACTGTGGCGTAAACTTAATCTTTCTCTTTAAAATATTTTGAATAACCCACCAAATTTTTACCCAGAACGCCTTAATCTTTTTACAAGTCCACCAAATATGATAATATGTAGCATCCTGGCTCTCACATCTCCAACATTTGGGCTGAAGGTTTGGATACATACAAGCCAATTTTTTCGGGTCTAAATGCCATCTATAAAACATTTTATAAAAGTTTTCTCTTAAATTTTGAGCTTGTGTAAATCTTACATTTCTAACCCAAATATTTTCCCATGTGTCCATCGAGATTACTTCCCCTATATTTTGCGCCCATTTTATCATACAATCCTTAACTAATTCAGTTTCTGAATCTATTTCCAATAATACATTATATAACCTTTTAATGTGCATTTGACTTTGATCTCGTATTTGTTTAATCAAGTTATCATCCTGAAACAGAATTCCCATTTTTTGGTCTTCTATCCATCTGGCCTGTAGCTGACCATACTGAAACCATGTTTTAATCACTCTTTCATCTTTTAATTGCTGGGTAGTTTTTAGTTGAAGTGTATTCCCTTCCTTATACAAAAGTTCCTTATATGTAATCCCATCTTGTTCTTGCTCTATACTTATATTCTCTATCGCATGTCTGGGTATTGTCCATATTGGCAATTTATCATTTAACTTATATTGATATTTCTTCCAGACGCGCAACAAAGCACTCCTCAGTATATGACTCTTAAAAATAGTATCTACCTTTTTATCATACAATAAGTAAGCGTGCCAGCCATAGACCAGACCATAACCCTCTATATTTAATATCCTTTCCTCCGTCATGTTAACCCAATCACTAACTGCCGACAAGGTAGCTTCTTCATAATACAGTCCTATATTTGGCATTTTAAGACCTCCTCTCTCTCTAGAGTCTTGCATTATTCTCTGTTTTACTCGTGGTTTCTTCCTTGCCCAAATAAAAGAGTTTACACCCTTTTGCCACTCCTTCAGATTTTTGTCTGTTTTAAGTATAGGTATCATTTGAAAAAGGAATAGAAACCTTGGCAAAACATTCATCTTTACTGCGGCTATCCTTCCCAGCAGCGACAATTGCAATTTTTCCCAACTCTGTAGATCAGTTTGTATTTTATTCCACAATAATTCATAATTATGTTGGTATAATTTCATATTTGTTGTCAGGATATTAATCCCTAAATATTTGACCTTTTTAACTACTTCAAATCCTGTTATGCTTACCATCTCCTCTTTTTGTTTTACAGTCATATTTTTAGCTATTATCTTTGTTTTGGCTGCATTTATTTTAAAACCAGATACTTGTCCATAATCTTTAATTGTATCCATCAAAACCTTAATAGATTGTAATGGCTGGGTTAAGGTAACAACCAGGTCATCTGCAAACACATGTAATTTATATTCATGCTGTCTAATTTTAATTCCCTTTATACTTTCTAGCTCACGTATTTTATTCAATAATATTTCCAATGACAGAATAAACAGTAATGGAGACAATGGACATCCTTGTCTTGTACCTTTTTCTATTTCAAAGTTATCGGTTAGGCCTCCATTAATTATTATTTGAGCTGTTTGTCTCTGATATATTGCCTTAATTGATTGCTCAAAATACTCTCCAAACTTCATCCTTTCCATTATTTTCAATAAGAATTGCCAATTTAATCTATCAAACGCTTTCTCTGCATCAAGAAATATTAGCATTGCAGGGACCTGGTTATTCCTGCCCAAATATTCCACTATATTAATATGCCTAGCATTATTTTTCATTTGTCTACCACTTATAAATCCTGTTTGATCATGATGTATCACTTGTTGCATAATTTCCATTAATCTATTTGCTAACACTTTAGCAAAAATCTTATAATCTGTATTTAAAAGTGATATGGGCCTGTAGTTTTTTGGTTCTAAATGGTCTTGACCTTCCTTAGGTATTAGAGAGATAAAAGCTGTCTTCCACGATGGGGGTATCCCTCCACCCTGTTGTATATTATTAAATAATTCTTTCAGTGGTTCCACCATCTCCTCCTGTAAATTTTTATAGTAGACCGCAGTCAAACCATCCATCCCCGGGGCCTTACCAAACTTCAATTCTTTAATTGCTACTGCAATTTCCTCAGATGTTATAAGCTGATTTAAAATATCTCTCTGCTCTTGTGAAACTGTAAAAAAATTTTGTTTCTGTAAATATCTATCTATATCTATATCTTGAATTTTATCAGCCATATATAATTTTGAGTAAAACTCTAAAATATATTTCTTTATTAAATCTTGCTGATAAACCTCTTTACCTCTGTATTTTACTTTTTCTATTATCCTTTGACTCTGTTTTTTCCTAAGAAGATACACTAACCATCTACCCGGTTTATTAGCATTACAAAATGTATTGTGTTTAGCATATTTCAAATTAATTGCTGTTTGATCTGCTATCAGCATATTAAATTGCCCCCACAGTAAATTAATTAATTCTTTGGTTTTATTGTCTGTTGGATTCAGTATCAAATTCTGTTCTTTTTTCTTTATTTCTTTTTCTAATAACCTTCTTTTCTCCCCCTGCTTCTTTCTAAATTTATTATTTAAATATATCAAAATACCTCTCATGTATGCTTTACTTGCATCCCAAACCATTTCCACAGGGGTACCCTTTTGCATATTTATAACAAAAATTCTTTCATAAATTTCTTACATTCCTTCACATTTTCTTCATGTCTAAATAAGTTTTCATTTAACTTCCATGACCTTCTGGGTCCCTTCCCATACTCCATTTCCACCCAAACTGGGCTGTGATCAGTTAACGTTCTTGGAAAAATCTTCGTATTCTTCACCCTAGAAAAAAGATCATTAGTTATTAAAATAAAATCAATCCTTGAAAAGGACTGATGTCTGTCTGAAAAAAAAGTAAAATCTTTTTCTGTTGAATTCCTCTCCCGCCAAATGTCCTTCAGCTCCCACTCCTCCATCAGCTCAAAGAAAGATTTTGGCAGTTTTGATCTTGTTAAAAAAAAACTCTGCTTAGGTCCTTTCTTGTCTTGTTTAGTGTCTATAACTCCATTCCAGTCACCAAGCAAAATGCATGACTTATAGTTCCATTGCGTCAGTTTTTCATGTAAATATCTATAAAAAAATTCCTGCTGTTGATTAGGTGCATAGACTCCAACTATAAGTAATTTTTCCCCTTTAAGCAATACTTCTATTGCTAAAAATCTTCCTTGATCATCTGCTTCAATTAATTTTGCAGTTAAGTCCTTCTTTAAATAGATAACTATGTCATTCTTCTTCTCTGGTGCTGCTGCAACATAGTGTGCACCCAATCTTGTATTAATTAAGTATTTTTGATCTTGTAGTCTAATATGAGTCTCTTGCAAACAAATTACATCATTTTTAAATTGTTTGAGGTAACAAAATATTTTCCTCCTTTTCTGCGGTGAATTCAAACCATTGACATTCCAAGTCAGGAACCTAGTTCCCATCCTGGAATCTCTGAAGCCTTTGGAGCATTTGCTGGTTTTCACGCCTTAATTGACCTTTGGGTCTAGCTCCTCCCACAGCTTCTGTTTTTGTAGTTTCTCGGGTTGCCATCTGTAATTGTTGCAGTTTTAGTTCTTCTTTACGTTTAGCTGTTGCTGCTCTGGTCTGTCTTTGATCCTTTGGTTCTTCTGGTATGTCAATCAGCTGTATCTGAAGGAGGTCTTTTTGACTAGTCGAAATTGCAATGCCCCCCTGTGCTATTGCGAGCAAATCTTCTCTCTCCTGTGGTCTCTCCTCAATTAGTTGTTTCTTGCCTTTAAGTTCAGGCGATTTTGGACTTCCAGCCTTTAACACATTTATATAGAAATCTCTTGCTTTCTCCACTGTATTAAGCCTGTATCTTTCTCCAGAATAATTAACCACGATACCGGCTGGAACATCCCATCTATATTGTATCTGGCGATTTCTCAACTCATCCACCAAGAAAGAATACTCTCTTCTAGCTCTTAACATTTTCGGGGGGATCTTCTTCATTGTCATCACTTCTTGTCCATTCAGTTGGAGCTTGTTTTTAAAGGTGGCCTGTAAAATTTCATTATGGAACCGTCTTGAAGTGAAGTAAATTACAATGTCTCTAGGTCCGTGATGGCGAACCTATGGCACGGGTGCCACAGGTGGCATGCGGAGCCGTATTGGTGGGCACGCGAGTGTTGCCCTAGCTCAGCTCCAGCGCGCATGCACGCACCAGCCAACTGATTTTCAGGTCTTCCAGTCCCACCGGAAGTCGGGAAACTGGCTGTTTCTGGCCTCCGGAAGGCCTCCGGGGTGGATGGGGAAGGCTGTTTTTGCCCTCCCCAGGCTCCTAGAAAGCCTCTGGAGGCTGGGGAGGGGGGAAAACAGGCCTACTGGGCCCACCGTGCCATCGCATGCCAAAAGCAGGAGGAAGTGTTGGGGGGTCATGTGCGCATGCACGGGAGGGCGGGGCACATTGAATTATGGATGTGGGCACAGGCACCCACGACCCCCCCCGCTCCCCCCGCTTTTGGCACGCGACGGCAAAAAGGTTAGCCATCACTGCTCTAGGTAAATGCTTCTGTCTGGCCACCCATGAGTTAACTCTGTAAATTCTGTCAGTTTGCCAATCCACCATTTCACGCTTTTGAGCCCCCATCAACTGTGCCACAGCTTCTGCCATCATATCTTTCAAATTTTCTTGTTTATTTTCTTTCACCCCTCTTATCCTTAGGGCAAACTCCATTTCTCTGTATTGAATCAGAGTCACATCAGCCTCAGTTCTCTCAATTTTTTCCTGGGACTGCCCCACTCTGCTGGCCAATATTTGATTAGATTCTTTCACTTCTTCAATTTTATCATCTAGCATCTCAGCCTGAGATGCCAGCCCTTTAAATGCATAAAGCATGTCTTCCCTAATTTCTTTATTTCTTGCTGAAATATCCTCTGAAACTGTTTTTATTTTATTATCTATCACAGCAGTAAGTTCTACTGCAACTGATTGAATCCTGTCATCAAGCACAGCTGTGAGTTTCCCCTCTGTAACTTTTAAAGCTCCTTGTATAGTATCTTGTATCATTTCAATTGTCAAAGCTGGTGTTTCTGTTTGGGGGGCAAAAGCTTGCAATTTTGATGTATGTGCGGGAGAACTGCCTGCACTTCCTGGACCTTTTGTTGGAACAGTCTTTACTGTTGGAAGTTTTGTAGCCATTTTAAAATGAGTCGATTTTCCCCCTCCTTCTTCTTCCTTCTTCCCTTCTCTTGTCTTTTTATTTAAAATTAAAAGCAGCCAAACAACAAAAACACTTTTTCCATTTACTTAAAACAGTCCTTAGAAAAATCCTCCTGCTAGCAGAACATTAATAGAGTAACTTTTTAACAGTCAAAAGAGGCTCTGCTGGCACTTTAAATCACTTTCGTTTTCACACACTTTCAAGCCTCAATTGCCATTTTGTATCCAGTTAATTTAAAGGTTCCGAAGGAGGCAATACACAAAGAAGTTGAAGTTAAGTAAAGTACTTGCAATTTTTTTCCCTCCTGGCTGGTCTTGCCTGCATATATTGTTTAAACTTTAAAATCTTGAAAGAAAGAAAAAAAAACCTGCAGATGCGGTCGCGGCTTTTAGCTCTGCCGTTGCAGAGTGGTTCCCGGTCTGGAGCTGCTCGGCTGGTTTCTGGGGAGCTCAAACCTTTCACCCCACAGAAATACTTCTGGGGGCTTCTGGGGAGCTCTACCCCCACCAGCCTGCTCTTCACTCTCCCCTTTGCCCGGGGAGAGACTTTTCAAGCCTCCTGACAGCGTTGTCCTGCTGTTCGGGGGCTTTTACAAAGCTGCGGAACGGGCGCTCATATCAGAGCGTCCTCAAAGCTATGCGGAGCCGCCGGAAGTCACCTATTTATTTATTTTATGCAATATATATGCCACCCTATCTCTCGGACTCAGGGCGGCTGACAACAGTAAACAACAGTAATAGGACAGCAGCTACTGCTATATCACTGGCATCCACTTGGACCACAAAGGCTTGTTCAGGATTTGGGTGTTTCAGAACAGGCTCTCTGGCAAATAACTCCTTGAGGGATTAGAATCCTCACTGGCACTCCATCGTCCAGTGCAGCGGCTGGCCCGGTCGGGGCTTCAACGTTGTGTGTTTAGTCCTCAGGAGATCTGTCAAGGGCAAAGCCACCTTGGCAAATGTGGGGATGAAAGGCCGATAAAAATTTGCAAAGCCCAGGAAACTCTGCAGCTGCCATCGTGTTCTTGCTGCTTGCCATCCCAGGACGGCCTGGACCTTGGCTGGGTCCATTTCCACTCAGGTGCTGGACACGCAATATCCCAAGTAATCCAGCCGAGTTTGGTGGAACTCGCATTTTGAGAGCTTCACGTAGAGGTTAGCAGCCAGTAGCTTTTCCAAGACCTGCCGAACCAACTGGGTGTGCTCCGCCATGGTTTTTGTAAAGATGAGGATGTCATCGAGGTACACAAGCACCCCCTGATACAGATGTTCATGTAACACCTCATTTATCAGCTGCATGAACACTGCAGGAGCTCCCTGCAGGCCGAAAGGCATCACCATGAATTGGTAACTCCCCAAGAGGCAGTTGAAGGTGGTCTTCCATTCATCCCCTTCCCGGATCCTCACCCTGTAGTATGCCTCCCTCAGGTCCAATTTGGTAAATATCCTCCCCTTGGCCAAGTGGGCCAACATATCTTTCATCGGAGCAGAGGGTACATGTTTTCAACACATACACTGTTAATGCCCCTGAAGTCCACACATAAGCGCATAGTCCCTTCTGTAAGGTCCTGCCTCTCCTTCCCGCTCAAGAAAGTAGAACTCTTGAAACAGCATATTTCAAAAGGATTCTTTTATTGAGTAGAAAGCGTTAGCAGAACAAAGGCAAAGCAGACTCTAAATCCCCTCAGGCAATACAGTTAGAAATAAGGCATTAGAAACCCCTCCCCTGGTCAGATGTGGATTCAGCCAATCCACAGGTGTGAAGATGTTGTTGCAATGGCCGTCCTGAGAACTAGATAAGGTAGCATTCCCAGGGTCATCTTCTGCCTGCTTCATAGTGAAACAACCCAGATGGCCGTCCCCCCCTTAATATATTCCACGAAAGGTGAGAAAATCCCAAAGCGGCCAGGTGCCAGGATAAAGGTAATAAAAAAGCAGCTGTCAAAGGAAATAGGAAGAGGATACATTCAGGGGTCTTCCCCCCCAACCCCCCAATTGTATGGCAGTATCACTTTAGGGATCTGACATTCTGCCCTTCTTAGAAAAAGGAAAGATCCACCTGCAAAATTACAGTATATCAACATGGTTTGCTAGGATATTGAGAGTGGAACCTCTTAAGGAGAGTGGGGGCTATGACATGCCGTTTATCTACCCACTCATTTTGGAAGGAGGGTAGGTGTTTTCATGCCACCAGGTACTGGGTTGCTCCTGGTTCGGACAGGATCGCCCAATCTGGTAGTGATGGCGGCGGGTGGTTTGGAGAACCACTAGCAAAAATCCCTGCCCCCTCCCGTGCCCAGCTGAGCCTTGTGATCATCAGAGGCTTTTTTTGTTTACTTTTAAAAGCATTTTTTCGGAGGAAGAAAAAATGCTTTTAAAAGTTAAAAAAAAGCCTCTGATGATCGCGCGGCTCAGCTGGGATCGTCAGAGCCTTTTAAAAGCATTTTTTCCAACTGCTTTTTGGCCAAAGAGGTGGTAGAAAAAATGCTTTTAAAAGTAAAAAAAAAGTTGGCCACACCCACCCAGTCACATTAAGCCCCCCACAAGCCATGCCCACAGAACCGGTAGTAACAAATTTTACATTTCACCACTGGTAACAACCCAAATAACTATTTCCAGCACTCTCCGGCAGTTCTACAATAAAATCCATGGAAATATCTCTCCAAGGTGCTGAAGGTTCAGCTACAGTTTGTAAACGTCTCAGGGTTTTTCCTTGATGTCTTTTCTCTGCTGCGTAAATGGGGCAGCTGGCTACATAGCTTTCTATGTCCTTTTTAAAGATGGCCACCATAATTGCCTTTTAATTAGGTGTAAAGTTTTTACAAACCCAAAATGTCCTGCTAACTTGGAATCATGGCACCTTGCCATGAGGCTTAATCTCTGGCTGTCTGGGACATACAGTTTTCCTCCCACCCAAGCCAGATCATCTTTCATTGCACAGACGTTTTTGTGATTTAAGAACCATTGATCTTTAAAAAAAAAATTTTTTTTTTATTTATATGCCGCCCTTCTCCGGAGACTCAGGGCGGCTTACAATGCGTTAAGCAATAGCCTTCATACTTTTGTATATATTACACAAAGTCAGCTTATTGCCCTCACAAACCGGGTCCTCATTTTACCTACCTTAGAAAGGATGGAAGGCTGAGTCAACCTTGAGTCTGGTGAGAATTGAACTCGCAGTAATTGCAGACAGCTGGAAGCTAAATACTACTTTTAACCATAGCATTAGACTGCTGTGCTGATCTGTGTTTAAGGCTTGCTTGAAAGCTTGGGTTAGGCATTATCTGCAAACAGTTCCTGTTTGGACTGAGATCTGGTGATGATTTTCGCTGCTAGTAGATTTTGCGGTAGTATAGGCTTTATTATCTCTGGTTTTACGCTATTGTATTGGGGTTTTCGAGATAGTGCATCTGCCAGGAAGTGCCCCCCCCCGGTAAGTATTTAAGGGTGAAATCAAACTGCTGGAAATATTGAGCCCATCATACTTGCTTTGGGGGAAAGTTTCCTTGGAGTTTTGAGGGCTTCTAGGTTTTTATGATCAGTCCACACCTTGAAAGGGATCTTACTCCCCTACAGGAAATGCCTCCATGTTAGCAGTGTTCAACGCACTGCATACGCCTCCTTTTCCCATATTGCCCATCTTTGCTCAGTTTCGGTTCATTTTTTAGATGTGTAAGTGCAAGGCAGCTGGTCTTGCTCATTTTTTTGGAGTAGAATCGCCTCTATTGCCACATCGCTAGCAACTACAGACTACAGACCTATCACATTAACGTCTTTTTTTTAAAATCATTTTTATTTCTCATAAAACATATATAAATGTACAATCTCTTTAACCATTCTTATCACACATATTATCTTTTGGTTTCCATATTGGTTCATTCTTCATCCTAAAACTTTAAAATACATTCGGAGTTGCTCTTCTACCATTCCATATCTCCCTTCTTCCACAACAACCATTCCTCTCCTTTTCCCTCTTACCCTTCCCTCCCTTCTTCTATTCTTTTCAACTTTCTTCTTTCCTCCTCTCCTTCCCCTTCCTTTCCCCCACTCCTCCCCTCTTCCTCTCTTTCTAACCCTCTCCTACTCTTATTTCCCCTCCCTTTCTTCCTCTCCTTTTCCCTTCTCTCTCTTTTCCTCCCTTCTCCTCTCTCCTTCCTACCTGTCCGTCTACTCCTCTCTCCCTTCCCTCTCCGTTGTTGTGTCCATTTTCAATTCAATATTTTATCAAGATGATATTCAAGCAACCCCGATTCTCTATTTACATACATTTTCCTTTCAATTTCTTTTCTATTTTGCTGGTTACACATATATCATCCTTAACGTACATTTATATAGTACCTCTTTTTTCATTTTCCCCCTCCTTCCCCCTTTTTCATTTACTCAGGTGTTATCTGGATTTCTTTTTTTTTTGTTTCTCTCATTTATTTTTATTCATATTCCTTTTCTAGCCAATCATAAAAATGTCCCCATGTCTTGAAATACACCGATTCCTCTTTATCTTTTATTCTTAATGTTAATCTGTTCATTTCTGCACATTCTAAAATTTTCTTTATTATGTCTCCTTCTAACGGGATTTTTTTCTGCTTTCCAGTTTTGTGCAAATACTAGCCGCTGTTATTATATGTATAATCAAATATGTATCTTCTTTGCCATATTTTTCCAGTAAAATTCCCAATAAAAATGTCTCTGGTCTTAACTCTATATGCTGGTGTAGCATTCCTTCTAACCATGTTTGTATTTTAACCCAATAATTTTTTGCTTCCTTACATGACCACCACATTTTTGCTAACCTTTTTGGTGGCATATGCCATCTATAAAATATTTTATATAAATTTTGTTTATATGCTGTTGCCATTGTTAATTTATAATTCTTTTCCCATAGTGGTTGCCATTTCTCTAATTCAATCGTATAGCCAACATTTTTTGCCGATGCTATCATTGTTTCTTTTGCTTCTTCATCTTCTAATCTAATTTGCAGTAGATAATTGTATAATTTCTTAATCATTTTTTCACCTGTGCCCATCAATATCTCATCCAATTCTGATTTTCCCATATTAAAACCATACTGTTTAAGATCTTTTTTGTATCTTGATTGTATTTGCAATCGTGTAAACCAATCTGTCTCAATCCCTTGCTTTTTCAACTCTTGTTTTTGTTTTAGTTCTCCCTTTTCTGTTAAAATATCCTTATATCTAACAATATTTTTCATATTAATAATATTTGGATGTGTCAAAACTTCCATCGTCAAAAGCCACATTGGTATTTCCATGTAATGTTTTTCTTTCACTCTCTCCCACACTGTTAATAAACCATTTCTTACATGATGTCTCTGGAAGTATCCATGTATCCTGTTTTTCCCATACCATAAGAAAGTGTTCCAACCTAGTTGCAAATCATGTCCCTCCAAAGTCAATAGTCTTGTATTTCTCAATAAGATCCATTCTTTAATCCACGTTAGCACTGC
The DNA here is from genome assembly GCA_012654045.1 of Ptyas mucosa. NCBI lineage: Eukaryota > Metazoa > Chordata > Lepidosauria > Squamata > Colubridae > Ptyas > Ptyas mucosa. The sequence goes on from WNWU01013153.1 coordinate 116,105, forward strand.
CGCTTGGTAATACAGTTCCCAATTTGGAAGTCCAAACCCGCCTCTAATTCTAGAATCTTGTAACATTTTTATATTAATTCTTGCTTTTTTCCCTTGCTATTGCATTAACATCTGTAGTGATGAAATGCTTTGAGAGATTGGTTCTCCAACACCTTAGGACATGCCTCCCACCGGACTTTGACAAACATCAGTTTGCCTATAGGGGGAATAGGTCAACAGACGACACCATAGGTACTGCTTTACATTCTGTAGCATGCCATCTGGAGAAACCTGGGAACTATGTCAGGATGCATTTCATAGACTATAGCTCAGCCTTCAATATCATTCTGCCGAGCATCCTTATCAAAAAGCTGACTGACTTGGATTTTCCCTCTTCCATATGTGACTGGATCAAAGACTTTCTGAGGGATCGGCCACAAACAGTGAGGGTTGGGTCTGTCATATCCACCTCCCTGAAGCTTAGCACTGGCTCCCCACAAGGCTGTGTGTTCAGTCCCTACCTGTATTCATTGTACACACATGATTGTGTATTGTCTGACCCATTCACTGTGATCATTAATTTTGCAGATGACACCACCATACTGGGTCTTATTACAGGTGGAGACAAAACAGCGTACAGAGGGGAGGTTCAACAACTATCCACATGGTGCTTAAAAAACAACCTGCACCTGAACATCAGCAAGACCAAGGAGATGGTGTTGGACTTCCAGAGGAAGACAGAGGAACCGGCCCTACTTTACATCGAGGGGGGCTGTGTAGAGAGAGTCTCCTCCTTTAAATTCCTGGGAGTCCATCTCGGTGAAGACCTCACTGGGAAAAACAACATGATCCAGGTGGCCAGGAAGGCCCAACAGAGACTCCATTTCCTTAGGGTCATGCGTAAAAACAGGGTGGAACAATAGCGGGGGGGGGGGGGCGCGCGTGCATGCGGGGGGGGGGAGGGTGCATTGAATTATGGGTGTGGGTGCACGAGCAAGCAACATGCCGCACTCCTCCTGCTTTTGGCACGCGACAGCAAAAAGGTTAGCCATCACTGCCCTAGGGTTATTTGGCTCCCATCTCTCCATCCCAGTTACCGTGTTTCCCCGAAAATAAGACCCTGTCTTATATTTTTTTGAACCCTGAAATAAGTGCTTGGCCTTATTGCCATGTGCTCAAAAGCCCAATTGGGTTTATTATCAGGGGATGTCTTATTTTGGGGGAAACAGGGTACTATTTTATGCAAAGTTTGCCCCTTGTTCAAATGTTGACAATGTTGAGGTGGCAAGTCCTAGCCCTGGTGTCCCCACACTCCTCTGCCTTCCAGGGGCATCTTGGGCAAAGGAAAGGCTTGGAAAAAAAATTAAAAGTCAAGATGAAAACTGCAACCATGTAATCCAAATTGTCTCTATTTTATTGTAGAAAGTTAGCACCCACCCTTCTCCTAGAAGAATGAAATATTCTAGGAAATATTAAAAAGGCAGAATATTATACCTCCATGGATGAGAAAAGGAGAAACATGCTCTTGGAAAGCAGCCCCCCCCCCCCCTTGTTAATAGCCCCAGAAAGACTGGTGCCAACCTATCTACAAGACAAAAGACTGAGCCAGTCTATCTACGAAACAAAAGACCTTCACCCTCAGGACATGATAGCTGTCAGGGTTCCAATGGATGCCCTAATTACATCATGAGCCTCGAGCCAAGCTTCAAAAGAAATCCAGTTATTAGGAGCTTCATGTCCACATGTTCCCAAGTGAAGCCAGCTCTGACGCTACATAATTTATGCCCCAATTATGACCCTGTTTCCCCCCTCCCCCAGGGTGTGTCGTCAATCACATTTGCCAACCGAGCAATTTCACGGGTTGTAGAGGTCACTCCCCTCCAGCTGCTGTAGGTAACCCTGGGATACAGCCTTGCGAGAGTTAAGCATGAAATGTGCATCTGTCTTTTTTTTTTTTACTGTAGTTTTTCTTTTCCATAACTCTAGTACATAGTCAAACAGACAGTGTCATTTTTGTATACTTTGGATTAACACTTCATGTAATATATACATAATATGCATATTTATACATTTAATGTCAAATCCTCAACTATAATAAAAATTAGTTTAAAAAAAAGAAATGTGCATCTGACTTTGGCTGCCACGCTGTTTCGTCGGTTTCCCATCCCCCTTGGCCTATGGCAACTTGAGAGCAGGCCAGGGATGCTTCACAAGTTGACATTCGGCTCCCCTCACTTCCTGAAGGCAACCTGTGCAAAGCAAAAACAATTTGAGTAGAGGTATAGATTTTAGGGTTGCGACCCCCCCAGGCTTGTTTGGGTTCTCTGCGTGGAATTTTGCTATGAGGCGGTCAGCCTGGATGTTCCTACTTTTTACCAAGAATGCCTCTGATAAGGGGTAGCCCTTCCACTTGATTAAGTATTGGAGTTGTCTCCTGTGCCACCTCAAGTTGAGGATTTGCTGCACCTCGTAATGGGATTGGCCCCCTATGACCACAGGATCTGGGGGCGCACGGGGTAGTGGCCTCAGGGTCAATCCTACCATGGGTTTTAAGAGGCTACTGTGGAATATTGAGTGTATCTTCCCTAGCAGTTGGGGCAATTTTTTTTTTAATTTAACTTTTATACCGCCCTTCTCCTAGTGGACTCAGGGCAGTGAACAGCCAGGTAAAAAACATAATACAAAAGTTAAAATCATTTTAAAATAATTTAAATACAATTTGGCCCAAAATTTAAAACATGTCAATTAAAATCAATCAATATCAAACGCTAAAACCAATTAAAGGATCAGGCCAGCCCGGCCAACTGAAAAAAGTAGGTTTTTAGGGCCCGACGAAAAGTCCGGAGGTCTGGGATCACTCGGATCTCTGGGGGTAGATCATTCCATAGGGTAGGTGCCACCACAGAGAAGGCTCTCCCCCTGGGGGTCGCCAGCCGACATTGTCTGGCTGACGGCACCCTGAGGAGGCCCTCTCTGTGGGAGCAAACTGGCTGGTGGGAGGCAATTGGTGGCAGAAGGCAGTCCCGTAAATACCCCGGCCCTAAGCCATGGAGCGCTTTAAAGGTGGTCACCAACACCGACATCCCGGAAGTCCACCGGGAGCCAATGCAGCTCGCGCAGGAGAGGAGTCACATGGGAGCGTCCCGTCGCTCCCATAATCCCCCGCGCGGCCGCATTCTGCACCAGTTGGAGCCTCCGGGTGCACCCCAAGGGGAGCCCCATGTAGAGAGCGTTACAATAGTCCAGACGAGAAGTGACAAGTGCTTGAGTGACCGTGCATAAGGAGTCCCGGTCTAGAAAGGGGCGCAACTGGCGTATCAGGCGAACCTGATAGAAAGCCCCCCTGGCCATTGTATGCTCTTCTAAAGACAGCCGTGCATCCAGGAGGACGCCCAAGTTGCGAGCCCTTTCTGTGGGGGCCAATGATTCGCCCCCAATAGCCAGCGATGGCACCAGCTGGCTATACCAGGATGCCGGCAGCCACAGCCACTCGGTCTTGGAAGGGTTGAGTCTAAGCCTGTTTCTCCCCATCCAGGCCCGCACGGCCTCCAGGCACTGGGACATCACTTCCAAGGCATCATTGGGATGGTTTGGGGTGGAGATGTACAGCTGAGTATCATCAGTGTACTGATGGAACTCCACCCCAAAACCATGGATGATCTCACCCAGCAGCTTTACATAAATGTAAAGGAGCGGCGAGAGGACCGACCCTTGTGGCACCCCACAAACAAGGCGCCTTGGGGTCGACCGCTGCCCCCCTGTCAACACAGATTGTGACCGGTCGGAGAGATAGGAGGAGAACCACCGCAAAATGGTGCCCCCCCACTCCCAATCCCTCCAGCCGGTGCAACATGATACCATGGTCGATGGTATCAAAAGCTGCTGAGAGATCTAACAGGACCAGGATAGAGGAATAACCCCTACCCCGAGACCTCCAGAGATCATCCACCAACGCGACCAATGCAGTTTCCGTGCTGTGCCCAGGTCTGAAACCGGACTGGAGCGGGTCTAAATAGACAGCTTCATCCAGGTACTGGGGAAGCTGCCGCGCCACCACACTCTCAACAACCTTCGCAACAAAATGAAGGTTGGAGACTGGACGATAGTTAGCCAAAATAGCTGGATCCAGAGAAGGCTTCTTGAGGAGGGGCCTCACCACCGCCTCTTTCAAGGCGGCCGGTAAGACACCCTCACTCAAAGAAGCGTTGATAATCCTCTGGAGCCAGCCTCATGTAACCTCCCGGGAAGCCAGCACCAACCAGGAGGGACACAGGTCCAATAAACATGTGGTCGCCTTCAGCCGTCCCAAGATCCTGTCCACGTCCTCGGGAGTCACAGGATCGAACTCCTCCCAGATAACACTCTCAAGACCTACCTCAGTCATCTCGTCTGAACTAACCCAGTCAGCGGCCAAGTCTTCCCGAATCTGAGTGATCTTATCATACAGATACTGTACAAAGTCCTCAGCTCGGCCCTGCAAGGGGTCATCCCGCGCTTCCAGATGGAGGAGGGAGCGGGTCACCCTAAACAGGGCGGCTGGGCGATTCTCTGATGACGCGATAAGAGCGGCAAAATAATTAGATTTCGCCGTTTTTATCGCTACTAGATAGGTCTTGATATAAGACCTGTTACAATCTGACGAGCGGCCGCCCAGCAACCTGGAAGTGTCCCGGTTGGCTGAGTTTGATAGCTCGGCCGGCGGGAAGGTGTGAAGTGTTTATTGGCTGAGCGAGCCGACAGCTGCAATATTAATAGTGGCTGCGTGCAACCCAGGCCAGGTTACATTTTAACTCTTGGTTGTTGTTAATAAACCGTGTTGCTTTTACCTCGGCTTTCTCCGGCTTGTTCTTCAATCCGTAACAAGACCTTACTAGTGTCAGGTCAGATTTGGATCAGCTGGCCCTCCAACCGCTCTCTAGGCGTCTTTTCCAGCGCTTCATCTCCCTCAGCTCCTCGGTAAACCAAGGAGCTAAGCGAGTTCGGTGCCGGGTCAGAGGCCGCAAAGGCACGACACGGTCCAAAGCGCCAGTGGCCGCACTATCCCAGGCAGCCACAAGGTCTTCAGCCGAGTTGTGAGCCAGAGTCTCAGGAAATGGCCCAAGCTCCATCTGGAACCTATCTGGATCCATCAGGCGCCTGGGGCGGAACCACCTGGTCGGTTCCACCTCCCTGCGATGAGGTGTAGCAGTCAGAAAGTCAAGTCGAAGGAGCGAGTGGTCAGACCATGACAAGGGTTTAATACCTATATCCCCTAAATCAAGGCCACTCAACCACTGACCAGAGATAAAAACTAAGTCCAGAGTGTGTCCACCCGTGTGAGTAGGGCCGTGAATTACTTGTGACAGATCCATGGCCGTCATGGAAGCCATGAACTCCCGAGCTACCTCAGACATTTCGCCAATAGATGGCAGGTTAAAATCCCCCATGACCAAAAGTCTGGGGGTATCAACCGCCACTTCGACTATAACGTTGAGAAGCTCGGGCAGGGTCGTTGCCATGTGGCAGGGAGCCAGGTACGTGACCAACAAACCCATCTGCACCCCACGACTCCCCTTCACAAAGACGGACTCACATCCGGCTATCTGAGGTACAGTGGCCTCCCTCGGATCAAGACCTTCCTTTATAATAACCGCTCCCCCCCCCCGCCCCTGCCCTGAGCACTCGGCTGATGGAATGCACGGAAACCTGGTGGGCACATATCCACGAGGGGAACACCCCCCTCGTGGCCCAACCAGGTCTCCATAATCCCTGCCAGGTCCGCTCCCCCCTCCTGAATAAGATCACAAATGAGAGGGGCCTTATTTACTACAGACCTGGCATTACATAACAAGAGCTGGAAACTCGGGCCCTGAGATTCCGAACAACCTGGGGAACGGGAAGAGCTAAGGGAACCGGGGCACGCAATCGCTCGAAGATAGCGAGTGCGTGCCCCCACCACACGATGCAGCCCCCTGCTCCCGCCATACCTGCCCCTCCCACTCAGCGTGTTAATTAACAAACCCTCCCCAGAGTCCATACCCCCTGTGGCACCATTAACTGCTGGGCCAGTTCCTTTCCCCCGTGGGTTATCCCCCAAACCCACATAACCCTCTCCCCTCCCCGAGCCCCTTAAAAATCTATTTACAAATGCCCTCAAGAAACCCCTCAATCCCCTTTTTGCGCCATGCCACCTCTCGGGGTCCCAAAACCCGTCATTAAGGTGGGCCCTCGATAATGTAGAGGGCCAGGATTGCGAGAGGGGGGAATCTCGCAACGCAAGAAGCGTTGACCTTAAATACATCTGAGAAACGCTGGGGTGGTGGTACAGATATGGCCTAGGGGTCATGCAATTTTAATTGCACCGTGACTGGGTTGATGATCTTTACTATGGGGAATGGTCCCATAAACTTTGGCCCCAGTTTCTTGCTGCGGAGTTTTAACCTCAAGTATTTTGTGGAGAGGTAGACCTTCTCCCCCAACTGGAATGGCCGTTGTGGGGCTTGGTGTTTGTCTGCCTGTTTCTTATAGGTTTGCACCACTTTAGCTAGCACTTTCTTGACATTCTCTCAGGTTGCTGTCAGCGTTAACATCCAGTCTGTCAAGCTGACTGAGGAGGGGGGATCCCTTGGCTATTCAGGCATTGGGACAAAGTCCATGCCGCTCACTACTTTGAATGGAGTTAGTCCCGTGCTACTGTGAACAGCATTATTGTACGTGACCTCAACGAAAGGCAGGAGGTCCACCCAATTGGACTGCTGATAGTTCATGTAACACCTCAGGTACTGTTCTACCATGGCATTCAATCTCTCTGACCCCCATTGGTACTTAGATGAAAAGCTGAGCTAAGGCCTTGGGACGACCCAATGGACCGCAGGAACTCCCTCCAGAACTTAGCCGTGAACTCGACCCCTCTGTCTGAGATAATTCTCCGTGGCACTCCATGCAGGAGGTAGATGTGCTTCAGGAACAGTTTGGCTAGCTGCTGGGTCGAGGGCCGTCCACTGCAGGGTATGAAGAATAAGTCTATTATAGTCTTGGAGAATAAGTCTATTATAGTCCAGATCACCGTGTTCCCCCCACTTTTTGGCAACTCCACTATAAGGTCCATTGCAATTTCCTCCCATGGCCTCGTTGGTTCTGCTACTGGTTGCAGCAGTCCGGGAGGTTTTCCTGGTCGTTTCTTCATTGTGGCACAGATGGTGCAGCTTTTCACATAACTGTCCACGTCTTTCTTTATGCCGGGCCACCAGAACTGCCTTCGTGCTAAGTGTAAGTCTTTAGGAACCCAAAGTGGCCTGCCGGTTTGACGTCGTGGCTCCTCTGGAGGATTAGGGTGCGTAAGGATTCTGGGACATAGAGTTTCATACCTTTCCACGCTAGGTCATCTCTTTTTGTCAAGATGTGTTGGTCGTCTTGGAACCGGGGTCTGCTAGCAGTTCAGTTTTGAGTTTCATGGTTAGATTGCTTGCGGGTTGGTCTTGCTGGTCACGGCATTGTCATCTGGTGGTCACTTGGGTGGCTGTTTGGGTAGGGGGGATGATGGCGTCTACTACCTCCTCTCGTTTGCATTTGTACTGGGGCATGCGGGAGAGGGCGTCAGCTAGAAAGTTCCTCACACCTGGGATGTGCTTTAGCACGAAGTCGAATCGGTTGAAGTATTGAGCCCAGCGGACTTGTTTAGGCGATAGTTTTCATGGGGTCCTAAGGGCCTCCAGATTTTTGTGGTCAGTCCAGACTTCGAACGGTCTCTGCCCCCTTTCCAGCAGGTGGCGCCAGGTTAGCAGTGCCCATCTCACCATGAAAGCCTTTTTTTCCCATGTGGCCCATCGCCTCTCTGTGTCCATGAGCTTGCAGGAGGTGTAGGCGCAGGGCTGTAGGTTTCCTTGGCTATTTCTTTGGAGTAGCACTGCTCCCAGTGCCACGTCGCTGGCGTATGCTTGGATGATGAAGGATTATTTGGGGTCAGGATGTTTCAGCACCAGTTCCTTTGCAAATAGTTCTTTCAGTGTTGCAAATGCCTTTTGGCAGATTGGGTCCCACTGTAGGGGTTGTCCCGGGAGGGGTTTCGTTCCTGGGCTCCCTGTCTTTAGGAGGTCTGCCATGGGTTTGGCGATCTTCATGAAGGAGGGGATGAATTGCCTGTAGAAATTTGTGAACCCTAGGAAGCTTTGTAGCTGTCTGCAGGTGCAAGGGGGTTGCCAACCTAGAATGGCTTTTAGTTTGTCTGGGTTTTGATAGCTTGACATACAGGTTGGCTGCCAGAAGTTTGTCCAGTACCTGGCAGACTAGGGGTAAGTGGTCGTTCATGGTCTCAGTGTAGATGAGGATGTCGCCCAAGTAGACAAGGACCCCCTTATAGAGGTGTTCGTGCATGAACACCACTGGGGGCCCCTGCAGTCTGAAAGGCATCACTTTGAATTGGAAGCTCCCTAGGGGCAGTTGAATGCTGTTTTCCATTCATCTCCCTCCCTGATGCGTACTGTCTCATGGTGGGGAGGTAGGACCTCGCACTCAGCCTTGCTGAATACTTCCGCAAGGTCCTGATATTCTCTCGGGATCTGTTTGACCTCTGGGGTTTTGTTGGAGATGGCTGCCAGTTGTTCTGGTGGGCTCTTTGGGAGGGTTCCCTGCATGGGCAGTGCTTCTATTTGCTGGTGTGGAGGGGGTTGGGGTCCCCTTGTTATCCTCAGCCTTTGGCTGCCCCCTTACCACCAGATGGTTGGGCCCCACTTGTCTAGCCAGGAGTCCCAGTATGACTGTGTCTGTCACTTTGGTGGCTATTACGAATCGAATTGCTTCCCAGTGATTCACTAGCTCTAGCTTTACTGGTTCAGTCAAGTGGGTGGCATAGGCTCCCCCCAATAGGGACCCATCTACCTGTTCGAACATGATTGGGTGGGCCAGCCTTTTCACTCTAATCCCCAGTTTCAGGACCGTGGTTAGGTTGATCAAGCATCTAGTGCAGCCTGAGTCTATTAGGGCTTGAAAAGTCCCCTAGGTTCGTTTTTGGGGCTGTGAGCCGTATTGGGAAAACAAAAGGGTGGACCGGTTCACTCACCATTGGGTCGTTTTCCCCCTCGTCCTCACTGTTGCAGGAATCCGGCGACTGGCTGTTGTTGCCTGGGGTTCCCCCCCTTCAACTGGATGGGCAGGCACCTCTACAGCCTGGAGGACTTTTCGGGATGTGTCAGCAGCATGCCTGGGGCCTCGTTCCGGTTGTGCCCTGGGTTTGGTTTGGCTCTGGCTTTGGTTTCGGGGCTGGGGTTGCGCATGCTGATGCCATGTGGCCTATCCCCCCACATCTGTAGCATTTCAGCAGACTTTGTGGGAGGGTTGGTTTTGGGGCTGGCTGTGGTGCTGTGGCTCCCCATCAGCCAGGTGGTCTCTGGTCTGGTTGTCCTCTCTCCTTGGTGTCTGGTTGCTTTCTCATGTCATTGGTGCGTAATCTGCCATCAACTTTTATGGCTACTCGGAACCACTCAGAGAGTCGGTTTGGGATGTCCCGATAGGCGGTTACTTGGGCAATCTGCTTGTCCAGGCTTGTTCTGAAAAAATGAACTAACAGCCGCTCCAGCAAAAGGGATAGCTTCCCCATGACTCTCCTGAACTCACGGATGTGTTCCTTAATGGAGGGCTGCTAGCCATTCCCTTGCATCTCCCTCTAGCCCCTCAGCAATGGTGTTCAGCATGGCTCTGTGGCAGTGGTGAAATCTAAATTTCTTTCCTACCAGTTCTGTGGGCGTGGCTTGGTGGTGGTGGTGTCATGTGACTGGGTGGGCGTGGCTATGTAACCATGTGACTGGGGGGTCAAAAGACAGAAACTCACTAGGAATGTTCTGCTGGAGCAGGGTTGGACTAGATGACCTCCAGGTCCCTTCCAGCCCTGGATTATCCTCTGAAGCTGCTGCGTCTAGTGCCAGGTTTGTAGTCCTTCCTTCCTCTCCTTTTTCTTTCCTTCCTTCCTTCCTTCCTTCCTTCATTCCTTCCTTCCTTCCTTCCTTCCTTCCTTCCCTCCTTTCTTTCTTTTTCTTTTTCTTTCTCTTTCTTTCTTTCAAAAACACCCCCCCTGTTTTTTTGCCACCACCCCCCCATTTTTGGCCTAGCCAAAAACCTTCAGGGAAGCCTGCTGGGAGCAAAAACAGACCCCACCCACCCTCGTAAAAAAAGGTTCCGATGATTGCCCGCCACAGCTGTGATCATCGGAGCCTTTTTTTTACTTTTTTAAAGCATTTTTACTACCTATTCGCCCAAGCTGGTAGTAAAAAAATGCCTAAAAAGTTTTTTAAAAAAGTTCCGGCGATCAGCTGAGCAATCTTGGAACTTTTTTTTTTTACTTTTTAAAGAATTTTTCACTACCGGTTCTGGCACGTACCCCTGCATGTGCAGAGGGTACAAAACAACCGGGCGGATGGGCGGAGCCTCGCACCAGGATCGCTACTGGTTCTCCGAACCACCCACCACGATTGCTACCAGATCGGGTGATCCAGTCTGAACTGGGAGCATTTCACCCCTGCTCTGTGGGATGGGTAGAGGTGTCCATAGCGCTCTAGGTGGATCTCAGCCGAGTCAAGGAATAGAGCCAGCTGATCTGAGTCCCCATCAAATGTCCCCCTGAAGCGGGGTGGTTCATTCAGCGCTGCTCCTCCCTCCTGTCATCTCCTGTAAGCCTGCACTTGATGTGGCTGGTCATCTTCCTCGGCTCTAGTTCGGGGGGGGGGGGCTATCTGCCCTGGGCAGCTTGCCTGCTGCGTGGAGTAGGCACTGACTGCAGCCTTGGGCTCCTTCTCCTTCTGGTGGGTGGAGAAGGGGGGCTGTGTTGCCATCTGTGTCTCCTCACTTCAAAGGGCTCAGCTGCAACTTCCTTCTCTTTTTTGACGGCCCCTCATCACAAAGGGTGGCCCGGTCAAATTCCTCCCTCAGCTGCTCTATAAATCTCCCCAGGAGTTCTGTCAGGGGCTTTGGGAGCCTGGCCTGTGCCCAGTCCCACATCCAATCCACTCTTCCCAGCTCGCTCACGGGACTTCCCCCCTTCTGGGCATTAAGGTGGGAGAACTCGACCTCAGCTGCTTTAGGGATTCTTTTCCACCAATACTCATCCCTTTTTGTTTCGGTTGCTGGGGTGGGCGTCTCAGCTTTGATGGTCAGGGAGGGCTGCACTCCGGTTGCGATTAGGCTGCTGGGTCCTGGAAGTCCCTGGTTGGAGGCAAGTTCTGCCTCTCTCTGGGTCGCCTGGAGCAGGCTCTGTTCGGATAGTCCACCCTTTGCCATGGTCGCCTGAGTTTCTCTCCACGCACCCCAGAAGTTGGGGAGCGACTGAAGAGCCCGGGACCCAGGAATCCTGGTAATTTTGATTAATTTTGAGAGAGCTGGCTTGCTGTCAGGGTTCTGACAGATACCCTAATTACATCATGAGCCTCAAGCCAAGCTTCAAACGAAATCCAGTTATTAGGAGCTTCATGTCGGCACGTTCCCAAGTGAAGCCAGCTCTGACCCTACGTAATTTATGCCCCAATTATGACCCTGTTTCCCCCCTCCCCCCAGGGTGTGTCATCAGTCACATTCGCCAACGGAGCAATTTCGTGGTTTGTAGAGGCCACTTTCCTCCGGCTGCTGTAGGTAACCCTGGGATACAGCCTTGAGAGAGATAAGTCTGGAATGTGCATCTGTCTTTGGCTGCCGTGACGTTTCGCCGGTTTCCCATCCCCCCTGGCCTATGGCAACTCAAGAGCAGGCCAGGGATGCTTTGCGAGTTGACAATAGGATTAACCCTCATTCAAGAACCAAACCAGGATAAAGCCATTAAGCCATAATAGGAATTGACCAACACCTTTTCAGAACACAACCCTCTTCATTACATGATCACTGGCAGTAAGATTCAACCAAGCCTGGGACTCAAGACAACCTACAAAGTTACCCCTGCATGGCCCCATGGGAGCCTGACAACCAATCAGAATACCTGCCCTTACACAGGAACAGGAAGCTGCAAGGCGGGGCCCAAGAGAGGGTAAATATATATACAGTATATATATCTTTCTCTCTTCCATGTGCTCATTTGCCCAGACCCCAAAAAACCCATGTGGTGCTGTCCACCATTAAACCATCTTTCCAAACAGCCTCCATGTTTCCAGTGTTTCTCCCCACTTGGAACTGAACCCAGATGGACATTTTTTCCAACACGCACATTCCTCCTACCTTCAATCAATAACACAGTACTCTCTATTCACCATTATTTCCTTCTCAACTTCTCTCTCCCTCTCCCTCTCTCTCTCACACACACATGTAGACAGACACACCTACACACCTACACAGACTGCCTTGTGTGTGGGGGGGATGGGATGGGCCCTTTGCAAAAAGGATAGAGGCCTTGGGAAAGTAGTTGGATTGTATATAGCCCATTTAAGAGTTAATGAGTTCTGTCAGGGCTGCTAAAATTACATGAGACAGAACCAAGGAGAAGTTGAGATCAGTGGGTACCGTATTTTTGGAGTATAAGACACACTTCACCCCACTAAAAGAGGGTGAAAATTTGGGTGCGTCTTATACACCAAATGTAGCCCCGCCCACCCACTGGCCCCCACCCTTTGGCCTCTGCCTCCCAGCAATTTACCTTCTTGCAGCAAGCAGCAAAAAGCAAACAGCCCGTTTCAGCTTCAGCACAGCCTGATTAGCACAAGCAGCTGGTTGTCAGTTGGATCGGCCTCCCGACCCTCAGCTGTTTCAGCCTGCAGGGATTGCCATTGCCTATTGCCGCGGGGGCCTCCACTGTTTGCTGCAAGGAGGCAAATTGCTGGGAGGCAGATTTTTTTTTCTTGTGCTACTCAGGCTCTGCTTAAAATGAAAATGAAACTAAAGCAGGCTGTTTGCTGTTTGCTGCAAGGAGACAAATTGCTGGGAGGCAGATTTTTTTTTTCTTGTTTTCTTCCCCAAAAAAGGTAGGTGCATCTTATAGTCCGGAGCGTCTTATACTCCGAAAAATAAGATATATTCAATTTTTTGAGATATTGCCAGCCAGCAGAGATTATAGAAATGCTTTTAAACCCTCCTGATTTTGGCAGTAGAAGGACACAAGCAAAAACAGAATAGGATGGGATGTTATGAAATATACTCATGTTTCTTTTATAAGTTCAGGGACAGCTGGGGAAAAAAGAATACCTCTCTTAAAATAGCCATTTGACCTTAATGCAGACACAATTTAAAATCTGCCAATGACCTGAAAGAGCTGTGATATGAAGCAGGAGAAGTGCACAATAAAAACCAAATCTGAAAGTTCCCCAAATCCATTTAATTGGAATAAAGAACATTCACATTAGTTCAGAACCCAAGTTGGACTAAGAATGGAGAATATAACTACACTGTGCTACAATTGTTTTGCAAACTCAGATGGCTGATTTTTAATGCTATTGACTATTCCTGGCCATGCACAGGTTATATTTGCTGATTTTCCAAAAATTGCAATTTGAAACTCTACTGTATTTATTATTGAAGCTTTAGGTAATTCTTGGCATTTGGCATTTTTATTTCTTTATTTACTTACTTACTTTTCCCATTTCTCTTTTGAGCAAAATGTCCAAAATGCCAGCTGCCAGTAAATATACTATAACTATAGTATAAGTACAATGTAGTCTGGATTTCTGGATCCTGAATTTCTAATTTGATTCCACATTTCACATTTAGATTTGGCTCGTTTTTTAAAAAATACAGATTTAGGGGAAAATTTTTCAAAAGTTTGTCTTGTAACAAAATGTTTATTAGAATTCTGGTAAATATTTTCACCGCAACTCATGAAAATGTTTTTAAAACATTGATTGGTTACATAAAATGGAAAAAATTCAAAAAGAAGAAAAAGAAACGGGAATGGAAACTTACTTTCTCTCCTACACAGGACACCTTCCTACTAGCTCTGTCTCATAATTTTAGCTTAATGCCATGATACTGTAAATGCTACAGAAGAAAAAGCAGGGGGGAGAAAAATAAGTCTCAAGGCAAGAAAGTGAGGAGGGAGTCTGAAATGGTTCAAGAAAATAAAGACCCCCACCGTCTCATTAAAGGAATCAGATTAAATCCCTCACCCCCACCGGCTCCTGCCCGGTTTCTCTCCTCATGTGTGTTTTCCTTTTCCCCCCCCTTCAGTCCATTGTCTTTGTTTTCGGTTCCATGTCGTGTTTTCCCGCCCACCTCTTGTTCTTTTGTGGATTTGTTTTGTTTTCTGTTCTTTGTTAGCTATTTACAAGTTCATAGTATGGGCCTCTCCCAACATGGCCACTTTCTGCCCCAGAGTGAGGTGGGGTCATTAAATCTGGACCAATCTCCACCTTCCCACCCTGTCCCTTGCGTCCCTGGTGGGCCTTGACCCATCCATGGGGCTGGTTGGCTCCTCCTGTCCATTAAGGGTGGCTTTAGCTATTTCCAAGGGGCTGGAGGTGGCTTCTTTCAGCTGCTTTTCCCGCCCAGCCACCCACATGCTGCTCTCCTGCTCCATATATCATGGCTGCTGTGGGGATGGAGTTTGTGGTTGCTGGACTTGAGTCCCATTAGAGGCGACAAGCTTCTTGTCCTTGGAGCCATGTCGATGTTGTTCGGTTGGGATGTCTGATTCAGAGCGGCGAGACGGCTGGCAGCTGTGAGTTGGTGTGCCTGGGAAATGGAGCTGCTGCCCATTCTTTTCATCTAAATGTTGAAGGAAGATCAAAGATTAGGTTAATTTCACCACCAAGCATCCCCTCACGACACCAAATGTCCAGAAATAGGCCTCAACACGAATTTCAGAAATGGGCCTCATCTTCTTTCTGTCCTCTACTGACATTCCAAGACAGCTGATTTCAAAGTGGTACCTAGGTCCATTTGTTAAAGGAAATACACACTTGCATAGTCCACATATATATTGTGTCTGAAAACATTCCAGGACCAGAGAGTAGAGGCAGAAGATGCTGGATCAGAAAAAGATCAGTTCAGCATCCCAGTAGCCAAAGAAATCAACTGGAAATCTCTTGTTCTTTCTACAGGCAGATTCTCCAGGCAACCAGTCTTCCCTATTTTGCTTCCCCACCACGTGTTTCCCAAAGTCCTTTGGATCTGGAGGCTTCACATAACTATCATAAATACCAGCTATATCAACATCCACTGGTAGACTCTCACAGTATGTTCCTTTTAAAGATGGATGCATGGATGTATAAATGGATGGATGGATAAATGGATGTACCATCCATTTGGTGCTCTTAGTAACTACATAGATAGCTTTTCTCCAGGATGGTAAGTGATCCTAGATCAGGGCTGTCAAACTCACAGCCTGCGGGCCAGATGCATCACACGCTGGCCACACCCACACCCGGTTTAGCAAAGGGGAAAAAAGTCCCAATACGTCATGTGACGCTGCTGTGACAACGCGGGTTTGACACCCCAGTCCTAGATAATATATTTTAAGGCAAAGCATTCAAAAGGCATTTTGTAAAGCATCTTGGGAAAGTTACATCTTTAAACTTCAAGAATCTTCCCAGATTGTCCCAGAGGCATGCAAATGCCCAGAAAAGTCAACACACCCAACACGATGCCAGTGAAGTGAAGTGAAGCAATAGTGTATGGACACACTTACATATATACATACAAGCAAACACAAAAATAACTCAGGAACGCTATTAAAGCAGCTGCAGTGAGCGTTCCAGATGATACAGTTGCCTGAACACCTCAGAGAGGAGTACTCCATTTACACCAACACGCTTTGCAAATTGTCCTTTTGAATCCTCTGCACAGCCTTAGAAATTCACCCAACTCTTGAAAAAACAAGCAGGAACAGTCAGTTATTTCTTTGAATACAAAACAATGATGTACAGTAACATCTACCTGCAAGGGCTTGCACAGAAGGCTGGTCATGTGTGCTGAGTAGTTGTGCCTGAATTGTTTCCACAACCCGCTTAAACCGACGGCTGGGACCTAGAGAGGCAGAAGTAGGAACAGCAATGGAATAGATTCCAGAAAACAGGGTCTAAAAGTAGGATTCAACTCAACTCCAATGGTGGGAAGAGACCATTGTCTGTGCTATGTAAATGAGGTCTGGGAACTTTAAAATTCAGTTTCTTGCAGAATTGTGTACAGTACGTATACAATGTACTTCAGGATTATGGATTGCACTACTTTCAGAACAGCTAGGAAAATGAGTCTTAACAGAACAGAACAGAACAGAACAGAACAGAACAGAACAGAACAGAACAGAACAGAACAGAACAGAACAGAACAACAGAGTTGGAAGGGAACTTGGAGGTCTTCTAGTTCAACTTGCTGTTCAAGCAGGAGACCCTATACCATTCCAGATAAATGGCTGTTCAATCTCTTCTTAGAAACCTCCAGTGATGGAGCACCCACAAGGTCTGGAGGCAAGTTGTTCCACTGTCAGGAAATTTCTCTTTAGTTCTAGCTTGGATCTTTCTTTGATAAGTTTCCATCCTTTACTTCTTG
Source organism: Ptyas mucosa (assembly GCA_012654045.1). NCBI lineage: Eukaryota > Metazoa > Chordata > Lepidosauria > Squamata > Colubridae > Ptyas > Ptyas mucosa. Next base: position 132,512 of record WNWU01013153.1, read on the forward strand.
TCCTGCCTTCAAGTGTTTTGGAGAATAGGTCAACCCCCTCTTCCATCAATATTTGACAGCCCCTCAAATATTGGAAGACTGCTATCAAGTCAGTCCTCGTCCTTATCTTTTTTAGACTAGACATACTCAGTTCCTCCAAACATTCATTGTATGTTTTAGCCTCCAGTCCCTTAGTCATCTTTGTTGCACTTCCCTATACTCTTTCTAGAGTGTCAACATCTATTTTGTATAATGGTAATCAAAATCTGTCCAAATGGCTCTTCTTCAAAACCTTGATGTTAGAGAAGGTCAGTGGTGGGATTCAACCGGTTGGCACCTATTCGCTAGAAGCAGTTGTTAACTTTCTAAGCCAGGGGTGTCAAACTCAAGGACCGGGGGCTGGATCCAGGCCTCAGGGTGCTTAGATCTAGCCTGTGGGACTGCTCTGGAAACAGCAAAGGACTGGACTGCAGTGCCTCTACCAGCAAAAACAGAGCTTGCGAGGGCCACGCATGGCCCTCCTGACGTCTGTTTTCACTGGCAGAGGGTTGCAGGAGGCCGTCATAGCCAAAAACGGAGCTCGGGAGCCCGTTTTTGCTGGCAGAGTGCTCGGGCCACCACAGGTGCCCCCCGACACGAGTGATGTCATGCTGGCCACGCCCACCCTGGCCACACCCACCCCGGCCCCCCAAGGTCAAACACAACCCTGATGCAGCCCTCAATGAAATCAAGTTTGACACCCTTGTTCTAAGCAGTTCGGAGAACCAGTTGTTGGAAGAAATCTCCTTTTGTTTTTTTTCCACTTTACAGGGCTAATCCTGTCAGGAAGACAGGAAGGAAACATTCTGGTGGTGTTTCTAGCCTAATCTTTATTGCCCTGCTTACAGAAACTGCCTCTCCATTAACCCTTATTACATTGTAACAGCTAAAGGTTCTTGGCAGTACGCCCAGACTTACTGTTGCCTGAGCTTCTCTGGAGGTTTTTTCTTTCTTTGCTGGTACTTTGCTGGGGCTTGACTTTCTTAAAGGGGAAGGGTTGTTTTAAGCTTTTTATACTGCTGTTGGGAGGAAATACTCCCCTGTTGGAGTTTTTCCAGCCGGGATGTAATGATCAGCACTTTGTTTGGAAGGAAAAAGGTTAATCTCTGTTCCTGAAAAGAAGCAGGGTTCAGAAATCTGGCTAGTTCCTGCGTCTATTTGTTCTGGTAATTGGTTTAACAAGCATACTTAACTAAATATACATACTTTTAACTTTTCTATTCATTCATAAGCTATTGATACTTTTTAGTCCGATATTTGTTTTGGATATAATCAATCCATCTTCTCCATTCCGATATATATCTTTCTTGTGAGTGATCTTTCAAATATGCTGAAATTTTCGCCATTTCTGCCAAATTTGCCACTTTTAATTACCATTCTTCAATAGTAGGCAATTCTTCCTTCTTCCAGTATTGCGCCACCAAAAGTCTAGCTGCAGTTATTAAGTTTAAAATCAATTTAGTCTCTATAACCATACAATCTGTGATTATACCCAGCAAAAACAATTGTGGGGTAAACTTTATCTTCTTTTTAAGAATGTTTTGAATAATCCACCATATTTTAATCCAAAATGCTTTAACTTTTTTACAAGTCCACCATATGTGATAATAAGTAGCATCATCACAATCACATCTCCAACACTTAGATTGCAGATTCGGATACATACAAGCCAACTTTTTAGGATCTAAATGCCATCTGTAGAACATTTTATAAAAGTTTTCTCTTAAGTTTTGTGCTTGCGTAAATTTTACATTTCTAACCCATATTTTTTCCCAAGTTTCCATCATTATTGGTTCCTGAATGTTTTGTGCCCATTTTATCATACAATCCTTAACTAATTCCATTTCTGAATCTATTTCTATCAATATATTATATAATCTTTTTATATGCATTTGACCTTGATCTCTAATTTGTTTTACCAAATTTTCCTCCTTCTGCATGATACCAATTCTCTGGTCTTCTTTCCATCTAGCTTGCAACTGTCCATACTGAAACCAAGTTTGAATTATTTTTTCTTCTTTTAATGCCTTTATAGATTTTAACTGTAATTTGCCCCCTTCCATTTTAAGAAGCTCTTTATAAGTAATCACCTCTTGCTTTTGTTCTACACTTATATTCTCTATCACATGTCTAGGTATTGCCCATATGGGTATCTTATAATTTAACTTATATTGATACTTTTTCCAAACTCGTAACAAGGCATTCCTTAGTATATGGCTTTTAAAGGTCTTATCCACCTTTTTGTCATATAATAAATAAGCATGCCAGCCATATAACAAATCATATCCTTCAATATTCAGTATTCTTTCTTCTGTTGAATTAATCCAGTCACTAATTATTGTTAGGACAGCTGCTTCATAATACAATCTTAGATTAGGCATTTTAAGACCTCCTCTTTCACGTATATCTTGCATTATTTTTAACTTTATTCTCGGTCTTTTCCCTGCCCAAACAAACTTATTAATACCCTTCTGCCATTTCCTCAAATTATCTTTCTTGAGTATTGGTATCATTTGAAACAAAAATAAAAACCTAGGTAAAACATTCATTTTTATTGCTGCTATTCTCCCCAACAGAGATAATTGTAATTTTCCCCAATTCTCCATCTCTTTCTGTATTTTTTGCCATAACAATTCATAATTATTTTTATATAATTTTACATTTGAGGCTGTAATATATACCCCTAAATATTTAACCTTTTTTACTATTTCAAATCCTGTTAGTCCTTCTAGTTCTTCTTTTTGCTTTACCATCATATTTTTAGCTATTATCTTTGTTTTTTGTTTATTTATTTTAAATCCAGACATTTGACCATATTGGCTAATTATATCCATTAAGCCTGTAGCCAATTGTGCTGGTTGAGTTAAAGTAACAACCAAGTCATCCACAAAAGCTCTTAATCTATAGTCATGATGTCTAATTTTAATTCCCTTTATTTTATTTGACCCTCGTATTTTATTCAGTAATGGTTCCAAAGTTAAAATAAACAATAGTGGTGATAAAGGGCATCCCTGTCTTGTTCCTTTTTCAATTTTAAAAGTTTCTGTTAAACCACCATTAATTATTATTTGTGCTGTTTGTCTCTGATAAATTGCCCTAATAGATTGTGTAAAGTATTCTCCAAACTGCATCTTTTCTATTATTTTCAATAAAAATTGCCAATTCAATCGATCAAATGCCTTCTCTGCATCCAAAAAGATAAGCGCTGCAGGGACTTGTTTGTTCCTTTCCAAATATTCCAATAAATTTACAATTTGTCTTACATTACCTTTCATTTGTCTCCCAGTTATAAATCCAGATTGGTCATTATGAATCATTTGTTGCATAGTTACCATTAACCTATTTGCTAATATTTTAGCAAAAATCTTGTAATCAGTATTTAAAAGCGATATTGGCCTATAATTCTTAGGTTGACTATGATCTTGGTCCTCCTTTGGAATCAATGAAATAAAAGCTGTTCTCCAAGAAGGGGGTACATCTCCTCCAGCTTGAATCTTGTGAAATAATTCCTTAAGCAGTTCTACCATTTCTAACTGCAAATTTTTATAATAAACAGCTGTCAATCCATCTGTACCTGGGGCTTCAACTGTTTAATTGCTAAAATAATTTCCTCCAAAGTTTTTGGTTGGTTCAATCCTTCCCTTTGCTCTGGTGTAATTACAGGAATATTCTCCTCCTGTAAATATCTATCTATGTCTCTACCTTGAATTGAATCACTAGCATATAACTTTATGTAAAATTCTATAAAAGCTTTTTTGATCATATTTTGTTGGTATACCTCTTTACCTTTATATTCTATTTTCTCTATAGTATGTAGCTTTTGTTTTTTCCTTAACAAGTAGGCTAACCATCTACCTGGCTTATTGGCATTACAAAAAGTATTATGTTTAGCATATTGTAAATTAGTTGCCACTTGGTCTGCCATCAACATGTTAAACTGCCCTCGCAACAAATTTATTGTTTCCTTTATTTTCTTATCTGTTGGATTCAATATAAGTGCCTGCTCTTTCTTTTTTATTTCCTCTTCTAAATTCCTCCGTTTCTTTTCTTGTCTATGTCTATATTTATTATTCAGATATATTAAGGTTCCTCTCATATAAGCTTTACTTGCATCCCAAACCATTTCCATAGGTGTACCCTTGTGCATATTCATAGCAAAAAATTCTTTCATTTGTTTTTTACATTCTTTCACATTTTCCTCATATCTAAACAAGTTTTCATTTAGCCTCCAAGACCTTCTAGCTCCCTTTTCCTGCTCTAATTCCATCCACACCGGACTATGATCAGATAAAATTCTTGAACATATCTTCATCTTCTTTACCCTAGAAAAGAAATCGTTAGTAATCAATATGAAATCAATCCTGGAAAAGGATTGATGTCTATCAGAATAAAAAGTAAAATCCTTTTCTTCCGGATTTCGTTCCCGCCAAATATCTCTCAACTCCATATCATCCATCATGTCAAAAAAAGCTTTAGGCAATCTTGCACGTTTTTGGATATTTTGAGGTAATCTTTTTTTGTCCTTTTGAGTGTCCAATACTCCATTCCAATCACCCATTAATATAAATGATTTATAATCCCATTGTATTATTTTGGTATGCAAAATCTTATAGAATTTTTCTTGCTGTTGGTTGGGGGCATATACTCCAATTAAAAGTGTTTTCTTCCCTTCTATTAGAAATTAAATTGCAATATATCTTCCTTGAGCATCTGCCTCAATTAATTTGGCTGTTAAATCTGTCTTTAGGTATATAACTATATCATTTTTCTTCTCTGGGGCAGATGCTACAAAATGTGTCCCCAATCTTGAATTTATCAAGTATTTTTGATCTGTCACTCTAATATGTGTTTCTTGCAGACAAATTACGTCATTTTTAAACTGTTTCAGATAATGAAATATTTTCTTTCTCTTTTGTGGTGAGTTTAAACCATTGACATTCCAGGTCAAAAATTTAGTTCCCATTCTTAACGCCTTGAAGCTTTAAAAGGGCCAGCTGAAGATCCTCCTGCACCTTTCTCTTCGGCCTTGCTCCCCCCCCCCCACTGCTTCTGTTTTTGTAGTTTCTCGAGCTTTCATTTGGGTTTGCTGTATCTTTAAATCTTGTTCCTTTTGCTTTACTGCTGCACAAGTCTGCCTTTGATCTCTTGGTTCTTCTCTTTTTTCTACTACTTCCAAAGGTTGGGCAGTACCAAAAAGTTGCAATAAATCTTCTTCAATAAGTGAGGTCTCTCCTGCTGCTTGTGGCTGTTTGCTTTCCTTCTGTCCCTGTATTGCCAGTTCTTCTTTTCTTCTCCTCATTTCTTGAGATGGTGGGCATCCTGCCTTTAGTACATTAGTAAAGAAATCTCTTGCCTTCCAGATTGTGTTAAGACGATACCTTTCTCCCATATAGTTCACCACCAGTCCAACTGGAACATCCCATCTAAACTGAATCTGTCGATTCCTAAGTTCATCCGCCAAAAAAGCAGACTCCTTTCTGCTTGTCAACATCTTTGGGGGGGATTTCTTTCAGCACTGAAACCTCTTGTCCGGCCATTTGAAGTTTATTTTTGTAGAAAGCTTGTAAGATTTCATTTCGGGTCCTCCTTGTTGTAAAATAAATCACAATGTCTCTTGGCAATTGATTCTGTCTAGCAAACCAGGAATTAACACGATATATTTTGTCAATTTGCAATGAGAGATCTGCTTGCTGCTCCCCAGTTATCTTTGCAAAAGCCTCTGCAAAGATCTCCCTCAAGTTCTCACGATTGTGTTCTCTCAAACCTCTTACTCTCAGGGAGAATTCCATTGCTCTATATTGTAACATCACCACTTCTTCATCTGCCCTGTCCACCTTGGTCTGGACTTCCTCCATTTTATTTTCCAAATTCAAATTAGACTGATTAATTTCTTCTACTCTTTCATCCAACAATTCAATGTGTTTTGCCAGACCCTGAAATGCCATTACTATATCTTCTCTTATTTCCTTGTTTCGCATTTGAATGACATCTTTAATTTCAGCCATCTCTTCAGACACTCCTTTAATTTTCTCCTCTAAAAAATAGGTTTGTTGCTTCAAAGCCTCCTGCAAAGATTCCTGTAATACTTCTAAAGTCAATATTTGTGGATTTGAAGTAGACAAAGATTGTAATTTAGATGGCTGTGCTGGCGATCCACCAACACTTTTAAAACCAGATTTTATTTGCTTAGAAGCCATTTTTAACTTTCAATTTATTCTTCTTACAGCAGCCAAATCAGTGAGTCCAAATGTTTTAAAATCTTTTGTAGATATTTTAATTTGTTTAAAGTCCAGACTGTAATTTTTCCACTTTAAATCTTGCTTTCTTTGGTATAGAATCCACTAAGCTTAGACAGCCTTAGAAGTGCTAACGATGTTAACAATCACTTTCACTTTAACTTTCGCTTTCACGCCCTGTTACAGTTCAAGCGCCATTTTCCCTTTCCCTTTTAGAAATCTTAGAAGGAAGAGATATAGACACAGAGTTAAAGTTTTAGTTTTTAAAGGATTTAAACTGTTGTGATTTGTAATTATTTGCATTGTGTTTGAATTTTTTCCTGCCTTGTGGTTTCTTTTTCTATCTGGGGAGGGGGGTCTTCCTTCACTGCTTTAGTGGTTCCTGGCACTGTCCTTTTGGGATGTACTTCCAAGAGGCAGGATGCAAGCTTGGCACTGATTTTTTTACTGCCTTGGGGGGGGGGGCATGTGATCTTTCCTTAAATCTGGATGATTTCCTTAGGATATCTTGTGAGGTGAGTGAGACCAGCCGTGCTTGACAAACTTGGGAGGGCAGAGACTTGAACCTGGGTTCCCTATATAATTTGTTAATTTGTCTCTTTAGCTCGGCATTTTGTAGCCGAAATATGCCCACCCACTTTCTGGAGAGCTTAAATGACTTCTCTGCTAAAGGGTTTCACTTTATGAGCAAGAGTTGGCTGCTGATAGTTATCATTGCATTTTAACTATTTTAATTCCTCAAGGTGCTCTGGCACCCTGCCTGATTGGTAACTCTGGCTTGCAGGTATTTCTAATCTAATGATTGGTATTTAGGGCAGCTTTTTGCAAGCAAAGAAGCTTTTTGTATTTTTGTACAGGTAATCCTTGACTTACAACAGTTCATTTAGTGACCATTCAAAGTTACAATGGCACTGAAAAAAGTGACTTATGACTGTTTTTCACACTTACGACCGTTGCAGCATCCCCATGGTCATGAGAAGCCAGGCAAGGAGAAGCGCCCCTCGACGTGACTGACATTGAGTTGGCCACACCCACCCAGTCACATGACCACCCAGTCACGCCTACCCAGCTGGTCATTAGGGCAGAGAACCGATTGTTAAATTATTTGAATCCCACCACTGGAGAAGGTGCAATATTGCCTCTGGAGGTTACTGCACTCTTCACACTATTTGGTCTGCTCTGTGATGGCTAGAAAACTGTGAACTTAAAGCCAAAAGGCACAATGAACATCACACACACATACACACACACACCTGGAACCTGCTTCTTTTGAATTTGTTTGCTTTTAATCGGAACTGCAAAATTTGAACCTTTGTAAAGTCCAATAAACATTATGGCTCCTAAAGATGACTCGAAGTGGGAGGGAGGACTTCCAGGTACCTACCTGAGATGAGGGTGAAGGTGACTGAGTAGATCCCACTGTCCTTATGTGCCTCTCCCCCCTCAGAGTAGCTGATGTCAACTTGAAACTTGACAGGTTTTTGGAAGACGGAGGGGCCACCCGATGATTTATATTCAGCTCGAAAGCTTGTTTGGGATATAACGCTGTGACTCAGGCTGGGGATCTGTAGATTAAGTGAAGGAAAGCAATGTCAAGCCATAGACTTCAAATGGAAAATGTCTTCCTTTTAGTGTCCTGTTTACTCTAGCCTTCTCCACCCTTCTGCCCTCAGTATCAACAGGACCTCATCCTGCCAACCAGCTCCATTTAACTTTTCAGAATCAATCCCAGCCCTCTCCTTTTCTTCCAGTTGAGCCCTTACTGAGAGGAAGGCATGTACAATATCAGCCTTGATGGAACTCAGGGGTTTGTCTTTGATGACCACAAAAATTTGTTCTTCTTTGTCTAAGTTGATAAAATTTCCAAACCAGGATTTCTTGGCAAGCCTGCAATGGAAGAAAAGCAGAACAAGGAAAGCAAGGCAGTTTGAAAAGAAATCTTGGAAGGAGGCTTTGCTCGTCTCCACTGAAGGTGGATCAAGGTATTTCTCCTACCAAAGATTGTACAGTTATAAGGACACACATTCTTGTGATATATTGTTGGTACTGTACATTTATGAGAAAAAGGGAGAAATCTGGATTTCCCATATTAGTCACTGCACATTAAGCACATTAATTCTGGGATAATATAATCATTTGGAAAAACATTTGTAAGAACCATGAATGAAAGAAAAAAATGGCTGAATTATCCTTCCTCCTCTTGGTCTCTTCTAATACTCACTCTGGGGATGATTCTGGTGTAAGACTAGACATTTCTTCTGGTGTGGGAACTGCAAGGAGAAAAGGAGTAAATGTTAAATGAAAACAAGTTGGTCTCGTTTCCTACCAATTGCAACTTTTCAAAGCTCATTTGTTACCAGATGTCAAGCATAAAAGCAGGAAATTGCTTTTATTCTTCCATCCTTGTTTGAGGAATGATCAACAGAATAACAGAGTTGGAAGGGACCTTTGAGGTCTTCTAGTCCAACCCCCTGCCCAAGCAGGAAACCCTATACCATTTCAGACAAATGGTTGTCCAATCTCTTCTTAAAAATCTCCAGTGTTGGAGCATTCACAACTTCTGGAGGCAAGTCATTCCACTGATTAATTGTTCTTACTGCCAGGAAATTTCTCCTCAGTTCTAGGTTGGTTCTCTCCTTGATTAGTTTCCAGACATCCAGACATGCAGACAGTTTCCAGGCATCCAGACATTCCAAACATAAAAAGGTCCCAGGTTTTTTTAAAAGCATTTCCAGATAGCCCTGGGAAGGCTCCCAGATTAATACAAAATTAGATATTGATATATTACAACTCTCTGAATCCCATCCCACTGGCCACGACATCTGAGAACAGCAACAGATCCTCGCATTTCATCATCCCCTTGCGGCTTTGGAGAATAGGTTGACTCCATCTTCTTTGTGGCAACCCCTGAGATATCAGAACACTGCTTATCATGAAGAAGCTCTGTGAGAGTTTAGGGGAATGTAGGTTCTGGTTTCAGTTTATTTCAGTTTAGTTTTTAAAATCTTTATGTAGTTTTAATGTTTTAATATTTCAATTATTTTAGGCCTTTTAAACTAATTTTTAACAGGGTTTAATCACCTTTGCTTCTTTTTTAAATTTTAAATTTTTATATGCTGTTTTTAGAGATTAACATGGAGGAGCAGCAACAGCAGGAATGTTTTCCTTCTGTAGTTTTATCAATGAACCAGGACTGATAAGATTGTTTGGACCTTTTATTTTTTCAGTATAAGTATTTTTTAATAGACCTGTGATAGTCAGGCAACAAATTGTAACAAGCAAACCTCTCTCAGAGACAACATGGCTGCGACAATGCCAAGACAATCCAAGATAAAAGACTTTTTCCAGATAACAGACACTGCAAGTAATACTCTTTTCTCTCCCCCCCACCTCCAAACAAACCTAGCCCCTTACTGGATTGGGAAGAGAATGATTGCTTCTCTGTGGAGGAGGGAGTTCCAGCTACAGTAGGAGCTGGGGGTGGGGACAAGGATAATATTAGGAACAATTTTAAAGGAGACTTGGATTTGGTCGCCAAGAATTGCCTACTAACAGCACAAACAGTCTCTGCCATATTTGATCAGCTCCTGGAAGCAAATGGAGGGATTAAAGAACTAAAGTCTCTAATGAGAAAACATATTAATAAGTTAGATGAAGAAATAAACAGCAAAGCTCACATTCCAAAGCTTACCCATGATGTTTGGCCAGCCTATCCTCAGGACAGAGGGGATATGGTGGAGAGGCTGGTTGTGCAGAGACACAGGATCTTACTCCAAGTTGCTAACACCCCTCTGAACAGGGGCAGATGGCATAACAGGAGAGTGGTTTTGATCTCTCTATCCCAACTCTTACACTGTAGGGTATATTCCAACGAGCTAATAGAGATTTCTTGGCTCCCTGACAGACAAGGCTGCAAAAGAATATTGCTAACCTTTGGGCAGATTGTTCTTCCATCAGTGTTATTCAGGCTTGAGACCTCACTAAAGAAACACTGTATTTGGCCAAGACAGGTATTTCACACCACCCGAATTCAGTCCCTATTAAAGTCTGGGCAGAGAGCCAAGACAGTGAGGGAGGTCAACATCAACCTTGGGAACTCCAAAATACTAACGGCCAAGCAAACAAGCCCTCAACTAACAAGGTTAGAAAAAGATAAGGACAATAAAAAAGAATATTTAAACCTACACAATGGAAAGTTTCAGTTCATGGATGACAAGGAAGAGCTAGTCCACCAGTTTGCCACCCTTTGCCCAGGAGACCAAGAGATGATACTAAAGAAGATTGAAATAATTGGTCAAATGTTGAGGTCAGCAACTAGTGCAACAGAAAGCTTGAATGTTTTGCTTCCTTCTGACAACTATTTGTATTTCCTAGCTGTTAAATTTGGATATGAAGAGTTTGAGTTAATACTGGTAAATGTGTATATCCCTCCAAACACATCCCAGTATTATAACTCCGAATACTGGATAAATTTGGAAGTTATCCTACACAATATATCTGTATTGTACCCTCAGTCCATAGTGGTATTACTAGGAGATTTTAATGCTAGGTTGGGTCCTTCTCTGTATGAGTTCACCCAGAAGAAGGGAGTCCCAGGGGAGTTTTTCGATAACCATCCTCAGTGGCTTTTGAGAGACCGCAAAAGTAACGCTGCTGGCCTGCTCCTAGTCATCTTAATTTTTAGAGGTAATCTCCAAATTCTGGGAGGGAAGGATAAGAATTACTTGTATCCTTACACATACCACTCAGCCTATTCAAGCAGTGTGCTGGATCTCTTGTGTGTGTCTAGAGATAGTTGACCTCTTCTTGGAGATTATGGTACACTTTAGTGATGATAGCAATTATCAGCCTGTAAGCGGGACATTGTGAGGCCGCTCAGATTTAAGACCATATAACATGGCTGACAGATGGCTCACCAAAAAGGTAGAGGTGACCCAAAATAAAAGGTTAATTTGGGCCAAAGTTGATACTAAGGCAATATCAGACTGCCTTAAAACAGAGAATGCTACCAACTGGGCTAGAACAATCCAGTCATCTACTACTGACTGGCTGTCAGCCTTCAACACATTCTCTAATCTTTGTAATATCCTGAAGAAACACCTAACAACTAAACCTGCTACAAAAAGAGCCCGAGTGGGTAGACCCCATTGGTTTGATTCTGAATGCCAGTGGCTGAAAAAGAAATTGAAGGCAGCCATGAGGATTGCACAGAGGAATCCTACTGCTCATATACAAGCCGAGATGTTGCACACAAGAAGGGAATATAAAAAAATTATAAAATTAAAGAAAAAAAGTTCCACCACCTTAATTTAGGCAGAACTTGAATTGGCTGCTAAAAGTCATAACACAGCAATATTCTGGCATTCAGCAGCAGGAGTTCTAAAGGAACAGAAATTTGCATTTGATATACCAATCTCCGCTGAAGAATGGGAGAACTACTATCAAAGTCTGTTTGCCTTGACCGAATATGTGGAGAAACTGCCTCTAAGCAGTAAACAAGCACCCCCTGAAACCCTTCCCCCTTGGCCGCTGGTTTCTGTAAAAGAGATACAATCTATTATTAAATGTCTAAAGAGCAATAAAGCCCCAGGTGAGGATTTTCTACCAGCAGAAATATTTAAGAATTTCACTGATTTGTGGAGTCCATTATTGGCAGGTCTATTCACACATATAAATAATACCTGCCATATTCCAGTCGGCTGGAAGATGGCAATAGTGGTCCCCATATACAAAAAAGGGAATAAAAAGGATCCTAGTAATTATAGACCCATCAGCCTGATCAATATCGTAGCAAAAATATATGCGAGGTTCCTTCTGAACAAAATGGAAATCTGGGCAGAGGAAAATCATATTCTCATAGAAGAACAAGCAGGCTTTAGACAAAGCTGATCTACCATTGACAACTGCTTTGTTCTGAACCATCTAATTGCCAAATAAGCCTATAAGAGGAGACCCCTATAAGCAGCCTTTATAGAATTTACAGCCGCATTTGATATGGTAAATAGAGATGTACTATGGCGTAAACCGACAGCTCTTAAAATTGAACCTAGACTATTAATCCTAATTAAAGCTCTATATACAAATACTTGTTTGAAAGTGCGGTATGGGGTTAACGGAGCCCTGACTAACAGGATTCACACAAGCAAAGGAGTAAGGCAAGGGTGCATTTTAGCCCCATTACTATTTAATTTATACATCAATGACTTTCCAGGATTAATGAAAGACCCTATGATGCACATGCCAATGATCCTAAATAGAAATTGTAACACCTTGCTCTATGCTGATGATATTATCCTATTATCGTACTTACAAGCAGGATTGCGTAGACTACTAAAGAGATGTAGCTACTACTGTCAGGATAACTCTCTAATTATTAGCAAATCCAATTCAAAAATTATGGTGTTTGGTAAACATAACCAGAGACATAGATGGCAACTAGATGGGGAACCAATTGAACAGGTTAGCACCTTCATATACTTGGGCATAACTTTTTCCAAGACTGGATCTTGGGCGTGTAACCACCAATGGAGTACACTTAGAGCAAAATCTCGCTTGAATCTATTACTCAAATTAAAGAATCACGGTTACCCAGGCTCCCTAGTACCACTAATCAAAGTATATAAAGCTAAGGTAATCCCTATGCTCCTATATGAAGCTGAGGTTTGGGGTTTACACCCTATTACAGCTTTAGAGCAAGCACAGTCTCAGCACCTAAAATGTATTTTGGGTGTGGACCCTAAGAAATCTGCTGCAGCAGTCAGAGTGGAACTGGGACTCTACACAATTTGATTTCTGTTTATATAAGGGGACGAGAGGTAAGTACCTTGATTCACATATTAAACGTATGGCCCAGTGGGAGGCCCATATTAAAACAACATACTTCATGTGCGGCCAGAATCTGAAAACGATATTTAATACAGCACAATTTGACTAAAATGGTCCGACTGAGATTGGCATATGTGGGCCTGATTGGGGTAGATTGCAGGGGTGATACAGAAATATAATTTTATGCCATTTTATTCCATTTTAAATATTTACCATATATACTCGAGTATAACCGGAGTTTTTCAGCACATTTTTTATGCTGAAAAAAGCTCCCCTCGGCTTATAATCGAGTCAGGGAAAAAATGCCTTTTTCCCTGCAACCGTTTTGGCTCCCAGGGGCTGCAGGGAGGCTTGCTATGGGCATGAGGGGGGTGCCTAGCAAGACTCCCTGCAGCCCCCGGAAGCAAAAATGGGCTGCGGGGGGGGGGCTTCAAGGGGATAAAGAAGCAAGGAAATCCTCACTGTTTCGGGAGATCCCATGTGCACTGAGCTTGAGTTGAGAGCTTATTGTAATTGAGAGCTTATTGTAATTGGCTGCTAGCTATCCTTGCTCAGGCTAAGCCAAGAGTGGGTAAATGAGGCCCTTTTACAACCTGTGGACTTCAACTCCCAGAATTCTCCCTGCTTGGCTGTCTCAGGAATTCTGGGAGTTGAAGTCCACAGGTTGTAAAAGGGCCACATTTGCCCACCCCTGGGCTAAGCTAATCAATAGTGGAGCTCTAACAATGCCAGATGAGAAGGAGAAAGGGAGGGAGAAAGAGAGAGAGAGAGAGAAGAAAGAAAGAGACAAAGAAAGAAAGAGAAAGAAAAAGAAAAATGAAGGGAGAGAGAGAGAGAGAATGCAGGTATCTCTTAACAAAGGCTTGAACTTGCCTGAAATTAGATCAAGCCCTACATCACTTAACCCAATGTATCAGATTAAATTGTTATTGAATTATTTTCGGT
>WNWU01013153.1:179238-191751 GCA_012654045.1 Ptyas mucosa
TCAGGCAACTCAGCTGGGATCCTCAGAGGCTTTTAAAAGCATTTTTTCTACAACCTCTGAAGAGGTTGTAGAAAAAATGCTTTTAAAAGCCTTTGAGGATCCCAGCTGAGCCGCGCAATCATCAGAGGCTTTTTTTTCTTTTAAAAGCATTTTTTCGGCCAAAGAGGTTGTAGAAAAAAATGCTTTTAAAAGTAAAAAAAAGCCTCTGATGATTGTGTGGCTCAGCTGGGTATGGGGGGGGCAGGGATTTTTGCTACCGGTTCTCCGAACCACCTGCCTCCATCGCTACCGGATCAGGTGATCTGGTCCGAACCGGGAGAATTTCACCCCTGAACATGGGCCAATCCTGGAGTCTGGGGAAGGCTCAGATGAGGGCTCTGCGTCGGAGGCAGAGAAAAGGCCATCTGGGAGGTACGTGCTGCCTCCGGAGCCTCCAGAGTCAGACCTCAGTGAGGCAGAGGAGTAAGGGGAGCCTGTTCCCAGTGCATGCATGCACAGAGCTGCCAGAAGGCAAGAACAGTTAAAACAAAAGGGAGTAGGGCTTGGAGATGATTGGCCCCTCCCATAAAACTTAAAAGCAACGATGTTAATTCTGTTCAGTTTAAAATCTGAAGCTCTGTTTGATTCTGGACTCTGTGTGGCGTTGCCAATTAGGTCTTTGGCAGCGTGTCAGGGGAGATAAAGGTGGGTGATTATCAGCCTTTTCCCGAAGGACTCTTTACAACTATTTGGGACTCATCTGTGAATGAACAGAATTCACAGCTGTTGCAATAAAAGAGGGTTTTGGGACTACTCATGTGTTTTGCTGACTCAGGAAGCCTAGGTCAGAACAGGGATGCTGGGGGGGGGGGGAGAAAAACAGAGGGAGGGAAAGAGAGAGAGAGAGAGAGAGAGAGAAACAGAGAGAGGGGGGGAAAGAGAGAGAGGGGGAGGGAGAAAGAGAGGGAGGGAAAAAGAAATTATATTACAAACGTTTTTCTTTTTTATTGTTGCTAAACGTAATGTTTCAAAAGCAGAAAAAGTCACCCCAAAGGAGTCTTTGAGGGCTGAATGCCGCGAGGCACGGATTTCCTCTGCCTTCTGCATTCCCATCCCATGCTGAAGCAAACCAAATGGGCTGCAGTCTCCCCGCTAAGCGCCCCCGCTGAGCCCGCTTGCAAACTCCGCCGAGCACGGCTCCAAACGTTCGGCTTGTGCATCCCTCCCAGCCAGCACCAACACTGCAGCGGGGAAGGTGCGCACCCTGCCTGCTTCACTCTCACTGGCTAGAGGTGGGGCTCCACGCCGCCGCCTCCCAGCCAGAGCGCCACATTTGTTTGCTTGCTGGTTGCCTCTGAGGAGGGACCTGTGTTCCCTCACCGCAGGGGGAGAGAGGGAGAGGGAAGGGGGGGAGTCTCCCCTACAGGATCCAGGTTGGAGTTGCCTTATTTTGTGTGGATCTCTAACGCTTGGCTTTGCCTGCCCGCCTCCACTCCCCCTCCACAGCCCAAGTGGTTGGATTCACAGGACACGTGAAGCTGGACAGGAAAGCACGGATAGATAGATGATAGATAGATAGATAGATAGATAGATAGATAGATAGATAGATAGATAGATAGATAGATAGATAGATAGATAGATAGATGAGACACAGAGAGAGATAGAGGGAGGGAGGGAGGGAAAGAGAGAGAGGGCAGGAAAGAGGGAGGGAAAGAGAGAAAAAGAGAAAGACAGAGGGGAAGAGAGAGAGGGAGGGAAAGAGAAAGAGAAAGAAAGAGAGAGGGGGAAAGAGAGGGGGAGGGAAAGAGAAATGATATTACAAAAGTTTCTTTTTTATTGTTGCTAAACGTAATATTTCAAAAGCAGGAAAAAAATGAAGGGGCAGAAAAGTGCATTTATCACATTTTTCATAGAACAATTAGCTGAACTCTGTGTTGTTTATCATTATTTTAGGTAGTAAAAACTCATTATTCAGGTTAAATTGCCGTGTTGGCACTTTGTGATAAATACCGGTAAGTGGGTTTTGGGTTGCAGCTTGGGCACTTGGTCTCTAAAAGGTTCGCCATCACTGTTTTAGTCTCTAGGCCTTTAATCATTCTTGTTGCTCTTCTTTGCACTTTTTCCAAAGTCTCAACATCTTTTTTGTAATGTGGTGACCAAAACTGGATGCAGTTAATGACCCCGTGATGCACTTAACTGCAGTGATTCGCTTAACAACCATGGCAAAAAAGGTCATAAAATCAGGCATGGCTCACTTAAGAACTGCCTTGCTAAGCAGTGGAGATTCTGGTCCCAACTGTGGTCATAAGTCAAGGACTAGATGTAAAGGCCAAAACATTGTTTAAACATGAAGGCGTGTATAGTGATATTGGTCCTTTGCCCTCACTTTCTCCCTTTCACTGTCACCTCTCTCATGTCAAACATTCTCAGAACAACAATCAGAATCACTGGGAATTGGCCAGTACAGGTAGTCCTTGACTTACAACGGTTCATTTAGTGATGGTTCAAAGTTACAACAGCACTGAAAAATGTGACTTATGACTGTTTTTCACACTCACAACCACTTCAGCATCCCCATACTCACTTGATCAAAATTTGGATGCTTAGCAACTGCTTATGTTATATTTATGATGGTTACAGAGTCCCTGGGTAATGTGATCACCTTTTGCGACCTTTTGACAAGGAAAGTCAACGGGGAAGCCAGATTCACTTAACAACCGTGTTGCTAACTTACCAACTGCAGTGATTCACTTAACAATCATTGCAAGAAAGGTGGTAAAATGGGGCAAAATTCACTTAACAAACCTTTCACTTAGCAACATAAATTTTGGGCTCAATTGTAAGTCGAGGACTACCTGTATATAAATTTAATAAATAATAATAAAAGTTATAACTATTACAGGTAGTCCTCGACTTACAATTGAGTCCAAAATTTATGTTGCTTAGCGAGACATTTGTTAAGTGAATTTTGCCCCATTTTACAATCTTTCTTGCCACAATTGTTAAGTGAATCATTTCAGTTGGTAAATTGGCAATTCTGGGAGCTGAAGTCCACAAGTCATAAAAGGGCCATAGTTTCCCACCCCTGGTCTAAATGGATCCCTTGGGCAGAAGACAGTAGAACTAAATTGGGGGTTAAATGCGCCCTAACAGGAGCAAGCAAAAATGCTTAGGACAAGCTTACCACCAGGAGGGCAAAGAGGATGACACCACAACTCCACATATCCGCACGACGTCCATCATACTTCTCCCCCTAAAGAGCAAGAAGCAGAGATTGGGAGCTTGATAATTGGTTTGGGGAGGGAAGGGAGAAGATTTCAAGAAACAATGAAAAATAAGAAAACAGAAGTGAGGGCGGGAGGTTTTTCCAAGCATTAAGAGCAACTGCAAAGGGGGATAACTATTACTGGGGTATAATATGAATTTTTTAAAAAAACAAACACTAAAATGATAGCTGTTCTTCACTGTGTCCCATTTGGGAAGAGAGATAAGGGGAAGAGACCTCCAGATACTCAGGGGAAAGTTTACTTTCTGATTAAGGAGAGTTTGCAAAATCTTATCACCATATATTAGGTTGACATTCCTCAGAAATCCATGTGTTCTAAAATGGATCTGAAGATTTATTTTCCTCTGATTTTCTGTGATTGGCTTTTCCAGTATTTTTTTAAAATTAGGATAGTGCCCTTGCCCAGCAGAATTTGAGTTTCAGCCCAAGCATACATAAACAGTCACACAAACTTGAACACAGAGATTTGAGATCCCCAGCAATGTTCTTGAGAATGGATAGAGTTTCTCTCCTCTAACTTCAAAATATTCTTACTAGCTGGGAGATGGAAAGCAGTATAAATCTTTTGGATCAGGTTATTAATGAATCTGGAATTGTATATATACATGGTGCATGAAAGTGCAAGCATATATGTACAAGTTCATTATAATAACTAAAAGAATTCAATTACAGGTAGTCCTTGATTTAGTTGAATTTTTGACAGATTCAAAGTTCTGACAGTCCCCCTGGCCCAGCAGTCATGTGGTCGCATTGCGGGCACTTGGCAACTGGCCTGCATTTACAACCTTTTGCAGCATCCCGCAGTCACATAACAGAAATTTATAATGGTTTTTGCCAGAAAGTGGTGTTTACTTCTGGTCTGAACTAAAAAGGCCGATTGTGGGCAATGTATTCACTTAACAACCACCACAAAAAAGGTTGTAAAATCAGGCACGGTTATATGGTGACCTGCTTAATGACTGGTATGACTTATGACCATAATTCCAGGCTCAGTTATGGTCTTTAAAAAGTTATAACTTTATTCAGTTATAACTTTAAAAATATTTAGTTTCTTTAAAAATATTTAAAGTAACTTTAAAAATATTTAGTTTCTACCTTCTATATTTGTTCTGAAGTGCAATTTCGACTCAGACCAATATATGTTATTTAAATTATTAAAAATATCTGTTTGAATTGTCTGAAATATTGTGTCATGCTGTGAAACTTAGGTGTGTTTACAATCTGGGGTGACTCTCTGGATCTTTTTAACTTACAACTCCCAGTGGTCTTAATGGCGAAGGATGGATGCTGGGAGTTGTAGTTCTAGATGGATGGCCACAAGTATATAATATATAATTGTTCCAATTGAGGGGCCAATTGAAGCAGGATAAAGCAGATTTTGAAGGGCTCCTTGCCCTGACAAGTGGGGAGTGGGGAATCAGATACCAACAAAGATAAGGGGAGGGCACTAGGCCTGAATCCTTACCTTGATCACCTCTGGACATGCATAGTGAGGAGAACTGCAACCCAGCATTGGGGGCAGAAAAGAAAGAGAAAGACAGAGAGATAGGAAAAGTGAAACGCCAAAGAAAGCTAACCCATAGGGACATGGGTTCAACAAGCATGTGAAGAGAAGCCTGTGAGATATACCACCCTTCCCCAGTCTAAGATGGGTTGTGGGAATCCTTGACTTTTAGATGTTTGGTGGATTTCAGGTGCCAGGACAAACCTTATCCCGCTAGATGGGAATTGCTCAGAATTGCATCTGAACCCATGTGGTCTGGAGAAGACCATTCTAGGCCATTCCACATCTAGCACAAGTGGTTTCTTCAGCAACTTCCCCACATCTCTAGAAGTGGTGGAATCTTTTCTTCCTTCTCACTAGAGACAAACATGTTACTTCTTTGAGGACAGCCATCAAATGAAATTCTTATCTCCTAGCCTGGAAATCTGAAGACCAAGCTAAACTTGACATTTACACAATTAGGAATTGTGGGAATGACTTTTTATTTATTTATTTATTTTATTTATTTATTTATTTGTCAGACTTTTTAAAAGGAAATTATAGCTGTGAGGAGGGAAAAATTTTGGTAGGGATTCTGGCACTATGGAATCAACTTCCTCAACAGATGTCATTTGTTTTAAGAAGAAAAGTGCCATCATTGCACAAAGGAGCCATGGTTGGTACAGTTGGCTACATCTGTTGGCTGAATCTCATCCCTTGTGTATGTTATAAGACCATAAATTTGGGGTTGAATGGGAAGATGAGTTTCCACTTCCAAAAAGATATGATTTATATTTTCATTGGTGGAAAACTTCTTCTGTCCTACTTATAGCAGCTCTTTGATGAATTTGCCTCTCTACTTGCAAGCAAAGGAGCAATTTAAATTTCAAATATTAAGTAAGAGCAGATATTTCTGATTCATTTACATTTCAATGACAATAATAATGTGTGACAGCATTTCCATCTAAAGTCAAGAAACAGCTTACCTAGGTTCAGGGTCGGGTTTCAAAACCCGTCGTTACTGGTTTGCTCGTGGGTGCGTGCGTGCGTGCTTGCGTGCAATGCTTCTGTGCATGCGCAGAAGCATCTGGGCGGGTGGGCAGAGCCTCCCGCTGCCGCTGCTACCAGTTCACTCGATCTGGGGTGAACCGGTAGCAACCCACCACTGCCTAGGTTCCCAGACATATATTTCCTTCCCATTTCACTTTTTACATGTCCACGACATTGGACACACTGATATTCCTGCAATAATGTGTGAATCAACCCATGAAAGGAGCCATGTGGCTGACTTCCTCCCACCTCCCTCAGCATCACAGACCAGCACAACTCCGTTCTGAGGATGGCTCACCCACAACTTGTTTCCAGCAGGCTATCTCCAACCTGCAAGGAGGCCATGCCAAAATCTGCAATCCGAATGTTGTTCTTCTCATCCAGCAATAAATTCTCAGGTTTCAAGTCTCGGTGGCTGAAGGGGTCCAAACAAAACCCATGGAGATTGATCAGTGGCAGAGCTCATGGGCATGCACACATACACAAACATGCGTGATCTTGTACCACTAAATCACTTGAAGTTATTACATGAATGGCTCTCAACCCAGTGGGAGGTATTACATCAATATTAAGTACTCCCCCCCCACTTTAAGCACTGCTGAAGTACAGATTAAGGGTTATTTTGTTTGCTTAAGTGATATGCAAGTGCTCTACTGAATATTGTATAACTTGTGGCTCCACAATTATGAAATCTATTGCAACTCAAAGACCCCAACCATTCTCAAGATCTTTAGCATTATTTGAACCCAGTGGAATAAGACATTGTTTGCATAACAACGCTGACAACTAACGAACTCAGTTTATCCTAATGCATCATGTAAATCTGGATTATAATTTATGTTAATGGTTTATTGTGTTGCATGATCCAATAAAATGTGGTAAATTTAGGAAACCATAGGGAAGAAAACCATGAGTTTCGGTTAGGCTACAAGATTTAGACTTATATTACAATATTAAACAATATTAAATAGTAGAAAGTCTGGTTGTCGAGAGTTTTGCAACTCAGATTTGGTAGCCCTACATTAGAATACCATTGTGAAGTTTCAGAAAGATGCCATAATTAATTCATGAGCCACGAGCCAAACTTCAAAAGAAATACAGTCATTTATTAGGAGCACCATTTCGGCAATATTTGCATGCAGTTAGAACTAATCCTACATAGATTTACATTCCCCTATGACCAGGGGTGAAATCTAAAATTTGTTACTACGGGTTCTGTGGGCATGGCTTGGTGGTGGTAATGTGACTGGGTGGGCATGGCCAATTTTTTTTTAACTTTTAAAACCATTTTTTACATGTAAAACCATGTAAAAAAATGCTTTCAAAAGGCTCTGACAATCCCAGCTGAGTTGCCTGATTAGCAGGCAACTCAGCTGGGATCGTCAGAGCTTGGCTTGTCAGAGACATTTAAAAGAAAAAAAAGGCTCTGATGATCGCGTGGCTCAGCTGGGCATGGGGGGCGGGGGCAGGGATATTGGCTACTGGTTCTCCGAACTGCCCACCGCCATCGCTACCTACTCACCCGAGCCGGTCTGAACAGGGAGCATTTCACCCCTGCCTATGACCCTGTCTCTCCCCTCCTCCCTAGCCATGTCATAAATCACATTCTCCAATTAACCACTTTGGCTGGCTGTGAAACCCAAAACTCTCCTATTGATTGCAGTAGAAAAGCATCTGTGGAATGTAATTTCAGTTAGGGAAATCAATCAGCTCCATCAGTTCTCCCTTCCTCCTGCTCATGGCAACTTGAAAGCTTTGCAAGTTGACAACCATATGAACACAGTCAAAGGCTGTTAGCTTGGCAACATACCCTTGATACATCAGATATTTCAGTGTAATTCACTAGATTCCCTTGCTAATTTTGGGGGGATCATTAAAAGTCAACAAGTTTTCTCTATGTATAGCACAAGCAGTGCAATCTGATTTATTTGGATTAGCAACTTTTGAAAGTATTAATCCCAAGAGTGCCGGGTTAGCTCATTTCAACCTCTCATCCAGTGGTGAAATGTAAAATTTGTTGCTACCAGTTCTGTGGGCATGGCTTGGTGGGCATGGCTTGGTGGTGGTGGAGTCATGTGACTGGGTGGGTGTGGCCAACTTTTTTTTTAACTTTTTTAAAGCATTTTTTACTACCGGTTCTGGCAAATAGGTAGTAAAAAAATGCTTTAAAAAGGTAAAAAAAAAGGTTCCGACAATTGTGCGGCACAGCTGTGATCGTTGGAACCTTTTTTAAAGCATTTTTACTACCTATTCACCGGAACCAGTAGTAAAAAAAATGCTTTTAAAAAGTAAAAAACAGGTTCTGACGATCGTGCGCCACATGTTCTAGTCGGAACGAAAGTTCGCTCTTCTCAGGCAGATAAACTCCATGCGAAACGGGAAATTCATGCAGATTGAGTTTATTCTTCAGGCATTCTCAATCAATAACTTATGATACTGCTGAGATTCATCTGAGGCTCAATTCATAATCTGATCCCATTAACGTAGGTGAAAAGAGGTGCATCTTTCCCCATGCTGAGAGGCTGATGCTGGTTCCTTTGTTAAGATTCAAAATGACCGCTTATCTGCATGGTACATTTACCCAGCAGAGCTATAACTCAGTGGCCAATCAAATTGTGCAGATGTTATCACATGTCACAAAGACTACATTTCCCAGTGACCACATGACATAAAGACTACATTTCCCAGAGAGCACTCTCTTAAGGAGATATGTTCCCAATCTAAACTAAATATCCCTCTAGTCAGCACACTCCCTTCCTGGAATTATAAATTCCACTACTAACTAATTAATTAACTGAGGTAAACAAAGGCATAGCATCAAACAATGCACACAATGAGGTAGACACAAAGCATGCGAATCTTGAGGTTCAATCTTTAAGTTCTTTAAGTTCGGTCTTCCTTCACAGCAGTACCAGGTGATTGGCCTGGTGTAGAGCTTCTTGGTAGAAGTCAGCGGGTCATGGCATGACTCTTGCAGCTTCGCAATCTGAACTTCGACTTGGCGAACTAGTCCATCAGAGCTGGGTAAGACTTGGTGCACAAGTCCCATGGGCCATTAGTTCCGATGCGCATCCTTGTCTTTTAACAAAACAAGGTCTCCTTCTTCGAGGTTAGGCTCTTTGTTCTTCCATTTGCAGCGATCCTGTAGTGTAGACAAGTATTCTTGTTTCCAGTGCTTCCAGAAGGTGTTGGCCAGCAGTTGAACTTGTCTCCATTGTTGTGTATACATATCCTTTGGAACGAAGTTCCCTACTGGTGCTGGCCAATCACCCCATCTTCTGGGTCAGCAAAGTGGCTGGGGTGAGGATAGTTGGATTCTCAGGATCCGAGGAGACTGGACCCAAGGGTCTAGCGTTGATGATAGCTGCTACTTCTGCCATGAGGGTGGTGAGGATCTCATGAGTCAATGTGGGTGTCTTCATCAACATGGAGCCTAGAATTTTATGGGCTATTCCTATCATTCGTTCCCCTACTCCTCCCATATGGGAGGCATGGGGAGGATTAAATGTCCATACAGAGTTTTTGTCCTTCAGGTAGTCGCCAATTGCTGGATCAAGGCGAGTGCTCTCCCTGATCCGTAACTCCTTGCAGGCTCCTACAAAGTTAGTTCCGCGGTCAGATCTAAACATCTTGACTGGGCCTCTGTAGGCTTGGAACCTTCTTAGAGCATTGATAAAGCTGGAGGTGTCGATGGATTCAATGACTTCAATGTGAACAGCTCGAATGCTAAGACATGTAAAGAGAACGGCCCAACATTTGCTGTTAGCTTGGCCACCTCTGGTTCAACGGGCAGACACAAACCAAGGGCCAAAGATGTCCACACCTACGTTGGTGAACGGCGGTCCTGTACTGAAACACTCAGGTGGCAGGTTGGCCATCATCTGGTGTTGTGTTGCACCTCGTTGCTTGCGACAATGCAGGCACCTGTGTAAGACAGTAGCAATGGTCCTCTTAGCCCCCACGATCCAAAGTCCAGCAGCTCTTACAGCTCCTTCTGTGAAGTGGCGGCCTTGATGGTGGACGGTTTCATGGTGGTGTTGGACCAGCAGGTTCGTCACATGTTGGCGAGCGGGAAGGATGATAGGGTGTTTGACATTTGAGGCTATTTCAGCTTTATCTAGACACCTCCCTACTCAAAGTAAGTTGTGGCTGTCAAGGAATGGGTTCAGTTTCAGCAGCGGGCTGGATTTCGGGATAGGCTTCCTAGCTTTTAGACACTCAAATACTACTGGGTATGCTTCTTGCTGCACACTTCATGGAATTTCTCTCTGCTAGGAGCTGGCAGTCTGAGAAGCTTATCTTGTGATCCAGTATACGTACGATCGCTGTTACTCTTTGTACAAGAGACCTCCATCTGGAGAAACATTTGAAGCGAGCTGGTTCCATGGGATGTTTTGGGTGCCATGTTTTGGTCTCCTTGACCACTGTCGACAAGCAGGTGGCTTGTACAGTTGTTTCCTTGACCTGTCTGAGAGCTTTGCTGAGCTCCTGAGGTCAAACGTCGGCATCTTGATCTGGGTTTAGAAGCTCATGGTGTTCTGGTCTCTGCAACATCAGGCTGCCTGTGCGGGCCAAGAACTCAGGACCTTGTATCCAGGTCGATTCTGCCAACTGGGATGCAGGGATGGACTGTGTGGCATGATCCGCTTTTTCTGATCCTGTCCCCTCCCATAAGGCTTAAAAGACCAGCAACGGCTCTTGGGCTCTTTGTCGGAAAACAACGCTTATAGACTTGTTCTTGTCTTGCTGCACTTATTTCTGGTCGGCGTCTTCTGCTTCTGAACTTTTGTCAAGAGAAGCCTTTGGCAGTTTGCCTAATTATACCAAGGTGATTACACTGAAGAATTTGTGTTAAGAAGAATTTGTTTTAATTTAGTTTGGACTACGCTGAGAATGAGTTAATTCTCAGCTTTTCTGATAAAGTCTGTTTGTTTTGGAACTGTTTGCATCTAATACTACCTACTTGGGCCTGGGTCACAACACTCAAGGTCCATCTTCTGCGATATCAGGTCTGCAAGTTCCACAGCTAATACGGCACTGCAGAGTTCCAGCCTTGGTACAGTGTGACCTTGTTGTGGTGCTAGTTTCGCTTTTCCCATGACAAAGCCAACGTGAACATCACTCTCCCCGCCGTAGACCCTGATGTATCCCACAACTACTATTGCCGTCGTTGATGCATCTGAGAAGACATGTAATTCTTTCTTCAGAGTGGCAGCGGGTGAGATGGTGTTGTGGCCCATATGTGGCCTGTGCAGCTAGTAGCTGATTCAGACAGTGAGGAGGCTGGTGTGGTGCTGCGCCAGCAGCCTGTGCAGCTGGCACTCGAGTTGGAGAATGAGGAGGCTGGAGAAGATGTGGTGCCAGAGGCGGCGATTCAGCCAGGGCCTTCAGAACCTCCAGAAGCTCCCTTAAGTGAAGAGGACGAAGAGGAGGAGCCTCTTCTGGATGCATGGGTGCGCAGAGCTGCCAAAAGGCAGGAGTGGCTCCTCAGGAGGAGGTCTCCTCAAGAGTAAGGCTTGGGGCTAATTGGCCACTCCCTTAGCCTATTTAAGGAGGAATGTCAACTGAAGCAATTTGCAGGGAACAACTTAGTTCACATACCTTCGTGTCTTGTCTTGCTTATCTTATCAGCTTCCTGCAAATTGCTTCGGGGCATTCTGCCAACCATAGTAATTTTTCAGTTATTTTTCTTTGACTTCTTGGCGGCTGTTAATGCAATTAATTAACAGCCGTTGTTGTAAAAGACTGGTTTATTCAGTAAGTTAAGGTTTGAACAGACTTTGTGTGTGCTGCGTTCTTTGGGGTCCGTAGCTGGGGCAGAACAGATGGGAACATACGTGCGCTGTACATGGACGCTCTGGAGACAACTCAGGGAGGTACGCCATGTCTCCCAGCCTTGCTTCTGTTCTGGTGGAAGCGGCTCATCCCAATCTTTGGTGCTTTGGGACAGCGTACATAGAAGGAGCCTCCCTTGGATCATTACAGGTGCCGCAAATCCTAGAGGGTTGAACACAGGGGTGAAATCTAAATTCTTTTGCTACCGGTTCTGTGGGCGTGGCTTGGTGGGCATGGCTTGGTGGTCATGTGACTGGGTGGGCGTGGCCAGTTTGACATCACTCACTGTTAGAGCCAGGAGCTACACATTCTGACACAGAAGCACATTCTGTCTTTCACAGAATGTCACAGAAGCCTGAAGCTGCACAAAAGCACATTCTGCCTTTCTGAAGCCCCCAACACTTTGACTTTCCCTCTGGCTTGACTGTCCAGGCGAACCTTGGAGCCTTCTCTTGCCCTGCTCTTCATCCCGGAGAGCTGCGCATCCCACCCCCCTGCAAATCCTCCGTACAAACCGCCCACCCCATTTCTGCAAAGGCAGAGCCTCCCCCTTGCAGGGCCATCCAAAGAGGGGAGGGGGATGCTGCTGAAAAAGCTGCCTTCCACCTGGGCCTCCTCCTGCAGCCAAACGCGCTCAGCCGTCTGTGCCCTTTCCTCAAACGGGCTGTGCATGGGGCGCTTGGAAAGAGAGCAAGCAAGACAGCTCTCCAACCTCTGTTTGTGTGTGTGTGAGGGAGGGAGCGATCTGAAGCCGAGGCACCCAAACTTCTGGCAGTGGTGGGGGCAGCTTCTGAGCAGCCCTGAGTCAGCCAGATCCACCTGACCTACTCCCTGAGTCTCCCTGTTCTCCTCACCCCCACCCCCCACCCCACTCAAGCAG
>WNWU01013153.1:196595-241462 GCA_012654045.1 Ptyas mucosa
GGTCTGGGCACAAAGTATCTGTTGTTACAGAAGTTCTCATTTCTCTCTATAATACACCTGATACTAATCAATACCCTATCTCTCAACTACGTAAAGCCTATGCATGTTTACTTGGCAGTAAGGCTACTCTCTTTCAGTAGGATTTACTCCTAATAGATACACATGATTGCAGGCAGACAGCTAGCTCCGTTGTTTAATAGGCTGTAAGTAAAATTTGTACATTAACACAATTTATACCTAAACAACAGAATATAGGAGCAAAAAATCAGCAATAGTCTGAGCTATGCTTTTCTTCTTTAAATGGAAGTACTACACATTTTAACCAGACATTAAGACTCATTAGTTTGGAATACTAGTATGGCTTGCACTGAACCTTGACAGTACTTGTTTTCCTTACAAACTAGCTCAACTTTGTTTCCTTTAAATCTTGCTTTCATTACACACCGCCCGCTTCGGACCAAGAGCTCCGTTTTTAGGGAAAGAGAGTGGACTGCGGGGGGGGGGTGGTGGCTTTGGAAATAAAAGCGCAGCAAGAGAAAAGGGGAAAGGCGCACTCTGGATTCCGGACTCTGAGCCTTCCCTGAGCTGGGAAGCCCTCTTTGTTCTTATTCTTTCCAATCACTTCCCACTCCCGGATCCTTCTCACCCCCCCCCTCGCTTCCTTTTGCTTGAAACTCAAGGGTGAAATGCTCCTGGTTCGGACTGGATTGCGCGATCCTGTAGCGATGGAGGCGGGTGGTTCGGAGAACCGGTAGCAAAAATCCCTGCCCCCGCGCCCCCCCCCCCCCCCGCATGCCCAGCTGAGCTGTACAATCATCAGAGGTGTCAGCCTCCGCCTTATTGCTTGGCTGCCATAGAAAGGGGGAGGGGGTGTGTGGGCTATGGGGGGGTGAAAGTGAAACTTATTTAGATGCTAGTATGCTTAGGAGGGGAAATCGAAACCACCATTATCGGACCAACCGTCGTGACATTCCTGATTGATGATGCGGGCAGACGTGCTTCCACCTGACCCCTAGAAGACCTGTGGATTGGATGATTTACGATGGACAATGGGAGGGGATGATTTGTATATGCAGGCTAGCGCGAAAAAGTCTTAGTTTCTGCTTCGCTTGGTTGCGTTCATTTTCTATGCCAGTAAAAGTACAGATTTTCTAATACAATGGAGTCTGGTCTTTTCTTTCCTGGTATTTGAAGGAAGCATACCTGACATTAAGCTGAAACTCACTTTTCCAGCCATCCCGGATAAACACCGAGGGGGCTGAAACCAAAATTATGTCTGACCAGGAGGCTGAAGAAGAACAGATGGGAGCATACGGCTCGGCCATGACCTCACTTCAGACGGAACGGGAGACAGCCGAACGAATGGAAGAATTGCAGCTGAGGGAGGAAGCTGAGACTGCTAGATGGTCGGTAGGAGTGGGAAGGTTTCCGGAACAGGGGAGGATCCCCTGGGGAGTAACCAGCTCCAGACCCCGCCGTGAGGAAGCCGTGTGGATGCAGGAGCAAAAGGAAAGCCTAATGATGGCACAGGCTTTACAGCTCATCCACGATGTTGAAGAAAGCCGGAAAAACCGTGAGTCTTATGGGATCCCTATGGGGAAAGGAAGAGTTTACCCCAGGGGAGAGCCAAGCGAGAGAGTGTGTGGGGGAGGAGAAGAAGAAGAAGCTAGAGGAGAAACGGTTCAAACCTCTGAGGGCCAAGAAAGAGATGCAGCAGCCCAAGGGGTCCCAGCCTTGCCGGTCCCCACCCCCCGCCAACAGAAAAAACCAAAAATCCCCCCCCTGACTGGAAAATATGATGGAAACCCAAAAACCCTGGGGCTTTTCCTGACCCAAGTCTGGAACCACATGCAAGATTGGGGGGGAAGATTACTTGTCAGATGCAGCCCGAGTGAGATGCGTCACGAACGTGCTAGAGGGAGTAGCAGCTAATTGGATGGTGGTCCTCCACAATAACAACTCCCCCCTGCTGAGAAATTACAATCAGTTTATGACGGCCCTTAGAAGGCGTTTTGAAGACCACGTAGCTGAGCGGAAGGCGAGGCTCAGAATGAAGGGTATCCAGCAGGGCCGCAGGTCGGTGGCAGAATATACCCAAGAGTTTCGTGAGCTGGCACCTTACATGACAGGGTGGTCAGAGGCAGCCTTATTAGAGAGTTTCAAGGATGGGCTAAATGAAGAAATATACAAAGATTGCAGAGCCTGGGGGGTTCCTGAAGATTTGCAGTGTTGGTATATAGTGGCTGAAGATGTGGAAATCGAGCTGGCCCGAAGCCGACTCCGAGGAAGCGGTGCGAGAGACCCATCATCCTCTAATTATCGTAAAGGAGCACCAAAAATGGTCGCGGGGAGAGCGGAATTCAAATCCAAATCGAAGCCTTTTACATGCTTCAAGTGTGGAAAAGAAGGCCATCGGGCTGCCGAGTGTTTCTCCAAACCAATGCCAAGGTCTACCGCCCCGGCTCCTAAGAAAAGCGACAAAGTGCCCACGAAAGCTCGCGCAACCGCTCTGGAAGGAGAAGTCGTTGAGTTCGCTCCCCGCAACCAGGGTGAGCTGGGAGCTCCAACCACCGCAGAGGACAGCGGAACGGACTCCGACTCCAGCGACCTGGTGAGTCATACCGAGAACCCTATGCTCATCCCCATAGAACTAAGGGTGCCGTCCACAGGGACACAGGTGCAGGTATTAGCGTTATTAGACTCTGGGTGCACTAGGTGCATAATCAGCCCGAAAGTGGTGGAGAAAATGGGCCTAAGACTTAAAACCTTAAAAAGACCCATTGCATTCTGTCAACTGGACGGATCGATTTCGGGAGGGGGTCCGGCCACCTTTGCAACTGAAACGATTGAGATGCAGTTGGGGAATCACATAGAGACCCTCAGGTTCATTGTGGCCCCTGGCATGGAACGGCCCCTCATCCTTGGACTACCCTGGCTCCGTAGATGGAACCCACGGGTTAATTGGAAGATGGGGGTTTTGCGTTTTTGCACCAAAAATCCCGAACGAGGAAAGAAAGAAACCCCTCGGGAGGAGGGGACAAAACCCAAAAAGGCAGAAGTGGCCATTGGTCACATTGAGGGGGAGGAAAAGATTCCAAAAGAGTATTGGGATCTTAGGGAAGTTTTTAGCGAAAGAGCTTCAGATACCCTACCCCCTCATAGAACTACAGACTGTACCATTGAAATTCTGCCCGGGGTGAAACTCCCTAAACCAAAATTATACTCCATGACCCCGCGAGAACTGGAGGAACTGCGAAATTTCATTGATAAAAATCTACAGCGGGGTTTCATACAACCAGCCCGACCCAGGGTGGCGGCGCCAGTCATGTTCTGAGAAAAGAAGGATGGGTCCTTTAGGCTGGTGGTCGACTACCGGAATCTGAACGCCATTTGTGTGGAAAACGTTTACCCCTTACCACTTATGAAAGACATGTTGGCCCACTTAGGAAAAGGGAAAGTTTTCACCAAACTGGACTTACGAGAGGCCTACTATCGAGTGAGAATTAGAGAAGGGGATGAATGGAAAACCGCATTCAATTGCCCCTTGGGATGTTTCCAATTTAGGGTGCTCCCTTTTGGACTACAGGGAGCCCCTGCGGTGTTCATGCAATTGATCAATGAAGTACTGCATGAGCACCTATACAAAGGGGTATTGGTCTACTTGAATGACATTCTTATCTACTCTGAGAACATGAACAATCATGTTAAATTGGTGCGAACTGTCCTGAAAAAACTCAGGGCTGCTGAACTATATGCCAAACTTTCTAAGTGTGAGTTCCACCAAAGCAAAATTGACTACTTGGGGTATCGCATATCGCATGAGGGAATAGAGATGGATCCTGGAAAGGTCAAGGCAGTAATGGAGTGGGCTGCGCCACGTACCCGCAAGCAACTGCAGAGTTTCCTGGGATTTGCGAATTTTTATAGACAATTTATCCCCTCCTTCGCCAAAATCGCACTACCCATAACCAATCTTTTAAAGACAAAGGGAGAATTAAAACCAAAACCCTCCCGACCCTTTGAATGGACTATGGAGTGCCAGGCAGCATTCGAAAAGTTAAAACGACTGTTTGCTGCTGAACCAGTTCTCAAACACCCAAACATGGAAGAGCCTTTCGTAATACAGGCAGATGCAAGCGACGTGGCCGTGGGGGTGGTTCTCCTGCAAAAGAATGCCGAAGGGAATTTACAACCCTGTGCTTACACCTCTCGGAAACTGTCCGAAACTGAAAGGAGATGGGCCATATGGGAGAAGGAAGCTTTTGCGGTGCGCTGGGCTTTGTTAACATGGAGACATTTTCTGGAGGGGGCTAAACATCCGTTCGAGGTTTGGACTGACCATAAAAACCTAGAAGCGTTGAAGACCCAAAACAAGTTCGTTGGGCCCAACATTTCAACCGGTTTAATTTCACCCTGCAATATCTTCCAGGAGGGAAGAATTTCATGGCAGATGCACTCTCCAGACTGCCTCAATACAACAGTACAAAGAAAGAGGTGGTGCGTCCTATCATCCCTTCGACACAACTAGCAGCGCCAGTGACTACCAGAGCACAAACGAGATCCGATCCGGCTCTCTCGGGCGATTTGCTTCAAAAACTACGTGAAGCCCTGAGAACGGATGAATGGTTTCAAAAACATTCAAATGAATGCACTCTCCGTGATGGACTACCCTGGATTGGGGCTAAATTGTATGTTCCTGCCAGCTTAATAACAACAGTGTTGCAGTATGCTCATGACGCCAAAATGGCGGGACATTTTGGGTTTGTTAAAACTTTGCAACTCGTCAAGAGACAATTCTGGTGGCCTGCACTAAAAAAGGACATAGAAGCATACGTAGCAAGCTGCCCGATATGTGCTTCCGCTAAAAGACCTCCAGGGAAAACCCCTGGCTTACTTCAAAGTGTAGCAAGACCTAGCGCCCCTTGGAAGGAGATATCCATGGATTTTATTGTTGACCTACCAGAGAGTGAGGGGTGCACAGTAATTTGGGTGGTGACAGACTTATTTTCCAAACAAGTACACTTCATTCCTTGTTCCAAAATCCCTTCAGCTAAAACCCTTGCAAAATTGTTCATTCGACATGTTTATCGATTGCATGGAGCTCCTAAGCGGATAATTTCTGACAGAGGTGTACAATTTACGTCCAAATTTTGGAGGGAATTTTTAAAATTGATAGGCTCCGCCCAGGGGCTAAGCTCCGCCCACCACCCTCAGACAAATGGGGCTTGTGAAAGAACCAATGGCGTGCTAGAGCAGTACCTGAGATGTTACATAAATTACCAACAGGACGACTGGGTAGATTTGTTGCCATTCGCTGAGGTGGCATATAATAACTCCATTCATAGCAGCACTGGATTCACTCCATTTAAGGTTGCATCGGGTCAAGATTTTGTTCCTATTCCCGAGTTGCCTCAGGGGGATCCACAGAATCCTTCTTTGATTGAGTGGATTGAACAACTCAGAAGTACTTGGGCTGTAACTCGAAAAGCGTTAGATGAGGCCCACCAAGCCCATAAATCTCAAGCTGACAAAAAAAGGTGTTCCCCACAGGTCTATAAAGTGGGTGATAGGGTCTACCTTTCCACCAAGTATTTGCAGACCTCTCAAAAATCTAAAAAGCTTGGGCCTAAGTATGTAGGTCCATTCCCCATCATTAGACTTATTAATGCAGTCACAGTCGAGTTGGAGCTACCAAAAACCTTGAGACGGATCCACCCTGTGTTTCATGTTAGCTTGTTAAAATCAGAGCACCTATCTCCTTTGCGCCCAAGTCAGGGCCCTGCACCCGTCCCCATTTTAATAGAAGGAGAACAACATTTTGAGGTAAAAGAGATCCTGGACTCTAGAAAACATCATGGTAAGGTGCAATACTTGGTGGCCTGGAAACATTTCCCGTTGTCACAAGCTGAGTGGGTGAACAAACGGGATGTCAGGGCACCGAAAAAAGTACAATTGTTTCACACCAAGTATCCTGATAAACCGTAATATCTGTGTATATTGTTTCTCTTTGTTGCTTTCTCTTTCCCTATTTAGGACTAACGTCTCTGCTGCAGAGGGGCCGAATGTCAGCCTCCGCCTTATTGCTTGGCTGCCATAGAAAGGGGGAGGGGGTGTGTGGGCTATGGGGGGGTGAAAGTGAAACTTATTTAGATGCTAGTATGCTTAGGAGGGGAAATCGAAACCACCGTCATCGGACCAACCGTCGTGACATTCCTGATTGATGATGCAGGCAGACGTGCTTCCACCTGACCCCTAGAAGACCTGTGGATTGGATGATTTACGATGGACAATGGGAGGGGATGATTTGTATATGCAGGCTAGCGCAAAAAAGTCTTAGTTTCAGCTTCGCTTGGTTGCGTTCATTTTCTATGCCAGTAAAAGTACAGATTTTCTAATACAATGGAGTCTGGTCTTTTCTTTCCTGGTATTTGAAGGAAGCATACCTGACAAGAGGCTTTTTTTTTACTTTTAAAAGCATTTTTTCTACAACCTCTTCGGCTTAAAAAATGCTTTTAAAAGTAAAAAAATAAAGTCTCTGATGATCGAGCACCTCAGCTGGGATCATCAAAGGCTTTTAAAAGAAAGAAACCCTTTTTTTTCTTTTAAATGCCTCTGACGATCCAAGCTGAGTTGCCTGATCGGCAGAGACTTTTTTTCTTTTAAATGCCTCTAATCCCTTCCCACTCCTGGATCCTTCTCACCCCCCTCCACTCGCTTCCTTTTGCTTGAAACTCCTTTCAGGGTGGGAGGGAAAACCAAATAAAAACAGGAAGGAGGCAAGGACAGAAAATGGTGCATGGAGGAGGGCATTTTTCAGCTGCTTCCTGGGACTGAAAAGTTGAGGGGACCCAAGGAAGCAGCAACCAGCCGGGACTAAGACGTCCCCCCCGCTCCCACCCTCCACCATCCCGCGCCACCTTCTTTTTCTCTCCCTGCCCCCACTCTTCTCTCTCCCGGGAAGAAGGGGACAAACCTTAAAAAAAAACCCACTCTGCTGCTGAGCAGAGAAAGCAGTAGCTGGGAAAGATGTTGCTACAGAGTTAAAACAACGAAAAAATTGCCCTTCCCCTGTTCCTACCCTCCCTCTTTTTCTCCCCACCAGTTTCTTTTAGCTTTGGCTCCTGTGCCAAAAGAGAGAATTCTCTTTTGTTTGTGAAGTCCCCCTCCTTTTTTCCCCGCCCAGCTGGAGAAAGACAGGAGAGGGCTGCTGCTGCCCCTATCAGTCCCAGTGCAGTGGCTGCATGCAACGCCGGCGGCTTCGGAAAGCTGGCACAGCAACCTTTGTAGCCACACAGCTGCAAAGCCACACAGCTGCTCCGCCCCATCCCCATCCCCTGCCCCACCTGCCACCCCAAATTGCGCCCCACTGCAAGACACGCATTTTACCGGAGAGTGGCAGCTCCGGGTCATCTCTCAGCCGTTGCGTGCAGGGAGTGCGAGGCAACTAACTTCTCGCACTCAAGACATTTTTCTTTACTTTGCAACATTTTTCCCTGCACACAACGGCTGAGAGACGACCTGGAGCTGCCAGTCTGCGCTCTGCCAGGCGAGCAGCAGAGCGAGTAAGCCAACGATCTGCCAGCTTCCTGTAATCTGCAGTTTAATCCTGTAATCTGTAATCCTGTAATCTGCACCATGATCATGAGTAAAATGCAGATTAGAGGCAGGCAGCAGATCGCAGGCAGCAAAAGAAACCACCGCCTCCTGCCTCCATGCATCAAGGAGGCCGAGCAGCAGTGGGAAGACCACAGGACGGGAGGCGCAGGAAGTGGCTGCCAGCGATGCCCTCAGGTGAAGATGTTGTGGGCGGGGAGGCTCAACCCCCTCTTAGGAGCCTCAGTTTACTTGTGAGCACCATTGGCCTTTCTCCCTGCCTCTCCCAGCCAATGGTGCTCACGAGTAAACCGCAGCTAGGATCTCCCGTGTGCTTCCTTTGCAGGCCAGGCCAGCTGGGGGAAACACACGGGAAGAGCTCCGGTGCCGTGATCTCCCACGCGCTCCCCTCCTTCCCCGCACGCATCGGTCCACCACCCGCTGCTGGTATCACTCCTCCACCAGCTCTCCCTCCCCCGCCCACCCGGGCCCTTCGGCCTTACCTTTGCCAGCAGCGGTGAGCAGAAGTACGGGGATAGATTCTGTAAGTAGTGGCTTGGCTGGGCGGGCGAGCATCGGGCGAGCGGGGTGAGTGAGCGGGGACCGGTTCGGGGGCATGGGCAGCGAAATGTCACTAACGGTTTGGGGAACCACGTCAAATTTCCGCTAATACTTCTCCCGAACCGGTCCGAACCGGTAGCAACCCACCTCTGATCTAGAGGCTTCTTTCGGAAATCTCTGCACTTGTTCAAGGCGTGTGAGGACTTGTGGAGTGGACAGATAAGATCTTTCTTTGCTTTCTGAGGTTGATGTAGAGATTTCTTCGACGGCTTCACATCTGAGTTCCTCGTGGGCAAGGTGGCGACCTCTGTGTTATGCACTGACACAAAGGTTTTTCCCTTTGCAATCTGCGACGGACTCTTGGTTGGCCCAGAGGTCTGGCTGGCCTTTTTGGTAGCTAGGAGCCATTTTTCTCTAATGCCAAAGTTTTCAAGGTCATTGTATAGCTCTGTTTGGTAGTCGACAAATTCTTCAAGAACAGCGAAGGGTTCTTTTTTTCCTGAGTTCATTGCCTTGTAAGCAGTAGCTAGTTGGACCCATTCTTCACCTAGCTTCCATGGCAGTTTTTGAACTATAGGCTTTTGCGTCAGATACTGGTCTAGGCAGGTAAGTCCAGGCAAGTTGGGGTCTTCTTGTGCTGTCCTCAACTGTGTGAGGAGGGCAGAGAATTTCCACAGCATGTGGGGTTCTCTGCTGCTGATGTCAGGGAAGTTGTTGACACTAGCCAAGAGCGAGGTCTCCATTAATGTAGCTACGCCATATCATCGGTCAAGCATTTTCCAAGCTCGCTTAAGGACGGTGTCTGGGTTGCCTATTTGGGCTGAGTAGATGACTCTTACCACTTCTGCAGATTCTGGTCCCAGCCATGCCAACATATGCTTGATTTCTTTGGCTGGCCGCAACCCTTCGTCATGGATGGTACTTGTGAAAATGTACTTCCATAGCAAATAATCTTCTCCCGGTTTGTCCAAGAATTTCTGCACACCACTGGATGCCAAATCCACCTTTCCCCATTGGGGTGAATATTCTATGTTTCTTCTCCAAGATTGTTGTGGTCCGCCAGCAGCCTGCGGAGCTGGCAGCGGAGTTGGACAGCGATGAGGCTGAGGAAGAACATGGGCCAGTCCTGGAGGCTGGGGAAGGCCCGGATGAGGGCTCTGCATTGGAGGCAGAGATGGGGCCAGGGCCGTCGGGGAGTGATGTGCGGACTTCAGAGCCTCCAGAGGCTGACAGTAGAAAAGCAACGTTGATTCTCGTGCTTCTTGTCAGCGTCTCTTGAACTTTGTGGGGGTTTTGCCATGAAAAGCCTTTGGCAGGTTGCCAAAGACATCAACGGTTGGTGATGAGGCCGATGGACTGGTTATTAAGAATTTTGTTTTGGACTAAGCTGAGAATGAATTAATTCTCAGCTGTTTTATTAAAATCTGTTTGTTTTTTGGAACTGTTTTGCATTTAATATTAGCTATGTGGGCCTGGGTCACAACAAGGATGACGTAGAATCCCTCTGGGCTTCAGAGGTGTCGTATTCTGGAGGTGGTATCCTGCACTCCACGGAGTTGACAGGGGCATGTGTCAATGATGGCTGGTATTTTTCTGCAGAGTACTTCATGATGAGGTTATCTTTCCATGATACGGAGAAGGGTCGTTTACCCTGCTGCCAGGCAGACTGATCGCATCCATCGGGCCGTGCGTCCACGCTCGAGATGCCTTGAAGGTTTGGCTGGAACTCCTTAGCTTCAACATTGAGCTTAGGTCTCGCGGCTTCTTGTGAGTCTGCCTGCTGAGGAGCCTTCACAGCTGCTGATGGGCTCGTCTGATTGCCTCACATGTCTTGGTTTGTCAGGGTAAGTTCTCTAGATCTGAGGAGGGGGTCTGCTTCCTGACTAGTTTGCAGATCTGGTGGTTGAGATTCTCCTCCTCGTTCGCTTGGTTTTGGGGGTCTTTCGATCAACCGCGTCGCTCCTTCCTACTCATGCCGTAGTGCATTCTGGTTAACCACGTAGGCTATACGAGCTTTCACCTTCTGGCTTTCCAGTGTTGTAGTTGGGAGTGACTCTTTCAGCCTCTGCCTGCAAAGCTGCAGCCTGTGCTGCCCTTACCGCAGCCTCCTGTTCTTGCTGAAGAAACACAAGCCTGAGCTTTGGCTTCACGTAGAGCTGCAGCAGCCGCCTCAGCTGCCATCTCTTCCTTTTGCAATTGCTCTTCCTTTGGCACATGTAGAGCTGCGGTAGCTTCCACAGCTTCTACTCATGCTTCAGCGGCTCGGGCGGCAAGACTCCTTGCTATGGAGGCTTGGGGTGACTGGCTGTGATAAGAAAATGCTTTGGAAGAATGGTAGGAGCCTGAGACAGGAGATTGCTGTGAAACGCTGCTACACGCCCAAGCCCGGGTTGACTTGTGTGGGGGGGCCACATGTGACCCCTGGGACAGGGGTGAAATCTAAAATTTGTTACTACTGGTTCTGTGGGCGTGGCTTGGTGGGTGGGTAATGTGACTGGGTGGGCGTGGCCAATTTTATTTTTTTACTTTTAAAACCATTGTTTACATGTAAAACCATGTAAAAAAATGTTTTCAAAAGGCTCTGACGATCCCAGCTGAGTTGCCTGATTGGCAGGCAACTCAGCTGGGATCGTCAGAGCTTGGATCTTCAGAGACATTTAAAAGAAAAAAAAGGCTCTGATGATCGCGTGGCTCAGCTGGGCATGGGGGGCGGGGGCAGGGATTTTTGCTACCGGTTCTCCGAACTGCCTGCCGCCATTGCTACCTACTCGCCCGAGCCAGTCCGAACCGGGAGCATTTCACCCCTGCCCTGGGATGGCGCATGCAAAGGATGGGTTGCTTTGGACTCTGCCTTCTCACTCGCAGCTTTCTTGGAAGAAAGAGAGGAAGACACATGTGAGCGTTGGGGTGAGGAGGCTTTCTTAGAAGAATGAGCGGCAGACGCATGTGAGTGTTGGGGTGAGGAGGCTTCCTCCCTCGGTGTATCTTCTGTCTGGAGCGCGTGTGGAAGGAGTCCTTACAACTTTGAAATATCTTCTCACATTCTGAGCTCAACATTTCTAAGCATTGCATGTCCCCTACGAGTTCTGGGTCTTCTAGCTGCCGCTGGATGTTGATGAGATGGCTTTCAGAACCCTTCCATTGCATGAAAAGTTCATCCATTTTATCCACCAATGAGTGGATGCACTTGTGTGAAAGCTCATTTTTGGGTGCGTTGCAGATCTGTTGCAACTTCTCCCAGGACCCTTTGTTGCAACAATAATGCTTGTCTCAATCCTCCCTCAGCCTTGACTGCATGACATCTGTAAGCTTTCTATGCTGCCTGAGGTCATAGGTTCTCTGATGTGCCTCTACTTCCTTTGAAATTTGGACGTCCAATTCTGAGTTTTGGACAACAAATTCTGAGTTTGTGTCGAGGTTAGGTGGAGGGATTGGTTCTCCTGGTACGCTTGAGGCCTCTGCCATGACTGGGGAAGACTCTGGAATTTTCAGTGCAATTTGCCTTTTTGGCCACCAGGGTCCACTGCAGACTTTAGGAGACATAGGTGCAGTTCACCTTTCGTCCACTAGGGTGCACTGCAAACTAGACTAATGCTTGGATTTAACTGGAGTTAGCCTTTCCTTTGTTGAAGGTTACAATGCTTAGTGTCCGATTCTGGGTTCCTAAGGGCTTTCTCCCGAAATTGGATCCCAATTTGGACTGTGAATGCCTTGCAATGCTAAAAGAAATTTGCTTTCTCAGTATTTTCAAGCAAGATTCAAAGTAACAGCTTTCACTATAGCTGGACTGCTGGTTTGCCTCATGAGCTTTCCCTTAGAAAACACATGCCTTTAGCAACTTGCTCTTCAAATGCAGATTGAGCTGGCCACCAGAAAGCTGGGTTTGTTATGCAAATCCTGGGGCCTCTCTTCCCTTTTGTTGCCAGGGCAACTTCTCAATTAAGCTCACAGGGAGCGGCTTGCTTTGTGCAAAGAGAAGGAGGGGTGCGTTTATCTCTTCCTTTCTTAGCAGATTTAGATTTAGATAAATGTAAAGTTCTTTGCAAGGGGAATTCAGGCATGCATTTTCCTGCGGTCCCTTTAGCATGGCAATTTTCTTAGTTAACACAACAAAGTCTTTCCTCTTTCTGAGCAAGGAGAACTTCTAACTTTTTACTTAAACAAAGTCTTTTGTAAGGAGAGAATCAGCTCTTTTTTCACTGCCAAGGCAGCTGTTCTCAGTTAAAATTCAAATGGAGTTTGGGATGCAATTTAATCTCTCTTCACTTTGGTGACAAACCAAAGTCTTAATTAAATGCAAACAAAGTTCTTCTTAATTGCACATCTGAGGATGTAAACAGCCACACTCTTTTCCTTGAAACAAGATTTCCTATACTCTCCAAGAGGTGGGGTTTAAGATACCCTCTTTCCACTGTTCTGGTTGGAGCGAAGGTTCGCTCTTCTCAGGCAGATAAACTGCATGCGAAACAGGAAATTCATGCAGATTGAGTTTATTCTTCAGGCATTCTCAATCAATAATTTATGATACTGCTGAGATTCATTTGAAGCTCAATTCATAATCTGAGAGGCTGATACTGGTTCCTTTGTTAAGATTCAAAATGACCGCTTAACTGCATGGTACATTTACCCAGTAGAGCTATAACTCAGTGGCCAATCAAATTGTGCAGATGTTATCACATGTCACAAAGACTACATTTCCCAGAGATCAATTTCTTAAGGAGATATGTTCCCAATCTAAACTAAATATCCCTCGTCAGCACAGCACAGCACAGCACAGCTCATTGACAATCAGCTGTGCCACGCAATCATCGGAACCTTTTTTTTACTTGTTTAAAGCATTTTTTTACTACCAGTTCACCCGAACCGGAGCGAACTGGTAGCATTTCACCCCTGCTCTCATCTATTCTTCCTCCTAAATGAAGCTGCAAACTGGAACTATGATTTTACTACATTTATTGGTTTGGAAAACATTTGTCTCTGATGGGCTGTATGCTAATATTCTTTCCAACTATTTATTCATACATTTAAAAAATGTATAACCCACATTTCAGAGATATGCTTTTACAAAGTAACATGAGTCAACAGAAATTATCTACAAAAGCAGGGTTAAACTATATACATCCTTAGTTAAATGAAGCCAGGAATAGAGGAGATTTCAAAGCTTATGTAGATGCCCACACCAAACAAGTGAGATCTAATTTAGTAAGGAGGGGGAATAAAGAAGTGTGGGGCCATCATCGAAAAACTGCATTTCATGTTCTCCATGATTTGACTGATAGCCTATGAGCAACAAACAGATGCAGAACATGCCAGATGATGTGAGTAGAGGTGGTCTAAGAGAACTTCTTATCTACTGGCTCTTGTTCCTGTGCTTGAAATGAAGCTTGATGTGCTTCTGCTAGCACAACAAAGTGATTCTCAGCCAATGGCTCAAACACCACAGATGGGATTTAGAAGTGTAGTGGGATTGTAGTCTGGATTCCCAGGAGGGAGGGGCTGCATTCTAGAGGGCAAAGTGGCAGCGAAGCAGAGTTTGGTAGCAAGGAAGAGAATTAAGAAGGCTCCTCCCTAGTGATTCCTAGAGTATATCTATAGTGATGCAACTAGTTGCTTTAGTTTGGCAAGACTTCTGCCTATAGGTGAGGAACAATAAAGGAAACTATTCAGAAGTAACTCCATGTGTCGTTCTCAGTTCCTGGGAGACTGACAAGAAATCATGGATGGGATGTAGGATAAGTAATTGAAATGTTAATGAAGTCTTTAGAACTTTGACTGGATGGGACTTAAACTATGAAAGTCTAGAAACCACTGCATTTATTAGATATTACATTTTGCCAGAAAAAACATCTACTCCCAATATTTACATATCACTCTGTGATCAAAAGATGAGGAAACCAATGATCACCTGGTGACCTAGGGAAACATGTACTTTAATAAAGAGTGCATTGGCATTTCAATAATCAATAGGATCCAGGGATGGGAGAAGGAACAATAATTACTATATTAAGTATTGAGTATAATAAGTATAAGTTTCTTTATCAATGATAATTCAAAGTGGCCAGTAGCATAAAAACTAGAGACACAATAAAAAAATCAATAGAACACAAATAACAAAGGGGGGACGGATGGACCACAAAATGATAGAGAAAAGTAAACCCAAAAGAAAAATGTTTTTCTTTCTTTTCCTGCAGGAACAAAATGAGATATTGTAACAGCTCATAATAACACAACAGTCTGCTCACCATATAGAATAGCTGTGGCAAAAATCCAAAGCTGAGACAATTTGTCGGAAAAACTTCCTGGCTTCCTTGGGGGTCAGACGGCCTTTCTTCACCAAGTAATCGAAAAGTTCACCTCCTGAGACGTGTTCCAAGACGAGGTACCTAACACATTAGAAGTCCAGAGAAAACATGACCAAGAAGCAAGGACAAGAATTAAAAAGAAGTTGAAAATCTATCAGACCACCATGGCTCTATCAGCAAAAAGAAACAGCTTGACATTCAAGAAGAACAGACAGATGGCCACCTGCTTAATGTCTATTGTCTGAGGCAGTGACCTCATTTATCTGAAGATAGGGCCAGTTTTGGAACTTCTTCTTGAAGGCAGACCAAGTTAAAGTGTGATAAACAATAGCCAAAGACTTGTGGTTTTATGGAGCTGTTCTGAAGTGGACTTTTAAGGCTTTTTTTTCATTCATCCCAAAGCATTCACCAATCCAATTACCCCCTTTACTCCCAACAGATTGAGGCTACCCTCCACCCTCATCCTCAAATTTATATGTGGCATCCTTTGAATGGGGAGGGAGACAGGATAGCAGAAGACAGGAAATAACCATTTCGTCCAATTTTGCTAAAGTAATTGAAATTCAAAAGCTTGGTTTCTGGAAAGGTGTAGGACCAATAAAAAGAAAGGATTTGTGTTCCCATCTGCTTCTGAAATCCCTGGCACAAAGTGATGGTTTCCTAGATATTTGTATTTCTCTTGGGTGTGAATGCTGCCAGAATGGCAGAGCCTCTGTGTGTGTGTGTGAGAGAGAGAGAGAGAGGGAGGGAGGGAGGGAGGGAGGGAGGGGGAGAGAGATATTGCAGAATAGCTGTCCAACATACCAGGCGGTGCCAGACCAGTGACATTCTCTACACATAAGCTTTCTTTGTCATCCTCTTCTGAATCAACGGGAGGAGATATAAAGAGAGAGACAAAGCCATAGGATAAAGAGAATGCATGAAAAAAATATATGTATATGTGTATTAGGGCTAAAATTGGGGAGAGGTATTATTAAATTTCTGAGTTCACCCTTACAGACTAAAGTTTCTTCCTTTGACCAGAATTTGTTGAGTTAAATAGCCAAATATGTAGACCTGGGGTTCCCATATGATCCTTGAGAAGGCAAATGCTATATGAATAGGTTCACCAGTCTCCCTGCCCTACTGGACATTTACATTTTTAGAAGATCCCCCCCTTTTTTTGTTGTTGTTATGATGTAAAAGCAAAATGAGAGCGAGTTTGGCGTAGTAGCAGACTAGAAACTGGAAGACAATGAGTTCTAGTCTTTCCCCATGCACAAAGCCAGCTGAGTGACCTGGGGCCAGTCACTTTCTCTCAGCCCTAGGAAGGAGGTTATGGCAAACCATTTCTGAAAAGCCTTGCCAAAAAACCTGTGGGGACATGTCCAGGCAGTCTCTGAGAATCTGACTCAATTGAATGGAAGAGGAAACCAAAAGCAAAATGCCTCCAGTATTTCTTTGTTTGAAAATGTACCTCTGAGGTTCAAATGAGTCCATCATCTTCTAGGGCAGGGGTGGGCAACTATGGCTCTTGTGCTGGCTCAGGAGTTCTGGGAGTTGAAGTCCAAAGGTTGTAAAGGGGCCATAGTTTTCCACCTCTGTTCTAGGGTCTGATTCCAGCTACTACTCCAGAAGAAGGACCAGGCTAAGCAAAGAGTGTTCTGCAGGAGGAGGTTAGAGGAGGTGGCAAGTAGCATTCTGGTGAATTTGTGCTTTTAACTGGTCTTGTCCCCTATGGGAGCCATTTCAGAATGGGAGATCCTAGCAAGCATTTTTTGACAGCACCCAAAGCATGTTCTTCTGAAAATTCTCAGCAGCAAATTCCAGCCCTCAAATTTTGGGAAACCTTGAGATAGGGCAGCAGGTTGCAGGCTCATCATCATCAATGTTGCCATTACAGAAACTTGGTGGGATGAAACCCACAAATGGAACATACAACTAGAGGGATTTAAATTATTTTTTAAAAATAGACCAAATAAAAGAGGAGGAGGAGTTGCACTATATATAAGAAATAACTACATCTCTACAGAAATAGAGCACAACAATGACGAAAATTATCTTGAATGCATTTGGGTTAATATTAAAGGGGGGGAAATGACATTGCCATAGGTGTATACTATAGGCCACCCAACCAAACAGAGGAAATAGATGAACTTTTTGCTAGTCAGCTAACTAAGGTATGTAGGAAGCACATCACAATAGTAATGGGGGATTTTAACTACCCTGACATCAACTGGGAGACAAGCTCTGCACCAAGTGGAAGATCCAACAGGTTCCTAACAAACCTAGCAGACAACTTTGTTTCCCAAAAAGTAGAGAAGGGAACAAGGGGATCAGCCATATTGGACTTAATTCTCACTAAGAGAGATGAAATGATAGAAGGTGTTGAAGCTACAGGAACCTTGGGGGGAAGTGATCATGCAATATTGGAATTCAACATTATGCAAGCACAAGCAATAGAACAAAGTCAAACTAGAG
Organism: Ptyas mucosa; assembly: GCA_012654045.1. Taxonomy (NCBI): domain Eukaryota; kingdom Metazoa; phylum Chordata; class Lepidosauria; order Squamata; family Colubridae; genus Ptyas; species Ptyas mucosa. Next base: position 213,512 of record WNWU01013153.1, read on the forward strand.
TCTTGGACTTTAAGAGAGCTAATTTCAATAAATTTAGAGAGAGCTTGGGAAGGATTCCATGGATGAGAATCCCCAAGGGGAAAACAACTCAAGAAGCTTGGGAAATTTTGAAAAGTGAGATTATAAAAGCCCAATCTAGCACAATACTAACGAAGAAGAAAAATAACAGCTCTCAAAAGAAACCAGCATGGCTGCATAAAGAACTCTGACAAATTGAAAGACAAAAAGGACAAGTATAAAAAGTGGAAAGAGGGGCACATAACTAAGGCAGAATATCAACAAATAGCCCAAGCCTGCAAAGATGAAGTGAGGGAAGCTAAGGCTCACAATGAACAAAGACTTGCGACAAAAGTAAAAAATAACAAAAAAAGCTTCTTCCAACATGTTAAAAACAAGAAAAAAGTCAAGGAAACAATTGGTCCATTGCTGGGAGAAAGTGGCAAGAAGGTGACAAACAATAGGGAGAAAGCAGACCTACTTAATTCATTTTTTGCATCTGTCTTTACACAAAGGGGAAAAAACAGTCCAACCTATCAAAAACAGCACCACAAAAAACAGACTGGGAACACAAGTTAAAATAGGGAAGAAAATGATAAGTGAGCACCTGTCTACCCTAGACGAGTTCAAATCACCAGGACCAGATGGACTACATCCCAAGGTTCTGAAGTAACTGGCAGGCTAGATCTCAGAACCACTGAACTATATCTTTCAAAGATCCTGGAGCACCGGGGAACTGCCAGGGGACTGGAAAAGAGCTGATGTAGTTCCCATCTTCAAAAATGGAAAAAAAATAGATCCAGGAAATGACAGACCCATCAGCCTGACCTCAATACCAGGGAAGATTCTGGAAAAGATAATCAAGCAATGAATCAGCGAACACCTAGAAGCAAACAAAGTAATAACCAAAAGCCAACATGGGTTTGTCAAAAACAGATCATGCCAGACTAATCTTATTGCATTCTTTGACAAAGTGACAAAATTAGTGGACCAGAGGAATGCTGTCGATATAATTTACTTGGACGTCAGTAAAGCATTTGATAAAGTAGACCATAACCTATTACTAGATAAAGTAGAAAAATGTGGGTTAGACAGCATCACCACCAGATGGATTTGTAACTGGCTGACCAACCGCACTCAACGTGTAGTCCTCAATGGAACTGCATCTACATGGAGGGAAGTATGCAGTGGAGTACCCCAGGGCTCTGTTTTAGGCCCAGTGCTCTTCAACATCTTCATTAATGACTTGGAGGAGGGGATAGATGGGGAACTCAGCAAATTTGCAGATGACACCAAGCTAGCAGGAATAGTCAACACTTGAGAAGATAGGCTTAAGATACAGAAGGTGTCATGCCCCTGTCGGAGTCTGAATCTGCAGTGGAAGTTGAGCTGGAACAAGAACTGACAGCGCGTGAGAGGGCAGCTCTGTTGGCCTTGGAGGAAACTGGGGAAGGGCAGAGTCAGTCCAGGCAAGGCTGTTCAGAATTAGTAAGGTCTGCAGGCAGGGAGGAGAGACAGAGCTCAGACAAGGAGCAAGAACCACCCCCTCCTGATGCAAGGGCTAGGAGAGTGCAGAGAAGGCAGGATCAGTGCAGGTCGAGAAGGCCACATGCGAGGAGAGTGACCCGTCCAGCTTCACCAGGCACACCTTGGGAATGAGACTTAAGGAGACGTCATGGGGAGGGGCATTTGTCGGGAACAAACACTGAGTTCCTGAAGTGTTGTGTGCTGATGTTTGAACTTGCCAAGAGTCCTTGCATTCCTTGTTGGTGTTCTGGACTAATTATCTGGATCTTCTGCTCCCTGATCTCCTTGCTTGGCTCTTGTTTTGCCAAATACATTTGGGATTTATTGCTGTGCAGCCTTGGTGCAGACAGCGCTGGGCTGGACTAATTGCAGCCAGAGGTTGCTTGAGGTTTGTTTGGGGGTTTGTTCTCACTCTGCTCTTGGACTTGCCAGAAACGTGGGAGCATTTGGGGAGCTTTGGAGCAATAAAGGGGTGGTTTGACCTGCCAGCTGTTTGTGTTATCTGTGTGCCGTGCCCTGGGTCATCACAGAAGGATCTTGACAGGCTTGAACATTGGGTGCTATCTAACAAAATCAAATTCAATGGTGAAAAAAGTAAGGTTCTACATTTAGGGAAGAAAAACAAAATGCACAAGTACAGTATTTGTGGTACCTTGCTCAATAGTAGTAACTGTGAGAGGGATCTTGGAGTCCTAGTGGACAACCATTTAAATATGAGCCAGCAGTGTGCAGCAGCTGCCAAAAAAGCCAACACAGTTCTAGGCTGCATAAACAGAGGGATAGAATCTAGATCACGTGTAGTGTTAATACCACTTTATAATGCCTTGGTAAGGCGTGTGCTCACATTTGCGAACGAAAGTAAGTGTTACTTTCTTTCTGGTCACCACGATGTAAAAAATATGTTGAGACTCTAGAAAGAGTGCAGAGAAGAGCAACAAAGATGATTAGGGGACTCAAGGATAAAACATATAAAGAACGGTTGCAGGAACTGGGTATTTCTAGTCTTATGAAAAGAAGGAGTAGGGGTGACATGATAGCAGTGTTCCAATATCTCAGGGGCTGCCACAAAGAAGATGGAGTCAAGCTATTCTCCAAAGCACCTGATGGCAGGACAAGAAGCAATGGGTGGAAACTAATCCCTACCTAGTGGCGATAAAAGCAGCAAAATCTGAGTATTTTTCCGCTCTTATCGCGTCATCAGATAATCGCCCAGCCACCCTGTTTAGGGTGACCCGTTCCCTACTCCATCAGGGAGCGAGGGAAGACCCCTTACAGGGGAAAGCTGAGGACTTTGTGCAATATCTGTATGACAAAATCGCTCAGATTCGGGAAGGATTAGACTCTGACTGGGTAGTTTCAGGCGGGGTGATGGAGGCGGGTCTTGAGAATGTCATTTGGGAGGAGTTTGACCCTGTGGCTCCCGAGGACATGGACAGGATCCTGGGCAGGCTTAGCGTGGCCACATGTTTACTGGACCCGTGTCCCTCCTGGTTGGTACTGGCCTCCCGGGAGGTTACACGAGGCTGGCTCCAGGGGATTATCAATGCTTCTTTGAGTGAGGGTAACTTCCCTGCCGCCTTGAAGGAGGCGGTGGTGAGGCCCCTCCTTAAGAAGCCTTCCCTGGACCCGGCTGTATTAGCAAATTACCGTCCTGTCTCCAACCTTCGCTTTATGGTGAAGGTTGTCAAGGGTGTGGTGGCGCGACAGTTTCCCTGGTACCTGGAGGAAACGGTTTGTCTAGATCCATTCCAGTCGGGTTTCAGGCCTGGGCACAGCACTGAAACGGCATTGGTCACGTTGGTGGATGATCTCTGGAGGGCTCGGGACAGGGGCTGTTCCTCTGTCCTGGTCCTATTAGATCTCTTGACGGCTTTTGATACCATCGACCATGGTATCATGCTGCGCCGATTGGAAGGGTTGGGGATAGGGGGCACTGTAGTTCTCCTCCTTCCTCTCCGACCGGTCGCAGTTCGTGTTGACGGGGGGACAGAGATCGACCTCGAGGCGCCTTGTGTGTGGGGTGCCGCAAGGGTCGGTTCTCTCGCCCCTTTTGTTCAACATTTATGTGAAGCCGCTGGGTGAGATCATCCATGGTTTCGGGGTGAAGTGTCATCTGTACGCTGATGATACTCAGCTGTACATCTCCACCCCGGACCACCCCAACGATGCCCTTGATGTGATGTCCCGGTGCCTGGAGGCCGTGCGGATCTGGATGGGGAGAAACAGGCTCAGGCTCAGGCTCAACCCGTCCAAGACCGAGTGGCTGTGGCTTCTGGCATCCTGATATAGTCAGCTGGTGCCATCGCTGACTTTTGGGGGCAAGTCATTGGCCCCCACAGAGAGGGCTCGCAACTTGGGCTGACCTTACCTACTCTTTTAAATTGTTTTAATTTAAACTGTTAGATTAGGGGTCTTAATATAGGGGTTTTAACTGTGGGCCAAATTAATTTAATTGGATTTTAATACTGTTTTAAATTTTGTATTTTTTGTATTTTATCTGCTGGCTGTTCACTGCCCCGAGTCCCTCGGGAGAAGGGCGGTATACAAATATAATAAACATAACATAACATAACATAATCAAGGAGAGAAGCAACCTAGAACTAAGGAGAAATTTCCTGACAGTTAGAACAATTAATCAGTGGAACAACTTGCCTGCAGAAGTTGTGAATGCTCCAACACTGGAAGTTTTTAAGAAGATATTGGATAACCATTTGTCTGAAGTGGTGTAGGGTTTCCTGCCTAGCCAGGGGATTGGACTAGAAGACCTCCAAGGTCCCTTCCAACTCTGTTATTCTGTATTCTGTATCTACTTGAGGCTAAGCAGATCCCTTAAGGCAACGGTCTCCAACCTTTCCGTCTTGGCGGACTGGCAGGGGTGTGGGGGAGAGGGGATGGTTCTGAGCAAGCAGCAGGCAAGCGCAACTCCATTTGCGTGCGCTCACCCACCCACTGCAGGTCCAAGTGGAGCTGCTCACATGCTCACCTGCTGCTTCCGTGGCCCAGTTCTGAACGGGCCATGGCCCGGTAGTTGGGGACCCTTGCCTTAAGGAGGAAGGAGATCCCCTGGAGCCCCATCTAGGACAACAGACAGGAGCAAGAGAGAGGTGATCTCCAGGCTGCAACTCATTGGGAAAGACGTGTGTAGAGGGTCCTTGAAATTAACACGTTCTCTTCATCCTCCCCAAAAAATTGACTACATAGTGAGAAGCTCAGAGAACTACATAATTAAGTCTTCTATCTTGGGCACCCAGATAATTTTGTTTGACTTGACTATTTTATATGAAATGTTCAGTATCAGCAGAATCTGTAGACCTTTCCAAGGTTCAAAAGTAAAAATAGACAGACCGCTCCCTTAAAATACTATCAGTTTAAAAAAAAGTATTTTTGGAAAAGTATTTCCAGCTTTCATTTTAAGTCATGTCGCTTATTTTTGCCTAATCTGACTGGTGGGTGCACTGGTTGGAGATAATAAGAGGTGCAATTTAACATAGCCAATGGTTTTCCAAGCTATGCTAGAGTCTTTTTTATATATTGTTATTAAAATAAACATTTATTTTATTCATAAAAATTCAGTCAAACAACTTTGAGAATGCCACATTTCAGGTTCAACTTTGATACATCTCTAACTCTCTATATTTATTTTTTTATTATTAATTATTATTATTATAACTATAATTCTTGAAAATTCTCTCTTAATCATAATCCTCACTACTTATTTACTCCCCTGGAGCAGTGGTGGGTTGTCCCTGGTTCGGACCGGTTCTATAGAACCAGTAGTAAAACTGGAGGGAGGCTCCGCCCACTGACCCCAACATCATCAGAACGCTTCTACACATGTACAGAAGAGCGCACATGCGCGCAAGCGAAGCAAGCGCGCATGCGCAGCCCCGTTGCGAACCAGTAGTAAAGGTGAGTAGAACCCACCCCTGCACTGGAAGTTTAGTTGACTTTAATGGGAGTGATTCCCTTGTAGATATACTGACGTGTCAGACTTTGGAATTCAACCCATCAACACTGCAGAATTGCAAATTAACTTTCAAATTAAACATGCCTAAAATTACAGTATTCCAATTGAGGAACAGACTGCTGTCCCAATGGAAAGTTCTTTCTTATCAAAAACAGCACATAACTGTATGTGGAAATGCCAAGGGTGAGAGTCATGCTCATCCATAGGTAATCCTTGACTTATGACCAGTCGCTTAATAAACGTTCAAAGTTACAGAGAATTCCAACAATGGAAGTATGATCTGGTTTTGAAGTTCTGATGTTCAGCCCCCCTCCCCCTCCACAGTAAAATGGTTGCATTTTGGGAGCTTGAGAACAAGCCTACATTTACAGATGTTTGCAGCACCCTATGGTCACATGGCTGAGTTTTATGACATTTTTTCCAGAAACCAGCATTTACTTCTGGTTTCATGGTGATCTCAAAGGTGCTTTTTCAAAAAGCAACAGGAGTGGTTTTTTCCTTAAGGAAGAACAAAATGTTTCGTTTCTCATTCTCATTCCATTCCATCCTGCCCCCCCCCCACAAAAACTGATGAACTTTCTTGAATGAGAAACAAAATGTTTTGTTCTTCTTCCTCAAGGAAAAAATAGTCCAGCTGCCTTTTGAAAAAGAATCTTTGAGACAACTGTGACATGGATGACTGAGAATCTCCACAGGCACCTCATAGTGAACAATGGGTTTGCTTAACGACTGTGTTCACTTAACAACCGTAGTGTTTGCTTAATGACTGCCAGAAAAGAGGTTGTAAAATCAGGTCCAGTCACATGTTGACCCGCTTTATGTCCATCGTGACTTACGACTGAAATTGTGGGCTAAATTACGGACATAAGTCAAGGACTACCTGTATTTGGCTGCCCATGCAAGAAACACTTTCTAGGAAGCCAAAGCCAGACCCTCCTTCAATCAGAGCACACAGCTCCCACCCAGCCACCCATGTACAGCTAACTTTACACAATATTTATTAAACAGAAATATTTCCTATAAAAAATGTAGCCATGGCTTGAATTAGCTTTGCTTGTTCTCTGTTTGGGGCACTGGTGGGATTCAACCGGTGTAACAACTGGTTCACTAAGCACGCGCTTCGCACACACATGCGTGCTTCGCTCACGCACGTGCCAAACACACACTTCCACGTGGGTGAAGTGCGTTTGAAAACATCTCTAAAACTTACCGGTGTAACAAAAGGTTCACTGCGCATGTGCGCCAAACACACGCTCCCCACGCATGTAGTACGTTTGAAAACTTACCTTCTACTGCAGCCCTGGTGAGTAAAACAGCTGAGGCGCGGCAATCCACTCTGCTGCGCCTATCAGCTGGACTTCAAACAAAGGAAATATAGGTTGGTATAGCGCAGGGGTGGGCGGGCAGGCCCAGCTGATCATCGGAGAGAACTGGTTTACTCTCAGCTGATCATCGGAGCTAACAGTTTGCCCGAACCTGTACGAACCGGCTGAATCCCACCCCTGGTTTGGGGTTGTGTAACAGTTGGTGATTCAATCATGGTGAAGCAATATAAAATATTTTGAATTCTTCATCTCCCCAACCCCCCTTCTCTTTCTTTTTAGCTCTTGAGATCAAAGTGTTACATCTCTCTTTCTCTCTTTCATTTTCTTTGCCAAGAAAATTGTTTTTCCTTGTTTTGAATGGATTCTGACTTTGCTCCTATGGCAGTGGTGGGATTTAACCGGTTGTCACCTATTCGCTAGAACCGGTTGTTAACTTTCTAAGCAATTCGGAGAACCAGTTGTTGGAAGAAATCTCCTTTTGTTTTTTTCCATTTTACAGGGCTAATCCTGTAAGGAAGACAGGAAGGAAACATTCTGGTGTTGTTTCTAGCCTAATCTTTATTGCCCTGCTTACAGAAACTGCCTCTCCATTAACCCTTATTACATTGTAACAGCTAAAGGTTCTTGGCAGTACGCCCAGACTTACTGTTGCCTGAGCTTCTCTGGAGGTTTTTTCTTTCTTTGCTGGTACTTTGGTGGGGCTTGACTTTCTTAAAGGGGAAGGGTTGTTTTAAGCTTTTTACACTGCTGTTGGGAGGAAATACTCCCCTGTTGGAGTTTTTCCAGCCGGGATGCAACGATCAGCACTTTGAAGAAATAATTGAATAACGAAGCAGAGCTGCCAGAAAGAAACTCTTAATGACAAGGAACCAAGATGAGTGACATTCAGCAAGGCTTCTTGGCTAGCTAGAAAGATTGACATTCAAATGTGAGTTTACATACCCTGAGTTTTGGTCTAAAATTGGTTTTTGGTGAAGTTTAATCCTGTGTTTATTGATGGGATAATTTTCCCTATTCAGCTTTGTTTGGAAGGAAAAAGGTTAATCTCTGTTCCTGAAAACAAGCAGGGTTCAGAAATCTGGCTAGTTCCTGTGTCTATTTGTTCTGGTAATTGGTTTAACAAGCAACAGCTACTGTGTTTGCTCTTTTGCTACATTCTAGCGCAAATTGCTTTCTTTGCAGTTAGGCTTATCTCAAGTGTTTACACTTGAGCTTGCCTGGGGTGTGAACTCTTGGCAATGAGCTAGACAAAGTTTGTGTTTTAGTTTTTAAAGGATTTAAACTGTTGTGATTTGTAATTATTTGCATTGTGTTTGAATTTTTTCCTGCCTTGTGGTTTCTTTTTCTATCTGGGGAGGGGGTCTTCCTTCACTGCTTTAGTGGTTCCTGGCACTGTCCTTTTGGGATGTACTTCCAAGAGGCAGGATGCAAGCTTGGCACTGATTTTTTTACTGCCTTGGGGGGGGGGGCATGTGATCTTTCCTTAAATCTGGATGATTTCCTTAGGATATCTTGTGAGGTGAGTGAGACCAGCCGTGCTTGACAAACTTGGGAGGGCAGAGACTTGAACCTGGGTTCCCTATATAATTTGTTAATTTGTCTCTTTAGCTCGGCATTTTGTAGCCGAAATATGCCCACCCACTTTCTGGAGAGCTTAAATGACTTCTCTGCTAAAGGGTTTCACTTTATGAGCAAGAGTTGGCTGCTGATAGTTATCATTGTATTTTAACTATTTTAATTCCTCAAGGTGCTCTGGCACCCTGCCTGATTGGTAACTCTGGCTTGCAGGTATTTCTAATCTAATGATTGGTATTTAGGGCAGCTTTTTGCAAGCAAAGAAGCTTTTTGTATTTTTGTACAGGTAATCCTTGACTTACAACAGTTCATTTAGTGACCATTCAAAGTTACAATGGCACTGAAAAAAGTGACTTATGACTGTTTTTCACACTTACGGCCGTTGCAGCATCCCCATGGTCATGAGAGGCCAGGCGAGGAGAAGCGCCCCTCGATGTGAGTGACGTTGAGTTGGCCACGCCCACCCAGTCACATGACCACCCAGTCACGCCTACCCAGCTGGTCATTAGGGCAGAGAACCGATTGTTAAATTATTTGAATCTCACCACTGCATGGATGCTTCACCCTTTCTTTTGAGCCCACTAAACCATTCTGTTGCAAGTGTGGAAATGATACTATTCCATGGCCAATCCTGCTGTTCTTTATATGGCATAAGAACATCAAACATCAAGGAAAAAGGTTTTGGAAAGGTAGAATAGTACCTGAGTAGTATCTCATGTAGGTTTGTTGCAGGCAACATTGTGGTTAAGAACATGAGGGGGGCATTGACCATGGTGATTGGGGAAGATGGGTGGTTTAATGTCTTTACACATTGTGCTAATCCAGGGCTGTTTCACCACATTAATTAGTAGCCTTTGGCAATTATTTGCAATGCATTTTAAACTCAAATTACAGTTTTCACATTGTCCGTACTATTAGTAGATTTCAGTCTCTATATATTGTATTTACGTATTTATGTATCAATTCATATGATTATAAATCTGGAGTTGTAATCCCTATAGCTACATGTATGATTGGAAAGAAGGCCCCACATTTCTCCTGAATGTAGAATCCTTAGCAAGCAAATCCATGAAAAGAGATTACAATATTCCAGGTTGGAATGTGGCTAATTTCTAGAAAGAACTACAGATAGTCTTTGACTTACATTCACAATTGAGCCTAAAGTATCTGTTGCTGAATGGGACAGTTGTTAAATGAGTTTTGCCCTATTTTACGAACTCTCTTGCCACAGTTGCTAAGTGAATCACTGCAGCTGTTAAGTTAGTAGCATGGTTGTTAAGTGAATCTGGCTTCCTCATGGACTTTGCTTGTCAGAAGGTCACAAAAGGTGATTACAAGACCTCAGGACACTGCTACAGTCATAAATATGAGTCAGTTGCCAAGTGTCTGATTTTGATCATGTGAGCATGGGGATACTGCAACGGTCATAAGTGTGAAAAACAGTCAGAAGTCACTTTTTTCAGTGCCATTGTAACTTCGAATGGTCACTAAATGAACTTTTGTATGTCAAGGCTACCTCTATTTCACTCTGGCAGGTATGTATTCAGGACCCCATTTGCAAGTGGGAGGCAATCTGCAAATAAATACCTACAAGTATTTTTTGTTCTCGTAGACATCATGAAGTTTGAGTACATGAGGGTGTTCAATCAGCTTCAAAATGGCAATTTCCCGTTCCACCTGCAATGGAAGAAAAAAGACAGAAAGTGTTTACGGATCTATCACAATTCACTGCAGCCAACTTGCCACAGCCAATTTACCATGGCCAACTTGCTGCAGCCAACTCGCTGTGGGACAAGAGTTACACTAATATCAAAGAAATTGTGGAATAGAATCATTAAAGAAGGGATGCAAAATAGGGACAAAATGAAATGTGAATGACAAAAATAAAAATATTTTTTAATTCATTTTAAATAATTAAACTGAATTGTTAAATTGCCCCGCCATGGCAAGTTTTCCCACAACAACTTGGCCATGGTGAGTTAGCCACAGCAAGTTGGCCACAGTGATTTGTGTAGAAGGATAAAAGGAGTCACAGTGAGGTGGGTGGCGTATAAATTTAATAAATTAATTAATAAAATAAAATTCTGTTTGTGTCCTAGGATGCAGAGCTTGGGGCAGATGGAGACAAGAGTTTTTCCCACTGGCTCATATTCACATCACTTACTTCCTACTACATTATTTTGCTGTTTTCTTCATATACCAGTTCTTTTTTTTCTTTCCCTGGTTTTATGATAATTCTTTGAATCATGAGTGGCTGTGTTGTCCTGCCAGGTGATGCATTCATCAAACCTGTGAAACCACAATATCCTGAAGGAATAGTTGCAGACACCTATCACAGAAGATGTCCCCTGAAGCTCATCATTGCGTCTCTCTAAGTATGACACAAACATGTTCCAGGAACTTTTTTAAAACCATGGCCTCTTACCCACAACCCACAGCTGAAGCAGCATAAAGTTTTTTTAGTTTTAAAGTCATTTTTCCTCTCTTCTCCCAATATAATTGGCAGGCAATATGCTTCATACATGCCTCACTGAGAGTACAGTCACTGATGCAGACAGGAGTAAGATGTCCCCAATTCCTATTGGTCACTTCAGGATGCTTCACCATGCCTCTTCCTCACTGGAAACTGCCATTCATGGACATTGTTTCTTACTTGGGCTCCAGAAGAGAACAGACTATAGGTAGTTCTCAACTTACAGCCACAATTGACCCCAACATTTCTGTTGATATGTGAGACATTTGTTAAGTGAGTTTTGCCTGATTTTATGACCTTTCTTGCCACCATTATTAAGCAAATCACTGTGATTGATAAGTTAGTAACTCAGTTGCTAAATGAATCTAGCTTCCCCGTTGATTTTGCTTGTCAGAAGGTCGCAAAAGGGGATCACATGACACAACGGTCATAAATATGAACCAGTTGCCTAGCATCTGAATGTTGATTCTGTCTGGATTTGATCCCATGATCATGGGGATGCTGCAAAGGTCGTAACTGTGAAAAATGGTCCTAAATCACTTTTTTCAGTGCCATTGTAACTTTGAATGGTCACTAAATGAACTGTTGCAAGTCGAGGACTACCTGTATGTTCTCTTTGAATAATTCCTGACTGGTGCTTGACAGGACCCACTTAAAATCCTTATAAGCAGAGTTTAGCACCAGGATGGTGGCAAGGAGGAGTAATGTCTTCCTTTACAAAGAGAAATGGCAGAAGTGGGATGGCAGATCTGCCAAAACACCAAGGGAGCAAGACACAAAAGGAAGTACAGGTAATCCTGGATGTACGACCACAACTGAGCCCAAAATTTCTGTTGCTAACTGAAACATCTGTGAAGTGAATTTTGCCCCATTTTATGATCTTTCTTGCCACCATTGTTGAGTGAATCACTGCACTTGTTAAATTAGTACAAGTAGTCCTTGACTTACAACAGTTCATTTAGTGACCGTTCTAAGTTACAATGGCATTGAAAAAAGTGACTTATGACCATTTTTCACACTTATAACCATTGCAGCATCCCCCTGGTCACGTGATTTACATTTGGATGCTTGACAACTGACTCACATTTATGACAGTTGCAGTGTTCCAGGGTCATGGGATCACCTTTTGCAACCTTCTCACAAACAAAGTCAATGGGAAAACCAGATTCACTTAACAACTTTGTTACTAATTTAACAACTGCAGTGAATCCCTTAACAACTGTGGCAAGAAAAGTCATAAATGGGGAAAAACTCACTTAACAAATTTCTCATTTAACAGCATAAATTTTGGGTTCATTTGTGGTCATAAATTGAGGACTACCTGTACCATGGTTGTTAAAGGAATTTGGGTTCCCCGTTGACTTCGCTTGTGAGAAGGTCGCAAAAGGGGATTACGAGACCCTGGGACACTGCAACTGTCATAAATAGGAGTCAGTTGCCAAGCATCCAAATTTTGATCACCTGACCATGGGGATGCTGCAGCAGTCGTAAGTGTGATGGTCATGTCACCTTTTTCTATGCCATTGTACCTTTGAGCGGTTGTTGAGTGTAAAACTGCCCACTGCAAAGTGGTGCAACAGACCAGACAGCGAATAGATACGTTGCTTAGCAAAAACACACAGATACTCACAGACTCTGAACGTTTAAAGAAAAATAAACAGTCTTTACTTGTAGTATAAAAAACAAACTTGGCTTCTCAAAACAAAGATAACACTTCTTCAAATAATCACGGTTCAACACAAAAACATAGTTTGCTTACAATTCTAGTTCTCTTCAGTAACACCAACACAGACACAGTTCCTTTCAGCAGTTCAATCTTCTAATAGCAGGAGCAGAAGTGAATGAATTTCCTGCCTTCTTTTATGTCCGCTTAGCACAGCCAATTAGTATCATTTCGTAGCAGTTAAAGTTACAGAACATAGTTTTCTCTATATTATCTACCCAACCGTAGGATAAGCATCCAACATTCTCCCCTTTGGGTAGACTAATATATTACAATCTTAAACCATACTGTTCACATGTATCTATATGTGTCCTACTTCCCTGTGCTTTTGTAAAATGATCAGCTACATTGTCTTCTGATGCACATCTGATATACAAGTTCTATCATCTTGTTCATTATACATTCTCTTATATTGAGATACCGAAGATCTGTATGTTTTGTTCTAGTCTTTACAGCTATATTTGTCGCCATTTTTATCGCTGCCTGATTATCTTCGTATACTATTATAGGATCTTGTATATCTATTCCTAAATCTAGCATCAGCTGCTTAATACTAATCAAGTCCGTACATAACAAAGATAAACAAGAAAACTCTGCTTCCATTGTAGACATACTTAAATGCTTCTGTCTTATGGAACACCACCATATCAAAGATTTTCCCAGAAATACAGCTATTCCTGAGGTTGATTTTCTTGTATTCACATCTGTTGCGAAACTAGCATCCGCATAAGCGGTTACATGCAATTCTTCTGATGGTTGTAGATATAATGCATGATGCATGGTATATTTCAGATATCTAAGAATACGTTTTGCTCCTTGCCAGTGTCTTTCTGTAGGTTCCGTGTTGAATCTAGCTAATTGGTTCACACTAAAAGAAATATCGGGTCTAGACCAATTGCTAATGTATGATAAACTGCCAATCAACGATTGGTATATCCCTTTATCAAACAATGGACTTTTCACATCAGTGTTGCAATAATCTTGAACCATAGGTGTCTTTGATGGTTTACACAATTCCATTCTGAACTGTTTTAATAGATTAATTTTATCAGTTTGGGATAATTTAAATCCTCCCCTAGTTTTTTCGATCCTTACACCTAGGTATTGTTGTATCTCCCCTAGATTTTTAATCCTGACATGAGCTTTTAATTCATCAACAATCCTGTTGGTTTCTTGCTCATTCTTTGTAATTAGAGCTATATCGTCCGTAAAAAGAAGTAATAATGATACTATACCATCCCTTTCCATTTTAAATAAACATGGATCTGCTAATCCTGCTTTAAATCCAATATTCTTCAATGTTTTTACAATGCATTAGTTCCATTCATAACCTGACTGTTTCAACCCATACAGACTTTTCTTTAATAACCAACAGTCATCTTTCTCATTTTCCTCAAATCCTGAAGGTTTCTTTAAATAAATTTCATGCTGTAATGGTGCATGTAGATATGCGGTCTCTACATCTAAATGGTTAACTATATATTTATTTCTAGCTGCCCATACCAACACTGCTCTTAATGTAATGATTTTTAAGCTTGGAGCGAATACCTCATCATAATCATTAGGAGACTGATTAAATCCTTGAGCTACCAGCCTAGCTTTATATATTGGTATCCCATCTATCCCGGTCTTTAATTTATATATCCACTTACTACCGAGTATAGTTTTCCCTTTTGGAATTGTTACAGACTCATACACTTTCAAATTCTGCAAAGATTGTAGTTCTTTAGTCATTGCACCTCACCACACTTTCTGGTCTTCAGGTGGAAACGTGGTCAACTCATTAAATGTAGTAGGGACTTTATTTACTTGATAGACTGTAGTTGCCTGATACCTATCAGGTGGTCTTGTTATTCTACTCGATCTTCTTGGGAGTTCAGGACCTACAGATTGCCTCTCTACCTTTACCTCTTCCTGTACTACGTCCTTCTCTACCTCTTTGCTCTGGACCTCTGGCATTTCATTGGTAGCTTCAGTCTGAGTCTCAATGATAACCTCATACTCTGGCCCTTACGCCTTAACTGCACTGGAATATGTACCCATGCAGGTGATCCAAATGTGTGTATGTAGCTCAAATCCGGCTTCCTTCCATGCCATACGGTATATGGAATTTTGTTAGTGGTTGTATTTATGGTGTTGTTTAAGAGTGTATTTGCACACACCCCATAAATTGCTTCTCCCCATAATTTAGCCAGTAAACCTGCATCAGCTAACATTGATCTCATCATTGCTTGTAGGGTTTGTCATCTCCTTTCAACATGAGTTATGTTGTGGCCGATATGGAGCTGAACATTTGTGCTTTATACCAGCATTATCTAACACTGATTTAAACCTTGTGTTTACGAACTCAGTACCATTGTCAGTTACAATGGTAACTATTTTTTGATTTGTTTTTCTCTCCACAAACTTAATCCATTGAACAAAATACCGAACAGTATCTACCTTAGTCTTCAATAGGTATCAAAAACCATACCTGGAATAATGGTCAACTATACTGAGAACATAGCAAGCACCCCCTAAACTAGCCTTCATTGGCCCTATTAAATCAGCAAATACCACTTCCAGTGGTCTCTTTGTTTTTAATCCATCAAACCTATTAGCAGGGATTGTTCTACTTTTCTGCTGATTACAAATATTGCAATTCAAATACTGGTTACATGGTTTCAGCTTTAACCCATCAACTAGTTTTACAGTTTTCTGTAACATCTTAAAACTGATATGGCCCATACGTCTGTGAAGCAAGTGAACACATTCATCATGTGGTTTGACATTTGAGTATACAACATTTGTAACATGGTTACTAGATAATACATATAAACCATCTTTCAGTTTTCCAATAATCTTGGTTTCACCTTTTTCAATTAAACAATCATTGGTTCTAAACGTTACTGTATATCCTAGCTTAACCAATACTCTAACTGAAATCAAATTAAAATTTAGATTTGGAATATATAACATATGCATTTTTTTCTTTTACATATGGACATATTGCTGTTCCCGCACCACATGCCTTTAGCTTCCACCCATTTGCTAAAGAAACCTTATTATTACTAGGCAACATTTTTACAAAATAGTTTTGTGTTCTGACAATACATAGCGATGCTCCGCTATCAATAACCCACGAATCGTGGTTAACCGGTTTCTTATCAGACATAGCTACATTACATTGTTTTTTATCTATAATCATGGGTTTTTGTTTCAGCCTTCTGCAAAACCTGGCTATATGACCCTTCTTGCCACAATTAAAACAATGTTTTACAGCATATGCATGGTTATTTGTATTTGTATTTACATTAGTCGACTCAGGTTCTTCCCTTAGTTGTTTTCTTTCTTCTCTCCTTCTGGCCTCTTCTAGTAGTCGTGAGGTTACATTGGCCAAAGTTAGTTCCTGCTGTGTGAGAACCTCAAATGATGTTACTATGTCATCGTAGCTCTCATCTAGCGATGATAACAGTATATAAACTTGTTGCTGCTCGGAAAAAACCACCTCCTTCTGATGTAGCTCTCGAAAAATGCTTTTTATGCAATTCAGGTGTGTTAACATATCACCACCCTTAAGGAGTTGTTTGTGAAACAATCTTTGTGTAATGTTAATTTGCGCCCCCACAGTGTCACGAACATAAAGACATTTAAAATTGTCCCAGCATTTCGCAGCAGACTGTTCACCCTCTATGTGAACAAGCTGGGTATCGTCTAGAGACAAACCAATAATACACAATGCACTCTCATTCTTCCTCTGGAACTCGGCTATCTTCCTGGCATCATTGGCATCGTCAGCATTCCAGGAGGTCACATCTGATGGATTCTGCACTACATCCCATAGCCCTTCTTTGTGCAACAGGAGACTGCACATGGTGGACCAGGATTTGTAGTTGGTGCCATCCAGCCGGGTAACCAGCGATAAGTTGGGAGCTTGACCTTGTGCCATCCTCACCAGGATATTAAATACGTATCAGAACGTCTGGAGCAATAATGTGTGTAGCAACTCTCTTATTGCTGTAACCGGTACACACACTCTGTTCCTGGGCCCATAACCAGTGTTGAGGGTAAAACTGCCCTCTGCAAAGTGGTGCAACAGACCAGACAGCGAATAGATATGTTACTTAGCAAAAACACACAGATACTCACAGACTCTGAATGTTTAAAGAAAAATAAACAGTCTTTACTTGTAGTATAAAAAACAAACTTGGCTTCTCAAAACAAAGATAACACTTCTTCAAATAATCACGGTTCAACACAAAAACATAGTTTGCTTACAATTCTAGTTCTCTTCAGTAACACCAACACAGACACAGTTCCTTTCAGCAGTTCAATCTTCTAATAGCAGGAGCAGAAGTGAATGAACTTCCTGCCTTCTTTTATGTCCGCTTAGCACAGCCAATTAGTATCATTTTGTAGCAGTTAAAGTTACAGAACATAGTTTTCTCTATATTATCTACCCAACCATAGAATAAGCATCCAACAGTGGTCACTAAATGAACTATTGTAAATTGAGGACTACCTGTGCTTTTCATGATATGCTTACTGAGCAAGAATTGTTCAGGAGACCTGTCTAGATGGCTCCATTGTTGATGGGGCCATTTTTTATTCTTTTTTTAGGTGATAATTATTGCAATATTTTTTATATTTGTATTTATTATTATTTTTATTTGTAAACAAGCCAAAGTCCCGCATGTGCGAGGAGTGGTGTAGGAGACAATTAGGCAGAGCCTGAATGCAGGGTCAAATGTATCATCAGAAACCTAAGTCCACTGTCCACCCCACCACCCGTGAATTCTGTTAACTCTTACCTAGCGCCAATTTGTCTTGACCGTTAGTAGATCAGATTCTTGTATATAGTTAGCATGTACCATATTTTTCGGAGTATAAGACACTCCGGATTATAAAACGCACATTAGTTTTTGGGGAGGAAAATAAGAAAAAAAAATCTGCCTCTGCCTACCAGCATCCATCGGTATTCATCTGACTAGCCTCCTGTCAGTGTGTGAGAGAGTTGAGGGCTGTTTGGAAACTGAAACAGTATTTGGTGTATGAGCAACAAGGAAGGAGACAGCAAGGAACCTGGGCGCTTAGCTCAACTGTTCTAAAGCTACATGCTGTGCTGATCTCTGAAACTAAAACTGAAACTGAAACTCCTCTCCTCTGCTTGTGTTTTGCTTTTATTTACTACCACATTGGAAAACCTGCTTTTGGTATTGTATATTTACTTCATGTGTTATATTATATATAAAGAGAAATTGAATCCTGTTGAATCAGTTACTTGTGTGTGCTTTCTGGATGTGATTGGTGCTGCAAACAGTCCTTGCAGCAAATAGCGAACAGCCAGGTCAGCTTCAGGACATTATTGCAGCCTGATTCAGCACGTGAAGCTGATTGGCAGGTGGATCGGCCTCCCGGAATACCCCAAATCAGCTGTTCCAGAGTGCAGAGATTGCCACAGACCATTGCCTCCTCCGTGCCTCACGTTTTTGTCTACATTCGGTGTATAAGATGCACCCAAATTTTCACCCTCTTTTGGAGGGGGGGAGTGTGCCTTATACTCCGAAAAATATGGTAATAAACTTTTAGTGCTTTGAACGCAACTCCTGTTCCTAGTTACTTGTGCCTGACAGGCTATATAGAAATTTGAAGAATGGAATGGAATGGAATAACAGAGTTGGAAGGGACCTTGGAGGTCTTCTAGTCCAACCCCCTGCTCAGGCAGGAAAACCTGTCATCTGTACATGCACAAAGCCTTTTGCGCATGCACAGAGGCTTAAAATCATCGCAAAAAAGCGACGTCATGACATCTGCACTGGTGAGCCGCCGCTACCGGTTCGCCTGAGCCAAATAGAACCGGCTGAATTTCAGCCCTGGGTTGACCCCCCTCTTCTTTGTGGCAACCCCTGAGATATTGGAACACTGTTATCATGTCACCCCTAGCAGAGGTGGATTGCTACCACTTCGGACCGGTTCAGGAGAACCATTAGCAGAAATTTGACGTGGTTATCCCAACCGTTAGTTACCTTTGGCTGGCCACGCCCCTGAATCAGTCCCTGCTCACTCACCCATCCATTGCTTCTTGTTTTGCCTTCTGGTACTTTGGAAAATACATTGCCCCCGCTTTTTTCTGGCAGCCCCTTAAAATACTGTTGCCTATCACACTCTTGGGCAAAGCATGTGAGCCATTTCCTCCTTTCAGTGGTCCATGAAAGTACAGCTATAGTATGTAGATAATAAAGTTGAAAAAAGGTGAACAACATTTTTACAAAACTATAGATACGTTGAGGCTGGGTGTGACAAGGAATGGCTGGGAAGGGAGGGGCCAGGCGGGGCACCCCTTGACGTGAGTGACAGTGAGTTGGCCACACCCACCCAGTCACATGACCATCAAGCCACACCCACAAAATAAGTCACGCCCACAGAACCGGTAGTAAAAAATTTTAGAACCCACCCCTGACCCCTAGTCACCCCTAGTCCTTCTTTTGAGAGGAGAGGAGAGGAGAGGAGAGGAGAGGAGAGGAGAGGAGAGGAGAGGAGGGGAGGGGAGGGGAGAGGAGAGGAGAGGATATTCTTTATTGGCCAAGTGTAATTGGATACACAAGGAATTTGTCTCCGGTGCATAAGCTCTCAATAAGCATATAAGCAACAAAGTGATAAATTATAAGATGCAGATTATATACGGCGTATGTGGGCCTGATTGGGGTAGATTGTAGGGGTGATACAGAAATATAATTTTATGTCATTTAATTCTATTTTACATGTAACATGTATTAAATTGTTGTATTATATCCTATAGCTATTGTATTTTACCCTACTCTTATTTTAAATTGTTTGTATAGGATTTTATTGGTAATACATGTTTGAACCTTGTACATTGATATCAGTAGTGGGTTTCAAATCCCATCACTACCGGTTTGCTCGTGGGCATGCGCGCGCTCACATGTGCATGCAACGCTTCTGCGCATGTGCAGACCTGGGGTGAACTGGTAGCAACCCACCCCTGGTTCATATGGCCTATAGGCTAATCAATCAATAATAATATAAGATACAATTGTAAATCATAAGATACAACCAACAAAGTGATAGTCACCAGATGCCAATAGAAGTAGGTAATAGGAAAGATGAGAAGAATAATAGTAATACAGTCCTACTACATGGTTAGATATCCTATCTAAATCCCACAGACAGTGCTGTGGGAATTAGATAGCAATAGTAATAGCACTTAGACTTATATACCACTTCACAGTGCTTTATAGCCCTCTCTAAGCGGTTTACAGAGTCAACATATTGCCCCCAACAATCTGGGTCCTCATTTTACTGACCTCAAAAGGATGGAAGGCTGAGTCAACCTTGAGCTGGTGAGAATCAAACTGCCAAACTGCAGTCAGCTGGCAGTCAGCCGAAGTAGCCTGCAGTACTGCATTCTAACCATTGTACCACCATGGCTCATGTTTAGTGAATGGTGGCATGGGGGGGACTCTTTATGTCTAGTTGTTCTGGCATGCAATGCCCTATAGTGTCTTTCTGAGGGGAGAAGTTGAAACAGTTTGTTTCCAGGATGTGATGATAGATTAGAGCATAGATAGATAGATAGATACATAGATAGATAGATAGATAGATAGATAGATAGATAGATAGATAGATAGATAGATGGATGATGGATGATGGATGATGGATGATAGATGATAGATGATAGATGATAGATGATAGATGATAGATGATAGATGATAGATGATAGATGATAGATGATAGATGGATAGATAGATGGATAGATGAGAGATAAGAGAGAGAGAGAAAACAATTTTGCTGTTTTTATATGTTCATTTTTTATTGTTGCATGCCACCCAGAGTCACCTTGGGTAAGATGAGTAGCTATATAAATTTAATAAATAAATTTGAGGTTTGGAAGACTATTGCCCTTGGTCTGCTTTGCTTAAACAGGGTTTCCCTTGCAATCTCTGGGTCCTTCAGGCTAGACTAATGTTAACATCTCTCCACCTACTCTTCCTTCATTTTTGATGTTTTTAGTAATTATTACAATAATGATAGTCAGTTTTGTGGGATGGGTGGCTGTATAAATTTGATAAACAAACAGGAAAGAAAAGGAAGCAATTTATGCATGCAAATTGCCTATTCCCTCGAGGGGTCTTTTAATCAGGAAGAGATATTATTATTGTTTATTGGTTCGATTTATATGCTGCCCTTCTCCGGAGACTCAGGGCGGCTTACAATGCATTAAGCAATAGCCTTCATACTTTTGTATATACCTGCTTAGTAGGGCTTTCGGCCTCCCCTAAGCGGTGTTCTTTTTTATACAAAGTCAGCTTATTGCCCCCACAATCCGGGTCCTCATTTTACCTACCTCAAAAGGATGGAAGGCTGAGTCAACCTTGAGCCTGGTGAGATTTGAACTCGCAGTAATTGCAGGCAGCTGGCAGCTAAGTGCTATTTAACAGCACTTTAGTCCGCTGCTCCACCAAAGCTCTTGATATTGTAGCATGCTGGATCAGGTAGTGGTCTTGATTGCATCATTTAGGATTAGAAATTCATCTGGAAGTCAATCTAAACCCCATCACTGGGAGGAAAAAATTCTAGTGTAATCAAGAGCAGACTACTAACATTTTCTGTATGACTAGTGAATAGCCATAACAGAATGGCACATGTGCCACACAGGTAAACATAAATGTCTCATAAACAGTTATTATAACAAAGAAGCTGGATGTTGGGTTATGTAGTCTTAGTGTGTTTAATCCTACTCAAATGTATGAGATATTGATATTTAGCCATGGGCTCCGGAGTACCATGCCACAAACACACCATTGGAAAAGGAAAAGGAAAAGGAAAAGGAAAAAAGGGAAGGGAACAGAATTGCACCCAATCATTTCAAAATATGAGGACCACACAGAAAAAAAAATATGTTTATTATTTTCAAGGATGCTAACCCTATACTCACCTATCAGGTGGCCTGATATCTTCACCAAGTTATGCACTGTGCAAAACTTTTAATTAGATACTGCATGTTGTTTTGTTACCATATTATTTTTCCCTTTCCCAATAACAAATTGCTGTGCTAAGCTAGTTATAATTTTTACTGTACTTTTTTTTTAATTGTAAAAGCTGGTTGAAGACTGAACTGCACAAAAAGGAATATTTAGGGAACAATTAACAATTTATTTATTTTGGCAGTGGTTTGCTCTCCGAGCTTGTTTCCATTTAGTTTCTGAACGTTTCGTTCACAGACTAGGTAACATCAGCAGCAGGAATTTCTTGAGGAATGAGGAATAGGACAAGAAAATCCTGCTGATGATGTTACCTAGTCTGGAACGTCCAGAAACTAAATGGAAACAAGCTTGGAGAGCAAACCACTGCCAAAATCTAAAACGCGAGCTACAAGTGTTTTCTTTTCTTTATTTATATTTCACATTTCTAAACCACCCATCTCTGAACTGAAAAAAGTGACTTATGACTAAGGTGAATTTGGAAGGACATGCAAATGCACTACAGGTGAAAATAAAGATTCATTTCTTTCAGTCTATCATTATGCTGCAGAAAGTGGGAATCTAGTCTTTGCTCTGGGCCTCCAGGCAAGATCTTTATCTGTCACCCACTTGTCTTTTATCAGCTTGTCCTCAAAGTACTTGACAGGACATTAACTGGCAAACATAAGGCACTCAATTTGATATAAAGTCTCATATATATCTTTCTGTGGTTGTTTTGCTTTCCATTTGATTGGGTCTTACCAAACACCAACTAAGAGCACGCAAAGATTTAATAAGCTTCTCCTCTGCTATGCATGACAGTTTCAGGTACTCTTTCCCCCCAAAAGACTTAAAAGGGGATGCAGTTGCCCCAATTTAAAAATAAAAATAACCATTTCCTTTATGTTATGGCTGAAGCTATCTGATACTAGCACAGACTTCAGAAACTGTACTACTGTACAGAAAAATACTTCAGCTGAACCACTCATGTGAAATTATTCCACTTTGCAGAATAAATCAAAGGCAAGGGAAAACATTTGCTCTGGTGGTGCAGACTGAGACAGTCTGGACAAACAGTCCAAAGTCAGGATATTAGAGCCATGGGAGTCTTACCTAACCCTGATTCTGTTCTGGGTTGTGCCATTCTCACATAGAGATCATATACATTTTAGAGTATCTATCTATGTTTTGCACATCCTGTCAACTTACAAAGCTTTCAAGTTGCCATGAGCAGGAGGGAGGGAGAACTGATAGAGCTGATTGATTTCCCTAACTGAAGATACATTCCATACATGCTTCCGTACCGCAATCAGAAGGAGGGTGTTGGATTTCACAGCCAGCCAAAGTGGTTAATTGGAGAATGTGATTTATGACATGGCCAGGGAGGAGGGGAGAGACAGGGTCATAGGGGAATGTAAATCTACATGGGATTAGTTCTAACTGCATCCGAATATTGCCAAAATGGTGCTCCTAATAAATGACTGTATTTCTTTTGAAGTTTGGCTCATGGCTCATGAATTAATTAGGGCATCTTTTGGAAACTTCACAGACAGTTAGAACTACTTTTAAAATCTATCAAGATTAACAGGTTTCCTGAATCCTGGACTCTCCAATCGCTCCCCGATGTCTGGGGTGCTGGGAGGGAAAATCAGGCAACCATGGCTGAAGACAGGCTATCTGAAGAGAGCCTAATTGCAGCCAGAGTGCAGCCTCCCTCAGACATCAAAGCTGAGATGCCTGCTCCAGCAGTGGAAGCAAGAAAAGATGAGTATTCGTGGGAGTTAATCCCTAAAGCAGCTGAGGTGGGGGTTCCCCCACCCCAATGCCCGGAAAAAGGGGAAGCCCCTGAGCGAGCTGGGAAGAGTGGAGTGGAGGTGGGACTGGAAACAAGCCAGGGTCCCAAAGCCCCTGGGGAGTTCCAGAGAGCAGCTGAAGGAGGAATTTGACCAAGCCACCCTTCCCAATGAGGGGCCGTCATGCAGGCCAAAGGAGAGGGGAGGAGCAGTGGATCCCTTTGAAGTGAGGAGAAGCAGACAGGAGCACAGCCCCCCTTCTCCACCCATCAGAAGGAGGCTGCAACCAGTGTCTTTTCCATGCAGCAGGCAGGCTGCCCAGGGCAGACAAACCCCTCTCTCCCTCCAAACTAGAGCTGAGGAAGAGGGCCAGCTACATCAAATGCAAGCATACAGAGGCCAACAGGGGGAGAGAGGAGCAGTGCTGAATGAACTACCCCAGTTCAGAGGAAAGTTTGATGGGGACTCAGACCAGCTAGCTCTAGTCCTTGACTCAGCTGAGATCCACCTAGAATGTTATGGACACCTCTACCCATCCCCCAGAGCCATGGTGAATACCATCGCAGAGGGGCTAGAGGGGGAAGCAAAGGAATGGCTAGCAGCCCTCCACAAGAGGAGAGCCCCCCAACTGCAAGATGTAGATGACTTCCTATGACTGCTAGAGGCCAGATTCGAGGAGGCAGAGGAAGACCTGTATGCAGAGGATGAGCTCAGCTATCTAAAGCAGAGGGGCCGTCCCATTAAAGAGCACATCCACGAATTTAGGAGAGTCATTGGGAGGCTACCCCCTTTGCCAGAGCGGTTGGTAGTACACTTTTTCAGAACAAGCCTGGACAATCAAATTGCCCAGGTAACCGCTTACTTGGACATCCCAAACCAGCTCTCTGAGTGGTTCCGAGTGGCAATAAAAGTCGATAGTGGATTGCACGCCAACAACATGAGAGAGCAACCAGACATGAAAGAGAGGGGGCAACCTGACCTGAAACCAGCCCTCCCTCGAAGTCTGCTGAAGTGTTATAGATGTGGAGGGAAGGGCCACACGGTATCTGTGTGCAGAACCCCAGCCCCAAGGCCTAGGCCAGAGCCACCACCCAGGGCACTGCTGGAACAAGGCCCCAAATGAGCCACCAACACATCCCGGAGGGCCCTCCAGGCTGAAGAGGTCCCTTCCCACTCAGCCAAAGTGGGGGGGGGGGGGACACCAGGCAACAATGACCAGTTGCCAGAATCCTATGATAGCGAGGACAAGGACGAAAACGACCCAATGGTGAGGGGACCAGTCCACCCTTTCGTTTTCCCAATACGCCTCACAGCCCCAAAAACGGGGACCCAGGGGGCCTTTCAAGCCCTGATAGACTCAGGCTGCACTAGATGCTTGATCAACCTAACCACAGTCCTGAAACTGGAGATCAGAGCAAAAAGACTGACCCACCCAATCCGGTTCGAACAGGTTGATAGATCCCTAATGGGGGGAGCCTATGCCACTCACCTGACCGAACCAGTGAGGCTAGAGCTAGTGGATCACTGGGAAGTAATTTGATTCGTAATAGCCCCCCAAATGACAGATCCAGTCATACTGGGACTCTCCTGGCTAGACAAGTGGGGACCAACCATCTGGTGGCAAGGGGGTACCCACAGACTGAGAATAGCAAGGGGGCCCCAACCCCTCCCACACCAGTGAGCAGAAATACCACCCATGCAGGGAACCCTCCAAAAGAGCACACCAGAACAACTGGCAGCCACATCCGACAAAACCCCAGAGACCGAACAGATCCCAAAGGAATATCAGGACCTTGCAGAAGTATTCAGTGAGGCCGAGTGCAACGTCCTGCCTCCCCACCATGAGGCAGATTGCACCATCAAAATCATCCCTGGGGCAAAACTACCCAAGCCCAAGCTGTATGCCATGACACCTCGGGAAATGCAAGAAATGTGCAACTACATAGACAAAAACCTAGAAAAGGGATTCATCGAGCCAGCCAAACCACAGGTCGCGGCGCCAGTCCTCTTCAAAGAAAAGAAAGATGGGACTATGAGATTGTGTGTTGACTTTCGAGGTATCAATGAAGTGTTTGTACATGGCTCATGAATTAATTAGAGCATCTTTCGGAAACTTCACACATCCTTTGTTAGGAAGCAAAATCCTACTGCTCTTTCTCCACTAACAACTTGTAGCTACAAGTGTCCACAGCAAGCCATGAGGATGCCAAAAGGACATATGTGTCTTGAGCTTACTGCACAAATGACACTAGTGTGTACTTGAGTCATAATGTTGGATGCAAATACCTAAAAGTCATGGCATCTGCATGATGCTTATATCATTTGTCCCCAACTCCCATCAGTTACTTAGAACAGTTTCTATAGTCATCCCTCCATTGCTGTGCCAAATTAATGGGATTGCAATAATGAGGACAGGATGCATATAACTTCAGTGACAGCTAAGGGGTTGCTATGAAGTTTCTCTAAGTACTTAGTGGAGAAGCCACCTCAGTAACATCACTCTGTGCTGCCTTCTTTAAACTTGACAACTTGGTGAGAGACTGCATTAATTTTGCAAATTTCCCAGTGGCTAGAAATTGACAGGCAAATTCCTTCAGGGCACCAATACAGACTATGAATCAAATAGATATCTTTGCTAAGGGTTC
Organism: Ptyas mucosa; assembly: GCA_012654045.1. Taxonomy (NCBI): domain Eukaryota; kingdom Metazoa; phylum Chordata; class Lepidosauria; order Squamata; family Colubridae; genus Ptyas; species Ptyas mucosa. The sequence goes on from WNWU01013153.1 coordinate 239,497, forward strand.
CACTTTTATCAGACTTCAACCTTCCCACAGGAAGGAAGGTGAGATGCATAGAAAGCATACCATGCAATTTATTTCTCTCTGGATTGTGGATTCACTACCTCACTCTTTTGGTCTCCTCCAATCTCCCTCACCCACCACTCCCCCCCTATAACCCCAAGAAATATGATTTGCTTACCTTCATCAATACAGACTCAGAAAGCTTTTCCCGATTCACTATCTTAATGGCAACTTTCTGCCCTGTGATGCAGTGTACACCCAACTTCACCAGACCTACGGAAACAAGAAAGGCACTAGAGTTCTACTGTAATGCAGTGTACCAAAGCTTTGCAAAATCAATTCATTCCATTCTCTGCAATAGCACTTCCTTCAAATGTGCCTGTTTACTAGCACATGCTTGGTAGGCTTCTGAGATGAGGAATGCAAGGCAGATAAAAGTTGCATTGGCAGAGAGAGGATAGAGCAGAAGAAGGCTGTGAATGAACTAGAACTACCAAATTACAGGTAGTCCTCAACTTACAACAGTTCATTTAGTGACCATTCAAAATTGAATCTCTTTGAGCCTTTCCTTATTTCTGAGTTCAAGTACTCTCCATCCATCCTTGACTTGGCAGCAAACTATACTGATGTAGTTTCCCCCTCTGCCCCCTCTCTTCCCAGCCACTGACTTCTCTCCAGAATACAAGTAGTCCTTGACTTAAAATTCATTTAGTGACTGCTTGAAGTTACAACGGCTCTGAAAAAAGTGACTTATGACCATTTTTCATAGTTATGCAGCAAAGCTATGGTCAAGTGCTCAAAATTCAGATGCTTGGCAACTGATTCATATTTATGACAGTTGCAGTGTCCTGGGGTTACTTGATCACCTTTTGCAACCGTTTGACAAACAAAGTCAATGGGGAAGCCAGATTCACTTAACAAATGTGTGACTAACTTAACAACTGCAGTGATTCACTTAACCACTTTGGCTTGAAAAGTTATAAAATGGGGCAAAATTCACTTAATAACTATCTCACTTAGCAACAGAAATTTTGGTCAATTGTGGTCGTAAGTCAAGGACTATCTGTAGTCGTCTTCCTTTTTTTTTTCTCTGTCAAATTAGTATGTATTGGACTGATTTCTATGACTGAAATAATCCTTGGGTATCTACATTTACTGATTCTTACAAAAACTCATGAATGGTCTTGGAGCATGTGAAAAATTGAAAGAGTGGCCACGCACAGCCATCTGGTGTTTAATTTAATTTAATTTAATTTAATTTAATTTAATTTCAGATTTATAAACTGCCCTTCTCCCTGAGGACTCAGGGCGGTGTACAGCCAAAATTAAAAAACATAGAATACAAACATTAAAAACAATTAAGAATATATATAAATTTGGCCCCATACATTAAAAAGTGACTAACCAATTAAAACATTTAAAATTATTTTTTAAGCCAGCCCGGGCACGGCGGAAGACACCGAGGTCATGGATTCTCCTTATCTCTGGGGGCAACTGATTCCAGAGGGATCATTGTTCTTGGGTCATTGCTCTGAAATTTGATAACTCTAACCAAATCCTGCATTTTACTTAAGGTCTCTTCAAAGCTAAGTTTAGTGCTTGGCAGAGAGGCTTGAGACAGAGAAATAACTTGCTGTATGGAAGAGAAAGAAACCGAAGCAGAGTTAGCTGAGAAGTTAGAGGGATAATGGAGAAGATACAAGAATGGTGGAAGGATCTCTTCTCAAAACTGCTATTTAGCCAGGGTTCCTCTCTTCACTCCTATTATATTTGTAAATTAAGCATCTATAAAAGATATTATAAATAACAATAATGCTATATTTACAAAGCAAATATGTGCATGTGTTCCATGGGAAAAGTTTGTGTGTGTATTTCCAAGTACGTGCATGTATGCTTCAGTGCTATCTCATTCAGGGGGCATAAAACCCATGTAGTACTGCTTGGACTTGGACTAGGACTAGGACTAGGA